>CM038045.1:186473014-186805514 GCA_021397845.1 Areca catechu
TATATATATATATATATATATATATATCCTTTTGCTTTGTTGTGAGTGGTGAATTAAGGAATGGTTTTTCTTGGTTTATATGCTAAAAAAGCTGCTTTCACAAATATGTTCTTCTAATTATAAAATTGCATTTGGATTTTTTTTTTTTTTTAAATTAATGGGCATTGTTGTGTTTGTATGTTATGTCGATAGGCGAAACAAGGGACTCTTTTAGCCACATTGTGTTAGGGGATAGGTCTAAAGCAACAAATTATAATGGGTTCATGTCAATATGCGAGTGTGGGGACAATCGATATTGTTATATATGCTTTGGGATTTTGATGTTGCAGACATGGCATCTTGATAAAGTTAACTGATAGTTTGATTCTTTAAATGATTTGGTAAGTTTAGAACATTAAAGCACTGTAAAAAGCTATGAGGCTCAGAGGTCTGTAGATGAGATAAATAGTTTCTATTCCAACCTTTGGGGCAACTCTCTTTTAGGTTGTGCTTTATTAAAACCTTGGACAGGTAATAGCCTTCTCTAAAAGTACAAGGTTATTGAGATTTGATCTTGGAAATATAATGAAAAATTGAAAGCTACTTCTGAGAGATTTTACTTTTTTTTTCAGAAATTTTGGAAAGTGTATATAGAAAATCAAAAAAGAAAAACTTGGGAACCGAGCAAGTTTCTAGCTTTGGTTTTCATGCTGGCAGATTTGAAAACCAAAACTCTGGAAACTGGCAACGATTCTAAAAGGGCTCCAGGCTATCTGTTTTGAAACATGATAATATATAGTCCCAACTGTTATGTGCCAAGTATTCCTTTACAGGCGATTGGCCCTCCTATGAACTATCAAACAGTTATTTGTGGATTTGGATTTGGAAGGCCATCTACAAAGATACTGGTTTGATTGCTTATAAACTTATTTTTGGGCTTGGGTAATTATCAAACCATTCATGTGCTTGAAGATTCCTGGATTAACTTTCTATCTCTAGACTGCCCACCATGAATTTGACTGCCAACCAATTGCTTCTTCCTTCATGTAGCTGTTACTCTACCCTCAAAACTACTACTCTGTCACGCAACATGTTACACAATATTAAGCTTGGAACCTGTCTTTGTTCAAGCTTGGTTTGAAATTAATTTCTAGCCCAAATCTTGAGAGCAAATTTGATTTACTTATTATTTGATTTGAGTCTAATTCGAGTTTAATTTTAAATCAAGATGAAGATTGGCCTAATTGATCAGCTCGATAGCATTAAATTGAGCTGAGGTCAAATAGCCAAAACCAATTTGAGCTTGTATGAGGCTTAATCTAATCTCATCTCAAGCTTGAATAAAAATCTTTGTTCAATCTTGAATAAACATTTAATTGATTGAGACAATTAAATTTACATAACATTCAACCATAAAACATAAATCTAGAAACCTTATTATTAAAAAATACTATGAAATATATTATCAGACTATAAAACAAGTTAACAAGCCATCAATCAAAGTTTTTATATGATAGTATATATTATATGTAATAATATATTCTATGATATAATATTTTCAAACCTTACAGGGCCAAGCCTGATTGAGCTGGGCTAATTTCAGGCTTCGCTTGAAATTAATTCTCGGGCCTGTAAACCAGATTCAAGCTTAGTTTGAATAATTCTGAACAAGCTTTATTGAGATCAATTGATGCCGAGCTCAAGCTGGGCTTGAATTCTTCATGAATTGATATCCTTATACAATATACTCGCTATACCTTCTGGCTATACTTCTTGACCATAAGTATAATGTTGGGGTCCTGATCAACAAAGATGTATTGCTATTCATCGGGTCTGCAAGTTTTCCAGTTCTAACTCCTTTTAACAGTGAGGTGGTCAATGTTGGCCATGGAGGATCAGATCCTGTTAGATAGGTGGCTCTATTCCCATGGAAACTCTACCAGGATAGTCTCCCTGGTTTGGAATTCCTTCACCAAGTAGGTTTGTCTAAACTTGCCAGGAGCAGGTGCAGCAGCATTGTGTTTTGAAATTTGGTGTCTCTTTGGCAATTCCTTCCACTGAGCTAATAGTCTCCTTGGTTGGCCTCTTGCTAGGAACTTCCTCTCAAGCTAGTGAACAGTACAGCTTCAACACAGTCCATCCTTTCATATATGCCATGGTAGATCTGGAAGGACTGCAATGAGGAGGTTTTTGATCATAATCCAGCGGTTCCCAACTAACGAGGATGTCTTTGATCACAGTCCAGTGGAAGGACTGCAATAAGCATGCCATCCATTTTGCTCTCTTAAAGGCTAAAGAATATCAGCTATTGATCTTGAAATTAGTCAATTTAGGCAACCGGGCTGCTTTATCTTCCAACCTCTTTCATAACCTTCATCCATCATCCTTAGTTCTTGGTTTCCCGTACCACCTTGCTTGCTGAAGCTTAACTTTGATGGCTCCCTAAAACCTAATGGCGTTGGTGGTGCTGGTATTGTTCTATGTGAATCAGTGAGACAGTTATTGGTAGCTGTCATCATTCATTTGTCAGACCACTTTGTAATCATGTTGGAACGGTATGGTGTTTGGAAATGTTTGACAGTATGCCCTTTGCTAAAAAAAACTATCATGGTAATTTGGATTGAAAGGGATACCTGTTGTGATAAGCCAGCTCAAAAAAGGCTGATTACCGGTTCAATTAAATCCTTTATGAACCGGTCGTCCAAGCCAGAAGACTCGAAGGTGACTCTACGGGCTGATAAAGCGACGATTCGGCATCACCATCCTAGCCACATCACATGGTCAGCCTTTGACTCACGCCAAAGATATTGGTCCCAAAGCATATTCCTGGCCCATGTTATCCCAGAACTGCTGATTAGTCTTTTTCGGACTAACTGGTCTGAAGAAGACAGCTACCTCATATCTCAGCTTGATCCAAAGAGGACAAGTTCAAAGCAAAATTCCAGCCCACTTCGGAGAAGACAGCTCCGATGCAAATGGTTAAGACGTCTTTGGCTTACTCTGAAGAAGGTAGGCACAAGGCGATTGGCCAATCTGACTTCGGTCCCTTCTGAAGGAGTGGTCTGAAGTAAATCTCCAATTAATCTCGACCTAAAATTATCAGAGGTGGTTATGGTTGTTATAACCCACCACATGGCCACTAACTCCAATTTTAACAATATTGAAACGGCCAGAATCAGACAGCAACTACTTATGATTACGGGGATGTTAGGCTAACTAACCCTCCTAACTGAAATCAAGTGGGCTCAATTGCATTCTGTTACATCCACTTCTATAAATACTGGTAAGAGAGGACACTCATGATAAGCAATCTCGAGTCACTTTCACTCACTCTCTCCAAGCTCTCTGTTCTGTTGCCCGAACCTTTATTGACTTAGGTATCGGAGTGTCCCCCATCGGAAAAAATCCGGTCAGGGACTTGTTTTGCAGGTATCCCGGGAGGCGGACCAGCAATCCAGCCGCTCCATCCAGTTTGCAAGGATTCAGCGCCAACAAATTGGCATGCCAGGTAGGGGCAGGCAACGTCTAAACAAGCAGTAGTGACTGTCGACGATGTCTGATCATTTCCCTTTAGGAAAGAAGAGTTTGAAGAAATCATAATGGTGAAAGGAAGAACTCAAAATGCTTCGACAAGTAGGGGACGTCCTCCCTCTCAAAGGAATGATCCCCCGGTGGAGAATAGCATCCCATCTCCTATGCTGGTTGTAGGACAGCACCAATTCGAAGCCCTTTTGAATCGGGTTGATGCACTAACAACCATGGTTCAAAATCTTCAAGAAGCTGCCCTCCAAGCAGGGCACCCACCAGCCACCTCTAAGCATAGCTATCAGTCTAAACTGAGGGAGGATCTCTATCGTGGGTCTACCCGGCACCCCTCAAGGTCGGCTTTCTCACGAAGGCCGAAGTCATCAGTGCCATAAATCGATCGATAGCCAACTTGAGAGGAAGAGAACTAGAAGATCCCCTCGATCTCTTCCGAAGACTCTACTCCTAGAGGGGCTGGGCGAAAAAACTCACTATGACTACGAAGAGAAGTTCAAGATGCTTGAGTTACAGATTGTGGGATTTCGCGATCAGAAAAGAGACGGCGAAGTGATGACCTATGACTCGAGGCCTCCTTACACCTCCAGAATAATGGAGGAATAGTCCCTCGGCACTTTAAGGTCCCTCCGATGGAACCTTACGATGGGACTACCGATCCACTCGACCATCTGGGCAACTTTAAGACCCACATGATGATCTAAGGAGCCTCCGATGTACCGCACTGTCTCGCTTTTCCTGCCACTTTGAAGAAGGCGGCTCGAATATGGTATTCGAGCATACGTCCAGGTACCATCGATTCCTTCTGTGAATTAGAAAAATTGTTCATTTCACATTTCAGGACTTACCGCAAAATGTCCCGCAACACGGACAGTTTGTTCCTCCACTAAAATGAAGGGGAGAGTCTTAGAGATTATATTGCAAGATTTAATTCAGTCACTCTTGAGATTCCTGATCTTAATGAGCACATAGCCATGTCCGCTTTGAAAAAGGGCCTATGATCATCCAAGCTCACGTTTTTGCCGGACAAGAGATTCCCGACAAGTTACGCTGAACTCCTGTCAAGGATCCAGAAGTATGCGGATGCCGAAGAGCAAGCGACGAATCGGTGCTTGACCGAAGAAAAATCCGTTTCTAAGAAAAAGAACAGCAAGGGGATGAATACCCCTGCACCTCCCAGCAACAATGACTCTACTCGACGACGTAGTCTTGGGCCCAAAATGTTGGACGGAAAATTTGATTCGTACACTCTTAATCTCTCGAGAAAAAAGATCTTGATGGAGATAGAAAAAGAAAGCTACCTGCAATGGCCGCGTCCCATGAAGACATCCTCCACTATGAGGAACAGAAACAAGTACTGCCGATTTCACAAGGATTACGACCACAACACCGAAGACTGCATCCAACTTAAGGATGCCATAGAAGACCTGATCAAGAAGGGGTACCTAGGAAAGTATGTTAGCCACTCTGAACTCCGAATTGAAACTGCTGCCCCACGGGGGTTATTGAAGAAGCCGAATTGCCCAACCAGAGGCTGATCGATGGAAGGGTAGGCATACTACATCGGCGAACTGACTGGAGAAGAGCCGAAGAGGATTCTCCCAAAAGGCTCAAGAGCAATAACTCCATATGCTTCTCAGATGATGATCTCCAGGGGTTTAGGTCCCACACGATGATCCAGTTGTAGTTTCAGTCGTTATGGCCAACTACGATGTAAGATGCATTCTAATAGACAATGAAAGCTCTGCATATATTTTACTTTATGATGCATTCTCCAGAATGGATTTCTTTAAAAATAAACTGTAGAGGTCTCCCGCGCCTCTGACTGGGTTCGGAGGCAACCAGGTCGGAGTTGAAGGGAAATTAATATTACATGTAACCCTTGGCACCGAACCACGATAGAAGACACTCTCCATCAACTTCGTAGTAGTCCGAACCCCATTAGCTTATAACGCCATTTTGGGACGACTCGTCTTAAACAAATTTTAGGCCATAGTATCAATGTATTACCTTCTAGTACGTTTCCCCACTAGAAATGATATTGGTGAATTAAAGGAAGACCAAAGGGTTGCCCGACAGTGCCTGATGATACATGACAAGTAATCGGCTAATCCCATAACATTGGACCAGCTGGACCCAAGAGATCATACGGAAGATGGTAGGGAGCCAATGGAGAAGACCGTCTTCGTACCTTTAGTCGAAGACGATCCAAAAAAATTGTGCAAATTGGGAGTCTATTGGATGGGGAAACAAGGACAAGATTGATCCATTTCCTTCAGAGTAACGTTGACATCTTCGCCTGGTCGGTTTCGGACATGCTTGAAAATTCCAGTTGAAGTAATCACTCATCGACTCAAAGTGAGTCCTGGATATAAACCAGTTAGGCAGAAGAAGAGGAACTTTGCTCCTGAAAGATAAAAGGTGATCAATGAAGGAGTAAATAAACTTCTTAAAGCCGAATTTATAAGGGAAGTACACTATCCTGAGTGGCTAGCCAATGTCGTGATGGTGAGAAAGGCTAATGGTAAATGGAGGATCTGTATTGACTATACGGATTTAAACAAAGCCTGTCCAAAAGATAGTTTTTCTTTCCCAAAGATAGATCAACTGGTTGATGCTACGTCGGGCCACCAATTGCTGAGTTTCATGGATGCTTTCTCTGGGTATAATCAAATTTAGATGAACTCTGAAGATGAAGAGAAGATTGTCTTCATAACAGAGAAAGGACTATATTGTTATAAAGTAATGCCGTCCGGGTTAAAAAATGCCAGAACGACATTCCAAAGGCTGATTAAGTATTCGAAAAGCAGCTAAGAAAAAACATGGAAGCCTATGTCGATGACATGATTGTGAAAAGTCTCCTTAAAGCCGACCATATCAAAGATTTGGAGGAGTCTTTTGATGTCATGCGACGTCATCAGATGAAGTTAAATCCGACTAAATGCGCTTTCGGTGTGGCTTCAGGAAAATTCCTAGGATTTTTGGTTACCAAACGAAGAATAGAGGCTAATCCGGAAAAGATTCATGCCATTCGGAACATAGGATACCCCTCTTGCAAAAAGGAGGTTCAACAGTTAACCGAAAGAATCACCTCCTTAAGTCGGTTCATCTCTCGATCAGCCGAAAGGTGTCTTCCTTTTTTCAAAGCTCTCCGCCAATCCCAAAGTTTCGAATGGTCCGAAGATTGCCACTTCGCCTTCGAAGAACTGAAGAAATACTTGGAGAGTCCTCCCTTACTTTCCAAGCCTCAAGAAGGGGAAATCCTTTATTTATATATCTTCGCTTCAGATGAAGCGGTCAGTTCAGTGCTTGTCCGAAAAGGAGCTGACAATCTTCAAAAATCGATCTATTATACCAGCAAAGTCCTGTACGTTGCCGAAGTGAGATATCCTAGAATGCAGAAGCTTATATATTTGCTGGTGGTAGCGGCAAAGCGCTTGCGGCCATATTTCCAATCCCATTCTATTGTGGTCCTAACAGACCAACTTTTAAAAGCTGTCCTCTGATATCCTGATACTTTGGAGAGAATAGCTAAATGGGCCGTTAAGCTTGGAGAGCTTGATATCAACTTCCAATCTAGATCAGCCATGAAAGCACAAGTATTGGCTGACTTCCTAGCCGAATGCACCTGGAGATAAGAAGACGACTTATCATGAGCGAAAGGGAGGCCACTGGAGGGGATTCGGAATCCATATGGATACTTCATGTAAATGGAGCTTCAAATTCTACGGGATGCGGAGTAGGCCTCATCTTAGTCCATCCAAACGGGCACACCATAGAATATGCTCTGCGTTTCTTTTTCCATGCTTCGAACAACCAAGCCAAATACGAACTCCTTCTTGCAGGACTTTAAATCGCCAAAGAGCTGGGAATTCGGAAGATTCAAATCTTTTCGGATTCTCAATTGGTGGTGAACCAGGTGAAAGGCGAACTTGAAGCCAGAGATCCTACTATGATCCAATATCCAGGAAAGGTGCAGGTTTTAGTGTCCCAGTTTGAATTCTTTGAAATCGTCCACGTGCCACGAATGAAGAATTCTCGAACTGATGCATTATCCAGGCTCGCCACCATTGCTTTACATTCCCTCGGCCGCACTTTCATAGAACATCTTGAAGTTCCAAGCATAGCAAAAGAAACATTGGAGGTGCATCAGGTCGAGCATGAATCCAGCTGGATAGATCTCATTCTAAGATTCCTGAATGAAGGTACACTGCCTGAGGATAAAATTGAAGCCAAGCAAGTTCATTGGATGGCGTCTCAATATGTCATATTGGATGGAGTTCTATACAAGAGATCTTTTACACAACCCCTACCGAAATATTTGGGGCCGACGGATACGGATTATGCCTTAAGAGAAGTACATGAAAGTATATATAGAGATCATATAGGGGGCAGATCCTTAGCCTACAAAATAATATGCCAAGGCTATTATTGGCCCACCATTCAGAAGGATTCCGCCGATTTCGTCCGAAGATGCGACCAATGTCAGAAATATTCCAATATTCAAAGACGGCTTGCAAGCCAGCTGACTCAGTTAACGGCACCATGGCCTTTTGTCCAATGGGACATGGATATTCTTGGTCCGTTCCCTCCAGCATCTGGACAATGGAAGTTCCTCATTGTAGTCATCGACTACTTCACCAAGTGAGTCGAAGTCGAACCCTTGGCACATATTATTGAAGCAAAGGTCGAAAGCTTCGTAAAGAACTTTATTTTCTTCAGATTTGGGATTCCTCATGCCATCATCATCAATAATGGAAGATAATTCGACAATCCAAAGTTTAAGAACTTCTGCGCTCAATACCATATACTTCACAAATTGACTTCCGTCAATCATCTTCAATCCAACGGAGAAGCCGAAGTGACAAACAGGACCATTCTTCATGGTCTGAAGATCAGGCTAAACGACGTCAAAGGGCTCTGGGCTGAAGAACTAAATTCAGTTCTTTGGACAATCGGACAACTCTCAGAACGGCTACCGGCGAATTTCCGTTTCATTTGGCTTACGGCACCGAAGCAGTCTTCTCTGTGGAAGACACTCTACAATCCTTAAGGATTGATCATTACAAGAAACTTGAAAATCCGTAGTGCCGAAGAGTGGATCTGGATCTGCTACAAAGCACCAGGCTTCGTACCCAGATGAAGATGGTGGCATACCAGCAAAAAATTGTCAAATATTACAACTCCAGGGTGAAAGAACGAACCTTCCGACCCGAAGACTTGTACTGCGAAGGTCCGAAGTATCCAGGCCAACGGAATAAGGCAAGCTTTTTCCCAATTGGGAGGGCCCTTACCGAATTAGAGAAGTCGTGCGCCCAAGGGCTTGCCGGCTTGAAACTCTGGACGGTTCCCTGCTACCTCGACCTTGGAATGTAGAAAACCTCCGCAAGTACTATCAATAAGAGATTTCTCTTTGAAAGACTTTAATAAAAAATCCATGCAGAGGTGGGCCTAACCAGCCTATCTTATTTTCAATCAAAGGCACATGGATGGTTCAAGTAACCTACCCTACGGTAAATCCAATGACGTGCCGAGGTGGGCCTAACCAGCCTATCTTATTCTCGGTCAAAGGCACAAGGATGGTTCAAGTAACCTACTCTACGGTCAATCCGACGACGTGCCGAGGTGGGCCTAACCAGCCTATCTTATTCTTAGTCAAAGGCACAGGGATGGTTCAAGTAACCTACCCTACGGTAAATCCAACGATTAGCCAAGGTGGGCCTAACCAGTCTATCTTATTCTCAATCAAAGGCACAAGGATGGTCTAAGTGACCTACCTTACGGTAAATCCAATAATGTGCCGAGGTGGGCCTGAACAGCCTACTTTATTATTATCTATGAAATGCCTAAGGGTGTCCTCAACGGCTTATCTCAATGGCAAGTCTAATCAACAAGCTTAGATGTATCGGTTAAGACGAAGACAGATTGCTCGGAGCCTATATAAAATTCCGAGACATTTCATAAATGCTCTAGTTCAGTATTCATGTTGTTGAAGAATTTATACTTAAGTCTTGTTATGGAAAGCTCTTTTCCATCAACAGAAAAGACCTCTACTTGAAAGAAAAAGAGATTTCATTGGAAAAGAAAAATAGTACAGCCGACTGAGTTACATCCATAAAAAAAGGGGAGGGAAAGCTATATCAAGAAGCTATTTTTTCTCGGCCGATTCAGGAGCCAGGATAGGAATGGAGATCTCCTTGGCGGCCTCTTCGTCAGCTAGAGGAGCAGATGTCTCTTCGGCCAGATTTTCCACTTCTTTCTCCTTATCACCAGGCTTGGCAACAAGGGAAACGTCTAGGTTCGGGTAAACCTTTGCAATTTTATCCCGGCAATCCTTATAACCGATGAGGTAATTCTTCGCTCCGGCTTCATGTATTTCATCGACGAAGGCTTTTGATTTCTTATAAGTCTCGACGGCTTGGAAAGCATACTTCTTGACCCGTTCTGTCCTCTGATTGGCCGATGAAACGTCCTGCTCCAGAATGGTGATTCTCTTTTCTAGTTCGGCCCTGTGAGCCGCCGCCTCTTCGGCATTCCGAAGACAATCCCTTATTAGCAGCTCAGCAGAGATCGCCTTCTTCCGCCTCTTCTGCAAATCAATCGCCAGCTCAGTCGTGTACGTCTGAGCTGCCCTCAATTTCCTCTCCAAGGAACGGTTATTGGCAGCAATCTTATTTGACTTTTCTTCAGCAGCAATCCGAAGCTCTTCGGCTATTTCCCTCTTGGCTATGGCCGAAGACAACTGGCTTCGGAGGTCATTGCCGAGGCCAATGAACTCACGAACGCTCTCTTCCAATAAAGAGACATTGTGAATAACCTGTCAAAGGAAAACATGCATGAAGTTAGTCCTACTGGTGCCGGTACATCGTAATAAGCTACTTCACCATTTACTTGCCCCATCCTGGGGTAAATAAAGGAATGAGTGTCCTCCAATCCTTGTCTCTTGGTTTCCTCCCAGTCTTTCTGTAGGACGACCGAAGTCTTCGCCAGCTTAGGATCGCCAAGGCCAGCATCGGCAGCAGGTACACTACGGCCCCCTAAGCCCTCCTTTTCGGAAATTCGCAGTTCGTGCTTGATATCTTTGTCGACGATGGGAGCCTTACCCTTATCCAATAAAGCGGGCTCTCCACATAGCCCTGCAGCAAGAAATCCCACCGGGCGTTCTGTTGAACGTCCAGATGAAGGGACCTGATTCTTCTCGAAGGGGGTTCATTCCCAGTCGGTGTTCGTGGAGGAACCTAAAGGCGAACCCGCCTTCGGTCCAATCTTCTCACCGGTGCACTTGTTGCTGACCGCTTCCTCACCGCCTGCCGGAGCCGTGCTGCGTCTGGCTTCATGGTGGAGAAAGCTCTTGAAGATTGTTAAAGGAGGAAGAGGAAGAAAGGTGGCGAGAAAGAAGAAACTCTTGAGAAAAACTGCTCAAGAGGCAATATTGCTAAAGGCCCAAGAAAGTTTAACTTTCAGGGACATCAATTTCTTATATAAGGGCCACTAATGGCTTAGATTCGTAGCCCATGTTTTGAGCAACCCTCTGATTATGCCAAGTGTGCTTGCCTTAATTAATGAAGGTCTCGATCCACATGCAGATGGTTACGAGGAGTCAGAGAGCCACAACTGATCCGATTCCTGAAACATGCATCTTTAATGATTTCGATCACTGCAGTCTCACGATCTGGGTAATAACTGCCTCGCTAATGGTGATTGGACAACTGGCAGAGATGAAACATCATATTATTATTGGTGAACTAAAGTCACCATCAAAAGCCGAGACTCAGTTATGAGTCCAAAAGTTGAAGGGTTAAACTTGTGAACTGAAAAAGCCGACCTGATGGGAAGTCGAACCGATCAGTTCATCATCGAAGTTAACATTCCCATTAAAGTTAAGTCTGAAGATCTCTTATAGTGAAGAAATTCATGTTCCTATC
This sequence comes from Areca catechu, assembly GCA_021397845.1. NCBI lineage: Eukaryota > Viridiplantae > Streptophyta > Magnoliopsida > Arecales > Arecaceae > Areca > Areca catechu. The sequence goes on from CM038045.1 coordinate 186,484,459, forward strand.
AAGGACTATCACTCGTCCGAAGACTGTGAACATTGGATTTTTCTTACTCAAGCCGGAGGTTAATATGTTTTCGAAGATAACTATTTTCTTGAAGGCTACTATGGTTTATCCGAAGACTTTACACTTAGAAAATTTTTACTTAAGCCAAAAGTTATTTCACGTTCAAAGACTGTTCCCAGTCCGAAGACTTTACACTTGGAAGGATTTTCATTCAAGTTAGAAGTTATTATGTTTTCAAGAAATGGCTACCTACTCGAAGGCCATTGCATATCTGATGACTCGATACTTAGAAAAATCATGACACAGCTTGAAGGAAAAGAGTACTTTATATTTGATAAGTTTGTGTACATATCATCTTTCTTATAAAACAAAAAACATAAGTAAAAAGCCTATTCATTTATTTTGGCCACCACCGAAACTTCTGGATCGGCCATAGGAAGAGCCTCTTCGATCGGAGCAGCTGGAAGGGACTCTTCAGCTTGGGTTGAAGTTGCTAGGTCTGCTATGGTCGGCTCTTCAGCTTGTTCATGGCCCTCAGCCGTAACTGGGACTTCTTCAGTTTGTTCCAGTGCTTCTTCAGTTTCAGCAGGGGCCTCGTCTTCTTCTTCGGTGATCTCATACATTGGGATGCTCGAAAGGTCCAGCTCGGGGTAAAGCCCCTGGACCTTCTTGAGCCCATCATTGAACCTGAGTTGGCAATTAACCATCCCAGATTCAGTGATTTCTTTTTTAAATTTTTAGGATTTCTTGAAGTCCTCAACCGCCCTGGTTACTTGCACCTTTAGGGCCTCAGACTCCTTGGCCACCGCTTCGGCTTCTTTGGCCGCCTTATCGGCCTTCTTTTGAATCTCTTTGACGGAGTGTTCCAAGGAGTGTATCTGCTTTTTCTTTCGAATCTTGTCCTCTTGTTCAGAAATCTTTAGTTGAGCTTTCTTTAGCTCGTTCTTCAGATCCTGAATCTCAGCATCTTTCTTCAAAAGCTTCTCCTTCATGGCCGACTTCAATTCTTCGGTCACTTCTCTCTCGGCCTTCGCCGCCTGAAGCTCTTCCATTAAACTATGGAGGAAGTTGTCAAACTTTGTTATACTTTCCTCCATGAAAGTAATGTCATGGACCAGCTGCATCAAATAACCGAACTATGAAGTTAGTTATGTTGAGAATGATCATAAGAAGATGGAAGAAGATAAAGATGTCTTACCTTCAGTATGGCAGAGAATGCTGAATCAGACACCTCCTCAAGGCACCGATTCTGGGTGATTTCCCAATCACGAGGCAGCAGCATGGCCTTCATCACCCTCTTGGCCACGTCAGGAAGTACAAGATCCCCAGCATCGAAGAAGACAGAGAGATCAACTTCACAATCCCTATCCAAGGGAGTGTCCCTCACATGATGTTGTGGGTCCTGTCCATGTTGTGGGGCCCGGCCCTATTAAAAGGGCTTAGGGCTGAGACCGAGTTTTTCCTTGGTAAGGGAGCGTGCGACACGGAAAAGAAACTGAGTGGCGTTGAGAGAGAGAAACAAAAACAAAAAATATATTTTGATCCTTCCAGGTCTTAATCGGACAGTAATTCAAAACCCGATCAAGATGAACTTTTAGTATGTTGTTCACGACAGCGAGCTCTACAAAGTGAACGGTTCGGATTGCTGTGATTCCTCTCGTGTAATCGGTAAATATTTGACTCTGGTGAGATCTTCCCTGTTTTCTTCATGTATTCCTCAGTAATATTTATATTTTATAATGGGATGATCATCATATGCTGTTTGGAGAGTCTCTACTTTGCTAGAGAGAAAAACCCTGTTGTCCCATTATTTGATTATTGTGGAAGTTTGATCTGGTTCCAGGCCCCGTGGTTTTTACCTCCACATTGAAGGGTTTTTCATGTAAATCTGGTTTTCTTGTGCTTGATTTGATTTGCTTTTGCTGGATTGATATTGTTGGGTTATTGCCTATTTTAATTAGCACACGGGAGTTAAAATTTATCCTGGGCATAATTATTTGTGATCGTGCTTTAACCCCAACAACTGGTATCAGAGCCTGGTTAGGCAGTAATTGTGCTAATTAAAATGGAGGAGAAATCCAATATGATTAAATTAACTTCATCAAATTTTCCTTATGGAGGATGATGATGGAAGATTTATTATATTTTCGAGATTTGTTTGAGCCAATTGAATTGCAAGGAATAATGCCAAACAATGTGAAAGCTGATGAGTGGAAAAGATTGAACAGGAAAGCCACGACTACGATCAAACAATGGATTGATGTGAGTGTGATCCATGATGTTGCGACGGAAATGAATGCTTATCAGGTCTGGAAGAAACTAGAAGATTTATATCAGCGAAAGAATGCACAGAATAAAGCCTACCTAATCAAAAGACTGGTGAACCTGAAGTATAAAGATAGGCAGAATGTTTCAGAGCACTTAAATAATTTCCAGGAGATCCTGAATCAGTTGGCTACAATGAAGTTGCTTCTTGATGATGAGGTGCAGGCATTGATCTTGCTGAGTTTCTTACCAGATAGCTGGGAGACGATAGTGGTGATGCTAAGTAATTCCACTGCCAGTGATAAACTTATCCTAACTATAGTCAAGGATAGTATGTTGAATGAAGCAAATAGATGAAAGGAGCAGGGTTTGACAGATACAAATTCTGAGGCACTTGTTACAGAGCAGTGGGGGAGAAGTAAAAATAGATCCTTCCACGGTAAAAGAGATGATGGGTCCCATGATAAAAATAACCATGGAAAATCCAGAGGCCGGTCAAAGTCCAGAAAGGATGTTACTTGCTACTACTGTAAAAGGCCAGAACATTTTCAGAGAGAGTGCAGAAAATACAAAAGGGATCAGGATAAAACTAATGGAAAGAAAGAAAAGACACAGAGTACGACTGCAGTTGCATTTGATGATGAGGTCATGATTGCATGTGATGATGCATGTATTAACCTCACATGTCAAGAACCTAGTTAGATAATTGATTCAGCTGCTATATATCATGTTATATCTCGGAGAGACTTCTTCTCGTCCTACTCCAAAGATGATTTTGGGCATGTTAGGATGGGAAATGATGCAGTAGCTAACATTATTGGCATGGGAGATGTTTGTTTGGAGACCAATGCTGGGTGCAGACTGTTAAGAAATGTAAGGCATGTTTCTGATATCCGATTGCATTTGATTTATGCATGTGTCCTAGATGATGAGGGCTACTCCAGTCACTTTGGCGAAGGAAAATGGAAGCTCACCAGAGGTTCACTGGTTGTAGCAAAAGGCAAGAAAAATGGTTTTTACAGATTGCAGGTTAAAGTACGTAGTGAAGTGGTGAATACAGTTGAAGAAACCTCCACAGACTTGTGGCATCAACGGCTTGATCATCTGAGTGAGAAGGGACCCGAGACTCTATCCAGGCATAACCTGCTTCCTTTAAAAGGTACGCACCTGAGACCTTGCACTCATTGTTTACATGGTAAGCAGCATAAAGTTTCATTTCATAAGCTTCCCTTTCATAGAAGATTGCATGTGTTAGATTTAGTTCACACTGATGTATGCTCTATGACCACAAAGATACTTGGTGGTGCACTTTATTATGTCACCTTTATTGATGACCATTCTCGAAAGTTATGGGCCTTTGCTTTGAGATCTAAAGACCAGGTAATAGATGTCTTTAAAAAATTCCATGCCAGTGTTAAAAGGGAGAAAAGAAGAAAACTGAAATGCATCCGAGTAGATAATGGTGGTGAATACCGGGATCCGTTCGAGAGATACTGTAGACAACATGGTATTAGATTGGAGAAGACTATTTCCAAGACATCTCAACAAAATGAAGTGGCAGAGAGGATGAATCGCACCATTGTTAAAAGAGTCCGATGCATGCTTTCTCATTCAAAGTTACCTAGTTCCTTTTGGGGTGAAGCTACGAGGACTGCAGTTGATTTAATTAATCTCTCCTTCATATGCCCTTGATGGTGATATTCCTGAGGAGGTATGGACAGGAAAATCAGTTTTCTATAATTATCTCATAGTATTTGGATGCAGGACCTTTGTTCATATTTCAAAAGATGAACGGTCAAAACTTGACAGTAAGTTAAACGAGTGTATTTTTCTTGAATATGGATATGAGCAGTTTGGATACAGGCTATGAGATCCGGTAGGGAAGAAGCTGATTAGAAGAAGAGATGTAGTATTCTTTGAAGATCAAACCATTGAGGATGTAGAAAATGAAAATAAGCTAAAGTCTACTACAGAATTATTTGTTGACTCTTTTCTTATGTCTTAAGCCAGAGTGGATGATGATGGACAGGCTGCAGAGGATGGTGATGAATGGATGATGAGTCTATACATGGTGACAGGGCAACAGATGAGTATAGTCAGCAGGCTCCTATACAGCAAATGGCAGAACAGCAGTTGAGAAGGTCTACCAGAGAGTGCCGGTCTTCTCAGAGATACTCTCCACATGAGTATGTAATGGTGATTGATGGAGGAGAGTCAGAATGCATTCAGGAGGCTGTGTCACATGCACAAAAGGAAAAGTGGTTTGAAGCCATGCAAGAAGAGACGAAATCTTGTATGAGAACTACACATTTGATCTAGTGGAGCTGCCTAAGGGGAAGAGAGCACTAATGAACAAATGGGTGTTCATACTCAAGACAAAGAAGCACAGCTCACAACCAAGGTATAAAGCAAGATTGGTTGTGAAGGGCTTCAGTCAAAAGAAAGGTATTGACTTTGAAGAGATATTTTCATCCGTGGTCAAGATGTCTTCGATCCGAGTTGTACTTATCTTGGCAGTCGGTCTGAATTTGGAGATTGAGCAGCTTGATGTGAAGACAGCATTTCTTCATGGTGACCTTGAAGAGGAAATCTATATGGAGCAGCTAGAGAGGTTTATAGCTAAAGGCAAGGAAAACCTGGTATGCAGACTGAAGAAGAGCTTATATGGTCTGAAACAAGCTCCTCGATAGTGGTACAAGAAATTTGATTCCTTCATGGTAGATCATGGGTATGACAGAACCACTTCTGACTATTGTGTTTTTGTAAAGAGGTTTGGTGATGATTTTATTACTCTCCTGTTATATGTTGATGACATGCTAATTGTTGGTCACGATGCCAAAAGGATTCAGAACTTAAGAATTGAATTGAGCAAGTACTTTGCTATGAAAGACTTGGGATCAGCGAAGGAGATACTTGGTATGAGGATTGCTCGTGACAGGAAGAATAAGAAATTATGGCTATCCTAGGAGAAATACATAGAGAAGGTGTTAGAGCGGTTCCAGATGAGCAACTCCAAGCCGGTTAGCTCTTCACTTGCAGGTCACTTCAGATTGAGTTCCAAACAATGTCCTACTAGTGAGGAAGAAAAGGAGAAAATGCAGAACGTTCCCTATGCATCCACAGTTGGCAGTTTGATGTACGTCATGGTATGCACTAGATCGGATATTGCTCATGCTGTTGGTGTCGTCAGTCGATTTCTCTCTAATCCTGCGAAGGAGCATTGGACTGCAGTGAAATGGATTCTCAGGTACCTCAGAGGAACTTCTAGAATATGTCTATGCTTTGGTATAGATAAACCTGTATTAGATGGATATACAGATGCAGACATGGCAAGTGATGTTGATTCTAGAAAATTCATATCAGGATACTTGATGACCTTTTCAGGGGAGCTGTCTCGTGGCAGTCCAGACTGTAGAAATGTGTTGCTTTGTCAAATACAGAGGCATAGTATATTGCAGTGATAGAAGCCAGCAAGGAACTATTGTGGATGGAAAAGTTTCTTGAAGAACTTGGTCAGAAGCAAGAAATATTTATCCTGTATTATGACAGTCAGAGTGCAATTCATCTCAGCAAGAATTCGACTTTTCATTCGAGGTCAAAACACATTGATGTGAGGTATCACTGGATACGAGATGCTTTGCAGATGAAGTTGTTACAGTTGAAAAAGATTCATACAGATGATAATGCTTCAGATATGCTGACTAAGCTATTACCTGCAGAGAAGCTTGCAGCCTGCAGAGCTAGTGCTGGTTTACTGGTCCTCCCCACATGGGCGTGGGGGAGAATTGTTGTGGGTCCCGTCCATGTTGTGGGGCCCGACCCTATTAAAAGGGCTGGGCTGGGATCGAGTTTTTCCTTGATGAGGGAGCGTGCGACACCGAAAAGAAACCGAGTGATGCGGGACCGTACACTCTGATATCAAGACCCTTTCAGACCGTTGATCGTTAAGAAACGATCTCTAGATTAGGGTATCCAACTTAATTAAATTAAATCTAATTAAATAAAAAAATACCAGCAATCAATTGAGTCAGGTTATCAAAATGGATCTCACCCGAAAACACGGAATCTCACGAAATTTGGAAGAGGGAGATCGTCCCGAGATTGTCCAAAATCCGGACCAGTAGTTCACGAGCGAGGTGGATCAGAAGCCGTTGGACCTGGAACACCAAAAAAAAAATACAAGTGAAGAATAAATTCCAAATAAAATTTAATTAAAACCCACTGCTTTGAAATCCGTGCTCTGGGATCTGTGCGCTCTGGGATCCGTGCGGTGCAAAAATCGGCAGCAGAGAACGTGAAGGCTTTCACGTTCGTGCCAAGTTCTTTCTTCTTTGTTCGTTGCATGGGAGAACAGGGGAGGCTGAAGGCTTGTGGTTGGATTCGCCGGCGTCGGCGTTGGGTGGCGTTGGTGGTGATTCCGGTGGAGTGGACGGCGACGGCGGGGCGACAGCAGGGGCGTCAGCCTGCACGGGCGGAGGAGACGGCTGCAGTCGTTGGCGGCCGTGGAGGGCACGGGCAGCCGTGGAGGGGCGAGGTGAGGTCTGCTCGGTGGGGCACAGATCTGGTCGAGGCACCGGAAGAGTGGCTTCAGGCGGGGCGTCGTTCACGAACGGCCGGGGCGGTGAGGCGTCGCAGTGGCCGTGGGCGACTACAGGCGGGGAGATGCGACGACCGCGGGGAGCGGCCTGGCGGATCCGGCGTCTTGTTGGCGGAGGCGACCTTCGGCTGCAGTGGATCCGGTGCAGGGACTCGGCGGAACGGGCGGCGGAATGGCGACTGTGGAGGACACGGCGGCAGGGACTTCGGCAGTGGAGGGCGTGAGACGGGTTGCAGGCGAACGATGGCACCGGAGGAGGGGGCTTCCGGTCGGTCGGCTGGCCGGTCAACGGAGATGGCGGCGGCAGAGGGCGTCGGTGGCGACGGAAGGGCCGGCTTGGCTCGTTTGGAGGCCTTCGGTTGGCCGGTGGTGATAAGGCGTCGCAGGAGACTAGGGATCCGGCGACTTGGGGTTTCGGTCGGGCAAATCCCGAGGGAGAGCGGTGGTCGGATGGTGTTGGTGGGTGTTGGTCTGGCTTCGGTTGATTCGTTCGGGAGAAGTCAATTGGAGGAGGAATAGAGGAGGGAAAGCATAGAGAAGAGAAAGAGGAAAGAGAGAGAGAACCGGGAAGGGAAGAGAGGAAATAGCCGGAGGAAAAAATATAGAGAAGAGGGAGGGGAGAAGAACCGGGAAGACGAAATAGAACCAGGGAGAAGAAGAAGAGGGGAGGAGTCGGGATAGAGTTTTCTCCAAAATAATCTTCGCTGTTTTTTTTTTTATTCACGGCAAACATAACTTAAATAAAGCAACAATGATAAAGACAAATCACAAAATAATCGGAACGACTAAGTATTCCGATAAAACAAAAAAAAATCTGATCTTCGATATCTCCCGAATCCCACGTACACCCATAGAATAAAAAAAAAAAAATGATAAAAAAACATCAAGATCCGTGCTGGGCTAGCACCGAGATCTGTGTTGGCTGGGTCTGGACTGGCTGGATCTGAACTAGCTGGATGTCCCCATCATTTTTCCTGTGGTGGGGAGAACTCGACTCTGTCGAGTCAGGCTGGAGGTGCTCAAATAAATTTGGATCAATGTTCTGCAGCTCCTCTTCAGTAATCCAGGAGTCCTCTGACTTCGGTCTGCCTCGCCAGTGAACCAGGTAGCGGTAGCAATTTTGACTCCTTGAAGACTTGATCTTCTCGTCCAAAATTCGTTCAATCACATCGTGTTTTCCTCTCTTTTGGAAAGGTGGACTCTCAAGAGGAGGATCACTCTCAAAGAATGCAGGATCAAATACATCACCAGGTGTCAATGCTGGTTCTTTATATTCAATTAGATCCAAATTATTAATCAAATTAACTCCTAATTGTTTTTCAGCTCCAACCTCATGGTCTTGTTCTTCGTAGGCATCGGCTAATCCTGGGTCAGCAGTGTAAACTTCTTCTTCAAGGACATCACCTAGATCTTCTTGTTCTTCAAGTGTCCCTATATGCAAGGTTCTAGACGGACATTAGCTAGCTACATGGCCTATCCCCTTACATCTAAAGCAATGGATCTTAGAGCTACTTCCACGGGAAGTTTCTCCTATAATCCCTTTTCCTTTGTCATCTCTCGGGGGTCGACTACCTGGGGTCTGATTAATGTTAGGTTGTGGACCAGTCGGGGCTAGGTTCATGCTAGGCCTTGGACCTAAAATTCCAGGTCTAGAAAGTTCAGATCTACGAGTGATAGACATTTCCTGAAATCTTTCATAGTCTTGAGCTAATTGATATGCTTGCTCTAGACTATAAACTTCTCTCAAAAACAATTCCTTTTGGATATCCACTCTCAGACCAGCTCTAAACCGGGATAAAGTGACAGATGGGTCTTCACGCACATTACATCGCATAAGGTATTCATCAAATTTATCGATGTAATCATTTACAAGTCCAGTTCCTTGGGTCAACCTTTGCCATTGGTCTAAAAGTCGCTGTTGATAAGATGCAGGAAGATACTTCTCTCGAAGCTTATCCTTCATCTCATCCCATGTTCCAACGGGATCCTGTCTCCTATGAATGGCTAACCTCTGGACATTGTGCCAATATAGCTTTGCTTGGCCTAACAATCTCATTTGGGCAAACCTAACTTTTCTATCCTCAGACATATCATACCAGGAGAAGTAATGGTCCATATTAGCTTCCCAGTCAATATATTCTTTGGGGTCCAGGCGACCTACAAAACTTGGGGCGTCAACCTTAACACTCCTCATGATTCGTTCATCTTGATCGATTGGGTTGTGATAAGACCTAAGTGTTGGATGATTACCTGGATAATCATGTCGATCCCTAGGGTCAGGTCGAAGGATTTGAGTACGACCACTATCATGGTCTAGGTAGTCATTTCGATCTCTAGGGTCTCTAGGATCTGGAACTCTAGGATCTGGAACTCTTGATGAAGAGTTCCTAATAGGGTAATTGGTATTCACTAGTCGTTCCTCTTCAAGAGTTAATACCCTGGCATCTAAAGATCCTAACTTGCTATCAATTTTTTCGAGTTTACCCACGATTACTTGAAGGGCAGCTTCTAAACTGGGATCCATTTTGTTATCTAAGGAAGAATGTTCTGATTGATATTTGTTTCCTGACCTAGTTGTCATGCAAAATTAAAATCGACCATAACCTAACCTATTGCTCTGATACCAATTTGATGCGGGACCGTACACTCTGATATCAAGACCCTTTCGGACCGTTAATCGTTAAGAAACGATCTCTAGATTAGGGTATCCAACTTAATTAAATTAAATCTAATTAAATAAAAAATACCAGCAATCAATTGAGTCAGGTTATCAAAATGGATCTCACCCGAAAACACGGAATCTCACGAAATTTGGAAGAGGGAGATCGTCCCGAGATTGTCCAAAATCCGGACCAGTAGTTCACGAGCGAGGTGGATCAGAAGCCGTTGGACCTGGAACACCAAAAAAAAAAATACAAGTGAAGAATAAATTCCAAATAAAATTTAATTAAAACCCACTGCTTTGAAATCTGTGCTCTGGGATCTGTGCGCTCTGGGATCCATGCGCTCTGGGATCCGTGCGGTGCAGAAATCGACAGCAGAGAACGTGAAGGCTTTCACGTTCGTGCCAAGTTCTTTCTTCTTCGTTCGTTGCATGGGAGAACAGGGGAGGCTGAAGGCTTGTGGTTGGATTCGCCGGCGTCGGCGTTGGGTGGCGTTGGTGGTGATTCCGGTGGAGTGGACGGCGACGGCGGGGCGACAGCAGGGGCGTCAGCCTGCACGGGCGGAGGAGACGGCTGCAGTCGTTGGCGGCCGTGGAGGGCACGGGCAGCCGTGGAGGGGCGAGGTGAGGTCTGCTCGGTGGGGCACAGATCTGGTCGAGGCGCCGGAAGAGTGGCTTCAGGCGGGGCGTCGTTCACGAACGACCGGGGCGGTGAGGCGTCGCAGTGGCCGTGGGCGACTACAGGCGGGGAGATGCGACGACCGCGGGGAGCGGCCTGGCGGATCCGGCGTCTTGTTGGCGGAGGCGACCTTCGGCTGCAGTGGATCCGGTGCAGGGACTCGGCGGAACGGGCGGCGGAATGGCGACCGTGGAGGACACGGCGGCAGGGACTTCGGCAGTGGAGGGCGTGAGACGGGTTGCAGGCGAACAATGGCACCGGAGGAGGGGGCTTCCGGTCGGTCGGCTGGCCGGTCAACGGAGATGGCGGCGGCAGAGGGCGTCGGTGGCGACGGAAGGGCCGGCTTGGCTCGTTTGGAGGCCTTCGGTTGGCCGGTGGTGATAAGGCATCGCAGGAGACTAGGGATCCGACGACTTGGGGTTTCGGTCGGGCAAATCCCGAGGGAGAGCGGTGGTCGGACGGTGTTGGTGGGTGTTGGTCTGGCTTCGGTTGATTCGTTCGGGAGAAGTCAATTGGAGGAGGAATAGAGGAGGGAAAGCATAGAGAAGAGAAAGAGGAAAGAGAGAGAACCGGGAAGGGAAGAGAGGAAATAGCCGGAGGAAAAAATATAGAGAAGAGGGAGAGGAGAAGAACCGGGAAGACGAAATAGAACCAGGGAGAAGAAGAGGGGAGGAGTCGGGATAGAGTTTTCTCCAAAATAATCTTCGCTGTTTTTTTTTTTTTATTCACGGCAAACATAACTTAAATAAAGCAACAATGATAAAGACAAATCACAAAATAATCGGAACGACTAAGTATTCCGATAAAACAAAAAAAAATCTGATCTTCGATATCTCCCGAATCCCACGTACACCCATAGAATAAAAAAAAAAAAATGATAAAAAAACATCAAGATCCGTGCCGGGTTAGCACCGAGATCTGTGTTGGCTGGGTCTGGACTGGCTGGATCTGAACTAGCTGGATGACCCCATCACCGAGCAGTGCCAAGAGAGAAACAAAAACGAAAAATATATTTTGATCCTTCCAAGTCTTGATCGGACGGTAATTCAAAATCCGATCAAGATGAAATTTTAGTATGTTGTTCACGGCAGCGAGCTCTACAAAGTGAACGGTTCGGATCGCTGTGATTCCTCTCATGTAATCAGCAAATATTTGATTATGGTGAGATCTTTCCTATTTTCTTCATGTATTCCTCAGTAATATTTATATTTTATACTGAGATGATCATCATATGCTGTTTGGAGAGCCTCTAGTTTGCTAGAGAGAAATCCTGTTGTCGCATTATTTGATTATAGTGAAAGTTTGATCTGGTTCCAGGTCTCGTGGTTTTTATCTCCATATTGGAGGGTTTTCCACGTAAATCCGGTTTTCTTGTGCTTGATTTGATTTGCTTTTGCTGGATTGATATTGTTGGGTTATTGCCTATTTTAATTAGCACACGGGGGTTAAAATTTATTCTGGGTATAATTATTTGTGATCGTGCTTTAACCCCAACGCATGACTCCCTTTAACCTAAGGCGTCTTGCCCTTGTCTCTCGCAGATGGGCAAGGCGGCGATACATCGGCAGCCGGAGTTGGGGTTAGACTCTCTGGAATTTGGATCGGAGTGCTCTCCCTTGGTTAGGGATCCATCGGAGGAACTCTATCCTCCCCCAATGGCTCCCTGGTCGGAGCGACACTCCCGCTAGCTCCTTCGGCTCGAGCCTTCTTTCGGGCCTCCGATCCTGTAAGAGGAGCTTGAGTCGCTCTCTTTTTGGCAGATTGATGAAGCAAATTGAAATCAGGCTTCATTTTGCAGCCTGTTGACAGAAATAAATTTCAAGGTTAGTTTGTCGGAATAACTACAAGACTGCATAAAATTGAAGTTATCTACTGGCTATACCTAGTGAGGAAAACTCGCTGATCCAAGCGAGATGAAGGTTTCTCTCTTCTAGAAGTTTCGGATCGAAAGAACTTTAGCCCCAGACAACACTTCGTAGTTTGGTTGATCGGCCGTCAGAATTTTCTTATCGGTGTTAGCACTTAAGCAGGGTTCCCTCCATTCAGTGTTGAACCCCTACGACTGAGAAGAAAAAACAAAGAAATTGGGCTTCCATCCATGGATGGCACTAGGCATATTCTTTATTATTTTACAGCCAGGACGGGGGCTGATAACCCACCATCCGTAGCCATGGAAGTCTCTCTTCAATACGAAGAGAGAGGTGAACAGACTAGTGTGAGGTCTTACATTCGCTATATGGCAAAAAACTAAAAACTCGCAGATATTCCGAATACTGTTCGGAGTTAATTATGTAGGGACTACGTGGTACATATTGAAAACTTTGGAGAAGAAAGGATGCGGTGGAAAATGAAGACCGGTTTTTAGGTAGTCTTCGTATATGGCAATAGCATTGATAGGAGGGTTGTTTACCCTCCCTTCGGGTTTCGGAAGAATTCAATGAAGGCTTTTGGGAATGTGGCAGTATTCCCGGAGGCGAGCTATCTTTTCGAAAGACAAGGAACTCGGGATCAGTTCCGGGCACTAGAAGACTCAAATTCTCCCCCGTCGGAGGGAGTCCTACTGGCGGCAGGAAACTCTAAAGTCTTAACCATGGTGAAAAAGAAAGAAAAAAAAGAAGACCCTACCTGCGAGAGAATGAAGACCAAGAAGAGAAGGAAGACTGGGACAGCAAGAAGCAAAAAGAACAAGGCAGAGAAGCTTCCTCTGCAAGGCCATTCCCTTTTATATAAGGGGCAAAGACGGTTCAGGTGAACTCCTCGAACGAAGAGGTACCTCTCTGATTATGCTATGTATGGGGGCGCCGATTGCGGATACGAAGCCCCAAGCGACGCCGGTCAATTCGACGGGAGGAAAACCAAATTGTCAGCCACGATCCGTGTGATCCCATTCAATGGCCGAGATGGAGTTCGTATTTAGTATTCAAAGGATAAGATAATGCCACGTCCTCCATCCAAACCGAAGCCGAAGAGTCAGCCGGGTCGCCATAATGGAAGGAAGAGATGCAACTCACCAGCCCGCCGTCTCCTTTTCATGAGCCAATGAAAAGGTGACATCTATCCTCTTTACGACTATCGAATCAGATGTCAGTTACTGCGATCCACTGAATCGAAGATTCGTCATCATTGGTCATGCCTTCTCCGCTGGTAAACGACAACCCATAAGTACTACTTTTCAAAACAAATGATTGCTTTGAAAGATGGGAGTGGGGGGCAACTGTTGTGATAAGCTGGCTCGAAGAAGGCTGATTAACGGTTCAATTAAATCCTTTCTGAACCGGTCACCCAAGCCAGAAGACTCGAAAGTGACTCTACGAGCTGATAAAGCGACGATTCGGCATCACCGTCCTAGCCACATCACAGGGTCAGTCTTCGGCTCACGTCGAAGACATTGGTCCCGAAGCATATTCCTGGCCCATGTTATCCCAGAATTGCTGACTAGTCTTTTTCGGACTAATTGGTTTGAAGAAGACAGCTACCTCATCTTTCAGCTTGATCCAAAGAGGACAAGTTCAAAGCAAAATTTCAGTCCACTTCGAAGAAGGTAGCTTCGATGCAAATGGTTAAGACGTCTTTGGGTTAGTCCGAAGAAGGTAGGCATAAGGAGATCAACCAATCTGACTTTGGTCCCTTCTGAAGGAGTGGCCCTGAAGTAAATTTTCAATTAATCTCGACCTGAAATTATCATAGGCGGTTTTGGTTTTGGTTGTTATAACCCACCACATGGTCACTAACTCCAATTCCAGCAATATTGAAATGGCCAGAATCAGACAGCAACCATTTATGGTTACGGGGATGTTAAGCTAACTAACCCTCCTAACTGAAACCAATTGGCTTCAACTGCATTCTGTTACATCCACTTTTATAAATACTGGTAAGAGGGGACACTCATGGTAAGCAATCTCGAGTCACTTTCATTCACATTCTCTCTCCAAGCTTTCCGTTCTATTGCCTGAACCTTTACTGACTTAGGCATTGGAGTGTTCCCCGCTGGAAAAAATCCGGTCGGGGCAAGGATCACTGAACCGGTACCGGGGGCCGTACTGGTCAGCCGATGGTACGGTACGGTCTGTACCGTACCGGTACAATACCGATAATAAAAAATGAGTTGAAAAAAATTTTCTCCCCTCTTTCAAGCAAAAATCGCTGAATCAAAATTGAACCGGACTCGAACTGAGCCAAATGAGCCCGAACCGGAGTGTACCAGGAGGTACGGTATGGTACCGTACAAAAAAAATATTTTTTTTATTTTTTTAACGGTCCGGCTCCCCGAACCGTTTTATATAGTTGAACCGTACCAGCTCTTGGCCGGTATGGTACGGAACGTCCCGTACTGGGCGGTACGGGATGGTTATGGGTTCCATGGGTCAGGGACTTGTTTTGCAGGTATCTCGGGAGGCGAATCAGCAATCCAGCCGCTCCATCCGGTTCGCAAGGGTTCAGCACCAACAATACCTGAAACTATTGGTTTTTTCTAGATACAACTCAAGGTCCTATCATTCATGCTTGCTGGATTGCATGGATGTCCTTTTCTCCCACCCTCAAATAAAGATCTCCCACATTTTCTGTGAGGGTAATCATGTTGCTTGTTGGTTGGTTTCAGAGTTTTCCTACTGAAACATGGATGCTTTGGATGCTTGAGGAATTGGGTTTGATTCAGTTTATTTTTTTTCCTTCTTGTTAGAGATCGTGCCTCCTTTCTCTTACCAGTTGTTGGAGATCTAGCCTTGTTTTTCTGACTGAAAAGAAAACAAAAAGAAAACTAGGCATTGAAACTAGTTTCCAGTGGGTGAATGTGTAAAACCTTTTGGAGCATGTGCTCACATCATGAAGAAAAAGAGGCCAATATTCCCTTTGACACATGTTCTTCATCAATTATCACCTTAAGAGTTTCTCTTAAGAGAGTTTTATAGGATAAAGATCTATTGCCTATTATACTCCAACCAAACTGCTACAATCCCATTCATTATCATTTTTCTGGTGCTCCATACTACAGAATTTTAGCAAACCATGCACCATTGCATTGTTGCAGACCAGTCCAACATTGGTTAGGTCTAGGACCTTGAACCAACTTAAGCTTTTGGTTTGGACATTAGCAAAGCGTGAGAGTCAGCTATCCCATTTAACAAGCGTGTGAGAGTCAGCTATCCTATTTAACAAGCCAGTCCCTCCATTCTATCATCTATCCTACACTAGTCAAGGTTTGTCTTGATACCAGATGTCATACCGGTACCGCACTGGTCAAGTTGGCATGCTTGGTATGGAGTTTAGTTTGGCATACTGAGACTTGGTACACCTCCCTACTGAGTCTCGATTTGGTACCAATACAGTAAAGCACACCCAATACAAGCAGGTATGCATCAGCATGATAAACCTTGCCACAAGCTGCCCCTGTATAGGCTCAACATCTGATATGTCTGGGACCTTGGTTTGTCTCATGTACTCATTAGCTTAAGCTATTTCACTTATTAGCTTAAGCTTTTTTGTTGGATATAACAGGCTTACCTTACACTTCAAAGTGCTAGCAAGCTTGTTTTTGTTTTACAGTCTCTTTCTAAACCTTAAGGCTGTCATGGCCACTCAAAATATGAATCTAAAATTGCCTTGCTAGATGTAGCATCTCCAAATATAGTCTGTTACTTCAAGCATAGAAACTTTACTTTCAAAATTTTAATTATTCCATATATTTATATTAACTAGTTGTTTTGACTGTGCTAAAAATTGTTAGCACAATTCTAGGAATCACATACGGCTCATCATAATTTATTTTGTTAATGTGGTTTGATGATATTTTTCTTGTTATTTTGATTCTGTATCATTTTCTTTTATTAATATGATTCCGTATCGGTTGTTATTATTTTTCATTATTAGCTTGATTCTATATTAGTTATTATTTTTCTTATATGGTGTGTATGGTATTTATACATCATTATAAATAACTCTTGAGATGTATCGAATAGAATTGAAACAGAGATAAGAACCTCTGGAGAACCTTCTGGAGAACAGCTCTGAGAACCTTTGGAGAACCTCTCGTCGTTTGTTGCTGAAAGAGACGTGGTGATCTCATCAAGGGAAAAAGCTTTATTGGTGGAGACAAGAGGAACGTAAGCTGCGGAAGTCGGAGGAGGATACAACCCATTGTCGAAGGGGCTTGGTACCCTCAGAGAGCGACCGAGCGGTGGATGGCCTTGGTACCCTTGGAGACGGTGTGCTTGGTAAGCTTGCCAGAGAAGATGAGGGCGACTCGGAGGTTTGCTTGTACTCTTCTACTTCATCATCGCTTCTAGTCTCTTGTCCTTGATTTTTCTGCAATCGAAAAAGTCCCAACAGTAGCCATTAGGAGCATTTTTGTGCATCGAGATTCGTGCCTTTCTTTTTTTGCCTTGTGATTGCCGGCGATTATCATGGTTTCTGTGGTTCTCGTGGCCGGTGGGGATGTTGACCAAGCCGGGTAGTTTCCTAGGAAATCAAAAGCTAGAGGATGGAGCACGAAATGGAGGGAAGACAGGGTCAAGCGGGCGGCTGAAATGGGTCTCGACATATCCCACATCTGAGGAGGTGGCCGAGTTGGTGCGCCGATTCTCGGAGGTGGTTGTGCTGCTGGAGGAAGAGGTGATGAAGGAAACGGACGATTGGCTGGCCATGGGACTTATGGGCAGGAGCCTTGGCCAGAGAGTTTAGGTAGAGGCGGTAGCTCGGGAGTTCCGGTTGCGTGCTGGAATCAAGGGAGAGATTGCGGCATTTGATCTCGAGCAGGGATGCTTGCTGTTTCGGTTCCATGACGCGGGAGAGCGGGACATCGCTCTCTTTCTCGGCCGTGGATGGTTTCTGGCTAACTGTTAGCGCTGGAGCCATGGCAACTGAGGTTTCTCCCTTCTCCCTCTATCATGTCGGTGCTGGTTTGGATGAGGCTTCCTCGCCTGCCAGTGGAGCTATGGGGGCTGGTGACACTCCAGAGTATCGCTGGCCTGGCCGGAAAAGTTGCGGCTGTAGATGAATGTACTCTGGAATGGAGGAGGGTCGGCTTTGCTAGGGTCTGCATCCGCTTGGATCTATTTCAGCCACTGCATCCCGGAGTTTTGATTGGTGGTCTGGGGGGAATAATGGTAGCGGTTTGTTTATGAGCATCTCGCCGGAGTCTGCTTCTGTTGTGGTGTATTCCATGGAACTGGGAAAACCTGTTAGGGAGGAAGAATTGTAGCACAGGCACTAGATCCATTTAATGTGACCAGGGGTGACGAGGGGTTGGCAGTGGAGGGCCTTGCCGGGAACTTGCTGGCCCTTGGATTCTGGCAGTTCGGCGTTGGCTGCCTGAGCTGGAGAAGATGGTGGAGGGTGGAAGGGAGTCTCTGCAAGGCCGGGTGAATCCACTCCCCAGGTGGTCGGGGAAGGAGCCTGTTATTTCAGCTGCTGATCGGGGTGACATCGCGCCGGAAGGTGATGGGTGGGTCATATCGGCAAAGGTGGCTCGTCGGCGATCCCCCATCCAGCCTCTCTCTAGTAAGGAAGGCTTGGTTATTGATCAAGAGTTGGTGGATCGGTTTGGGTCGCTGAGAGAGGGGTCGTTGGAATTGGGATTGAATGTGGAAGAAGAGCCCAGAAGAGAGGGGACCACGGGATCGGGCCAGTCCAAGCATGCTAGGTCTCCTAATCCTTCACCGGCTCCGGAGGGCAACATGCCTGGAACAAGTAAATCTGAGATGGGACCCAGCAAAAGGCCAGGCAAGAAGCATAAAATACGAAGCACGGAGTTGGGCTCCATTACGGTCGGGGATTCCATGCCTGTTGACAGAGTTCATTAGGGGACCTTTATTTTCACTGTTGGTTGCCCGGGGGTGAAGGGCTCTATACTGCTTCATGAGGCACCACGGGACTCGGACACCCTGGGAGAGGGGGGACCACCATCGCGGGAGCCAGTGTTGATGGGAGAGGCTCAGGACTTGAGCCATGAGGATGTTATTGACCGGCTTAGACAGGCCCTCCAAGGAGGAGACAAGCCTCTAGCGATGGCTGTTTCATCGAAGGAGACTGTTGCGGATCATATTGAGGGGATTCCAGGAGCAGACACCCATCCCTTCCAGATGTCATCATGAGGGTTTTGATTTGGAATGGACGGGGAGTCGGAAAATCTGCGTTCTGGACTTCCTTCAGCAGATTAATCTAGCAACACTGTCCAAATGTTTGTCTTGCTTGAGACTTGTCTTTCGAGGAGTCTAGACTGGGTAACGAGGCATCTTTAGTAGGTGTGGAGCACCTATGCCATTGAGTCCAGAGGGTTGTCAGGAGGCATCTTGGTGACGTGGACATGGGACTCGGTGAGGGTGGATGCTTTTCACAGGTGCCAGCAACAAGTGGCCATGGTTATCTTCGAGCAGACAGGTAGCCTGTTGCTTCTATCCGGGGTGTATGCGAGTATCGGGTATAGGGAGAGGCGGAGACTATGGCATGAGATATCCAGACTTTTGACTCAGGGTATTTTCTCTCTTATTGTTGGTGATTTCAATTGTATTGCTAGCCCCATGAGAAGATGGGAGGCATGTAGTTTATGGATAGTATTGACTCTAGAAAGTTTAGGGAGTTTATGGGAGATACTGGTCTGATCGATCTCGGCTACTCGGGCTCCTGCTTTACCTGGTGTAATAATTAGTCCGTCACTGCTAGAGTTTGGGAGAGGACTGATCGGGCTCTTGCTACAGCGGGTTGGATGCAACGTTTTTTGGGACACCAAGTTCAGCACCTTTCCAGGATTGCATTGGATCGTTGTCCGATTTTGATCACTACGAATGGCACTTGTCTGCATAGACCTTTTCGCTTTGAAAAATTCTGGATCTTCTGCTTGAGGTCCTTGGATCTTATTACAGCGGTTTGGAGGATGCCTATTTGTGGAGATGCGAGATATCGGATCATCCGAAGATTGTAAATGGCTAGGTGTAGGTTCATTCATTGGAGCCGGATTGAGGTTGGTGATATTGTCAGGCGGGTTAAGGAGGTGGAGGCTGACATTGCCCTTCTTCAGAGGCATGAGGATATGGAGGGGGGCCTTTCGGAGGTTGACCTTGTGAGACTTCGTTGCAGCCTCTCGCTCCATTTCCTACTAAGGAAGAATGAGACTATGTGGAGGTAGAAGTCTAGGATTCAATGGATCAGGAAGGGTGATTGTAATACTAGATTTTTTTACTAGTCTACTATGATTTGAAGGTCAGCCAACCGTATCAGGCAGTTGAGAGAGAATGATGGTATGTTGGTGATGGACAGTGATCATATTGGAAGATAAATTCTTCAGTTCTTCAGGTCGAGATGGACTCTTGCCCTGGGGGATGATGCTTTTATCCAGGGTTGCCAACCCGTGGTATATGTATCCGACCAGGACAATTAATTTCTATCTTAGTATGTATCTCCTGTGGAGGTCCGGGAAGCCTTGTGGGCTCTTGGAGAGGACAAAGACCTGGGTTCTGATGGTTTCCCTCTGTTTTTCTATCATTACTGGTCTTGTTGGGGGGGGAGGTGGAGGCGGTGTAGGCAGCTTTCATTTATAGTATCCATTTTGACTGAAAGAAGACCTTCATTACTCTTATCCTTAAGAGATCGGATGCCTCTGTGCCTAGCCATTTCAGATCAATCAGTCTTTGTACCACTTTATACAAAATCTGTGCTATGATTTTGGTCAAGCGACTGTAGCTGATTGTGTCTCGTCTCATCTGTCCTGAACAAGGAGCATTTATCCGTGGACGATGCATTATTGATAATGTCCTAATTCAGGAATTCATGCATGACCTTAGACGGGCTCCTGTAAGACAGTCTCTTGGCGATTAAGTTGGACATGGAGCGAGCTTATGATTGGATGAGTTGGCCTTTCCTTCGGAGGACTTCATGATTTTGGCTTTCAGGATAGGTGGATTATGGATTGTATTGAAGGCCCCAGTTTTGCCATCCTTATTAATGGTGCTTCGACCGAGTACTTTTTTTCGGTAATCAGTCTTCGCCAAGGTTGTCCTGTCTCCCTACCTGTTCATTTTATGTGCTGAGGTTCTCTTTCGTGCTCTACGGAGTGCAGTCCAAGGATCGTTACTCGAGCCCTACTGGCCGGCTCCTGGAGTTGTGGCTCTCTCATTTTTTTTGCAGATGATTGTCTTCTTTTGGGACGGGCTACTATCTAGAATGCTAGTTGCTTCACCACTATTGTTGAAATATATTGTCATTTTTCTGGCCAGTCGGTAAATCGACAGAAGTTGACTATTTAGTTGTCTTAGAAAGAAGATCCGAACAAAGTAGGATATCCTCTCTACCCTGGGGATTTTGGAGCATATTGGTACCCTTGTCTACCTTGGAGTCCCTATGACTGGTGGGAGGATTCTGAGATCTCAGTGTAGACCGCTTGTTCGACCGGTCCAGGATCGTCTTCAGGGTTGGCAAGCTTCTCTTTCCATGGTGGGCAGGATCATCCTCATTAGATCTGTCTTGACTTCCATCCCATTATACCTATTGTTGAATACTGTGCTGTCCTACTTTTTGCCTAAGGGAGATGGAGCGTTTGTTCTAAAATTTCTTGTTGAGTTCTATACAGCACGGGAATAGGATTCACCTGATGTCCTGGAAGATGGTTTGCCAGTTGGTCAGAGATGGTGGCTTGGGGATCTAGTCTCTTCTGCTTAGGAGGGAGGTCTTGATTGCCAGGCATGCAGTGAGATAACTCCTTCAGCCTGACTGTTTGTGGAGCAGGGTGATGAGAGCTCGTTATGGTTCTTGGAGTCAGGGAGCTCAGATTTTTACTTCCAGAGGCTGCTCATCTGTTTGGAGGGAGATATGTGCCTGGGCTCCTGATGTGTTATCTCAGATTAGGTATTTGATTGGGGATGGGTCCATGGTTGATGTGAGCCAGGATGCATGGAACTCTTGTTTACCTCTTTCCAGGTGGCCCTCCTTTGTGAGCACTGACCTTGTCGATGATCTTCGGGTCTCTAAGTTGTTGGCGGATGATGGTAGGAGTTGGAGAGCTCAGAAGGTTATCAGATTATTCGGGAGCTAGCTGGCTGGTCGCATCCTTGCCATGCCAATTTCGATACATGGTTGTCAGGATCTGAGGGTGTGCGGCCATTCTTGCCTTCCTAGGGTCCCTTTCAGTACCCTTTCCAACCTGTACAGGTATCAATCTGAGACGAGAATTTTTGCTGCTTAGATCTGGAGATTATTGCCTGTTCATTCGAGAGTGCATCTTTTTCTTTGGAAGGTGGCTTGGGATCACCTTTTCACGAGGGCGTTGCTCGAGCGCAGAGGCATGGACTTATCAGTGACTTGCCCAGTTTGTGGTTCTAAGGTGGAGTCTACTAAGCATGCAATCTTGCGCTGCCCTCGGGTGAGGTCGATTTGGACTTTGGCGGGGAGATGGCCCTGGGCTCAAGAGCAGGGATCCTGGTTGTGCTCCTTCCTTCATATGCTCCAGTACTGTTCGATTGAGATGAGTGGTGTCTCTACCTATATTACTTACCAAATCTGGCTGTCTAGGAACAGCTTTGTCTTTGAGACTGTTCTCACTCCGGCTTACCGTGTTCTTTGTATCGCCATGTTCATGGCTATGGAGTATCACCACCTTGACACTACTACTACTATCCTTGCGGTCCCGGATTTCTGGGACTCCCTTGCTGTTTCGGCAGTGGCCTGGAGGGCTATCTATATTTCTTGGGAGCCCCCTTAGATTTCGTCAAGGTGAATTTTGATGGTAGCATCAGAGGTGCCTTGGGAGGTGTAGGGTTTGTCATTCGTAATGATGAGGGTAGGCTGTTGGCTGCTGGCTGTTGGAGGCACTTTCCTATATGAGCCCTCGGTTCCTGAGGCTGAGCTTAGAGCAGCTTGGATGGGCATCACCTGGGCCACTCAGGAGCTGCATGCCACGAGGATTCATATTGAGGGGGATTCATTCATTGTCATCGGATGGATTCAGGACAGGATTGAGCAGCGTCATGTCCATCCCCTTTTCCATGATATTTGGCAATCTTTTGGTCCGTCAACGGTTGCATTGGTTCGGCATGTCTATAGGGAGGCGAACAGTGTGGCCGATTGGATTGCCTCATTTGTGGTTGAGCACTCAGGTGACTGGTCATGGCACCAAGGTGATGATATTTCTCTGCCCCTTCAGGGCTTATTGTCTCTTGATCTTTAGGGCTGCTATCACACCAGAGTAGTGTAATTGCCTGTCTGTATCAAAAAAAAAAAAGAAATATAAAGATCCTTCTCTTTTCTTTTTCTTTCACAATTATTTTAATATGGTATCAGAGCCACTATTTCTGTTTTCCTATAGATCCTCTATTTTCAATGAACCTGTAGGTTAGCCATTTTTCAATAAATGATCTAAAGATCCTGTGTTTTTAGATGAATCTATAATTATTCTTTGCCATATTTTTCTATTCTTTGAATATTTTGCTATTCAGTTTAAGGTATTTTTCTTTTTTTTTTTTTGATGTTTTTTTGCCTTTGGCTCATTTGCTGCTCAGTTTGAGGCATGTTTCTTTTTTTGGACATTTTTCTATCTTTGGCTCATTCGTTGCCTAGTTCGAGGCATGTATCTTTTCTTCTATGATGTTTTTGTCTATGAGGATTATCGGTATTTGACTATCTTTTATTTGAGCGCCATTCTTCTTTTATGTGGTATTTTTGTTTGCGAGGATTATCAATCATTGATTGCCTTTCCTTTGAGCATCGGTCTTGTTTTCTGTGGTATTTTTGTTTGAGGATCATCAGCCTTTAATTCCTTTCTTTTTTAATGCCGGTCTTATCTTTTGTGACATTTCTGTTTGCAAGAAAAATAATAATCTTTAAACGTAACTTGGCACCTAACTTGGCACCTATAGTACTGCCTTGAGGGAGTTTGAGGGAAAGTATTAGCATGATTCTAGAGATCATATATCGGCCCATCATAATTTCTTTTGTTTACATGATTCAGTAATATTTTTCTATATTAGTTTGATTCTATATCATTTTCTTTCATTAGCATAATTCTGTATCGATTGTTATTATCTTTCTTTATTAGTTTGATTTTGTATCAGTTGTTATTATTTTCTTTATATGGTGTGTGTATGATGTTTATACACCATCATAAATAACTCATAAGATGTATTAAATAAAATTGAAACATAGATAATAAAGTCCTTTTTCTCTCTATCTCTCTTGTTTTCTTTTTCTTTTGCAATTATTTTAACAAAATTCTCACAGCTTCATATCCTTGAAGTTCATTACTTTGAGTGCTGCATATTTGCTTGATTGTTTTTGTTATGCTTTTTCACTGGTCATTGTTCTATTTTTCTGTTTCTTTTATGAAATGTGCATTCGTAACTAAATGAGCTTTTGTTTGAGAATATCATACTTCACATCAGTGGCTTCACCAGTCTTATTTTAGGTCATTATAGATATTTGATTCTGTCCAGAGGAACCAAGTTCTATTGCTTGAATGACTTTGTTCAGCTTTATATATGAAACTCTATCTATCTGGCTAGCCTTTGTATGAGCTCACACTAGTTTTCCACATTTTTTTCATACTGAATGGGACTCTAACACCCCATTCATGTATTTTCTCCATAAAAGGCTTGATGGATTTGTTGTTAGTATTGTTCTATAATTAAATCCTTCTACTAAGTGCCATTATGATTTAGTTTAGTTCTGTGCTATATTTAACAGAAAGGTGTTAATTTATGATGTTTATTTTATTCATTGCAGATTGTCCCTTGGGTTTTAGTTGGGCGAACTTTACATTGGCAGCTTCTGCTTGTTCAAATCAAGATGAGCGAGGGAAATGCTGCCGATATATTAATGCATTTGTTGCAATTTCACTTGCTCATTTTGCAAATTCAACAGGCAAACTTGGAGTTCCATCAGCATTTTCTGATATCTGCCTTACTTCTGTGTCTGAAACATTCATGTTATATGGAATTCCAACTAGT
This sequence comes from Areca catechu, assembly GCA_021397845.1. NCBI lineage: Eukaryota > Viridiplantae > Streptophyta > Magnoliopsida > Arecales > Arecaceae > Areca > Areca catechu. The sequence goes on from CM038045.1 coordinate 186,508,590, forward strand.
GCAACTGCAGTTTGTGGACTGGGACCCAAAATCCGAGTTTCTTATGAGTGTGAGGGGAGAGGAACTGTCTTGGAAATGATGCAGTCTCCTAAATTTACTGATGTCATTGGAAACTGCAAGGTGCCACTTTCATTGGACAGCAGTTGCAAGAGGTGCTTAAATTATGGCATCACGTACCTTCACAATCTTATAGGTGCAGATGACAATGTCACATTAAGTGTCTGTCGCAATGCAGTGTTTGTTACGCTTGCAACCCAAGGTGACAACTTGGTAGCTGTTGACATGGCCAGTTGCTTCTTTGGTGTTCAGGGCCTTAGCATTCAACCAGGTTTGATCATTTTTAGAATTGGTTGCTTTTCTCTGACAAAAATAACCTGTTAATATAATTATTTGTCCATGTCCAATGATTCTTTTAAGTGCATTGCTTATGCTAGAGATGATGAGATGACACATTTGACCTTCCTTTAATCCAATAACAAGATGTAAAATAGTTAGGACCAGATGGTTGCAGAATAATTTATTAGGAAAATATGTAAGCAATTCTGGAAAATGGAATTGATACTTATACTAACCTTCTAATTCCATTTTTATGATATCACTGCTCTGACTTAAATGGTGCAAGAAGCTATAATATGGGTGCTCTGTTTTGCTCCTAAAGTATCAGATCATATAATATTTTTTTGACTGAAAAAAATTTGAATTCTTTAGAAATGGAGAGAACAGCAACATCTTTTAATGCTCTTTACTACATAATGCTTGTTTGTATTTTAAAAAATTCAAGCATAAATCCCTTTTTTATCAAAGAAATGGGAACTTCTTTGTGAAAAAATCACTAAGGAGGAGGGAATGAAAAGGTTTAGACTTTAGAGTTCCATAGTACACTTGTTTATTTACTGTTTTACAGTTATTTCTAATGTTTTAAGTATCTCATATTCAATGCTTAAGATGAAATGCAATTTTGTAGAAAATAGAAGTTAATGTAATGGCTTGGTTAAATTTGATGGATATGAAATATTATGCTGTAATCATTTAATAATATGCTGTAATCATTCAACTTATGTTAGATCTACCTTACAGTACGGTGCAGACGTAGTGTAAAGAAAAGTTATAATGTGCTTTAGAGCGATGACCATGATATATAATAGTGTATTAATTTTTATCTTGGATCTATTACATTGAATCAAGGAGAGAGAGTATGAAGACATGCAATAGAACTAAAACTGGGTTGATGAGGAGGAGAGGTGCCTTTTACTTATTACCTGATCTATATGTGCTTTTGAGACTGGACAAAAAAATCTCTTATAAACAACTTTATGGTCTGCAGTGTTTTATAAGCACGATAGCTTGGACAATCGAAGGCGTATATGTGGTAAAAGCATGATTATAAGGTCAGAACACTACACTGGAGGGGGTGTGGGAGTTGAAACAATTGAGGGCAGTGAGGTGAGAGTTGACTGAGATGGTAACAATACATGCATATAAGTTTTGTGAAGGTCCTTGTTAGGAAAAGGCCTTGAATATGTGTCAAAGAGATAGCAAAAGGGAAAACAAGACCCATGACAGCACAGATGGAAGTTGTTAACATGGATTTTGAGAGACAGCAACAATTGTTGTAGCTTGGGTAGTGGTGGTAAGGATGGATCATATTTTCAACCCAACATATTTGGAATAAGGCTTCATGGTCATCACTATGATTATCGGTAACCCAATTCCTTTTGATAATTGGTTAAAGATAAATAATTCTGGACCCATAGAATGAAGGTTATGTATATAGTGCACGAAAACATTTGAAAAATAGTAAAAGTCAATCTGAATGCATACTTGTGTGGAGACTTTCAGAAAAACATAATCACTTACCATGCTTCCAAAAACTTTTACATGTTATTCTACCAGTCCATTATTCCTGGGGGCATGTCAATGTTGTAGAATTAGATTGTTATAAACTTTCGATTTCTATTTGTGGGTTCAACACAAGGCCTGATAACTAAAAACTATTGAATAAATTGGTTGTGCACTAATTGGGTGCATTCTGCATGTTTGCACATCCTACTATTTTTCAATCGTATGACTTTGTCCTCTTCTTTAAAAATTGTGATTGGTGAATGTTGCAGGGTCATCTTCTCAATTACTCACCCCCACATCTTCTCCAAGTTCTGATTCTTCTCAAGCTCCCAATCAGGATCTTATTGGCATACCTGTCAAGAAACATCAGCAAGCCTATCGGCTTACATTGATTACAGGCATTGGAATTGGGGTTATAGCAGTGTCGATTCTACTGCTGCTAATTTTAATACTACTTATTCACAAAAAAAGTAAAGAACTAAGGAGTGCAGATAATCCCAATGAGACATCATGGAATGCCTTCCCTCCTATGCAAGTCCGGAGAAGTCAGGAAGGTATAATATTTTACCTTTTTCCCTTGTGTACTAGCAAATCATCTATAATCAAAATTGTGCTTCATCTGTGTCAAAGACATTGATAGATGTACTATGTTAGGTGAAGATGGGAAAAAAATCATGCAGATGCATAAAGAATAGCAGAATAATAAGAAATAAAATGATCATGTTCTTGAAAAAAAGATAAATGATAAATTTGCCTGATTTTATGATGTTGAAAACCTGTAGAAAATTGTGTTTCATTTATGTTGTTTGGCTATGATCAAGGTTTTGATGTTTGGCTAAAATTGATCTCCTTGGCTGAAGCCAATCCAAAAACTGACTGAAATTTATGGCTTCGGTCAATTTCAAGGGATTTTGACTAGTTTCATCAGTTTGAATGGATTAGACTGGTTTTGGCAGTTTTGGTTGGTCTCATCCCTTTTTGACCGGAACCAACTGAAGCTACTACTTTTTTTATTTAAGGATAATAAGTAATTATTGTCTATGTTTGTAAAATTTATAAATAATATTCAATCACATGTGTCTAAGATGTGCTATTTTTGTCTTAACTTTTTTATTTATTTAGTATGGTGGGTTAGTTGACATTTAGTCCATCAAGGAATCAACACATTTATGTGACGTGTCTTTAAGCTATATGCATCACTTCAACTTGAAAACATGCATGTGCATGTATGTTTTGAAAGCCAGTTTTTTTGCGAGATAAGGATTTGATGTAAGTTCTTCAAAGTTTGGGGCATATCAGGGACTAGTGGCATCACCTTAATGCCTGCCAGTTTTCTTCTTTTGATCGTGGCACAGAATAGTAGGTATCTATAATTAGTTTCATGCTTTTTTCAACTGACTGAGTTTATGCTTGATTGTACAATATTAGGTATTGATACTTTAATAAGTACATTCTTTTGACATATTTAATGCATTAAGCTTCAATAAGTTCAGTTTCAGTATAAAATTACCCAACCTACAAAACGAAAACCATGGTTTTAGATATGTCAGGACACTAAAATGATGTAGAAATAGAATAACTTTATTTTTTCTTGATTTTTATATTATTAGAATTTATATTGACCTCTTTTGTCTGAAACCCCGAAACTTGGAGTGAAACTGCAGAAAGAGCTGAAACTGATGAAAATGATGTTCTTTGTGGAAGACCAGAACTGGAACAGAAACCTTGTTTTAGAAACTTGTCTATGATCCTTGGCTTATCAGGGTTTTGTTTTGATTGAGTAATCCCTAGGATAATTTTGGCATATGATGAAACAAAAATGTTTATTAGGTAAAAAGGGGAACATCAACTCATGCTTTAAATGCAAGATGATTGCTGATCGTATTTGGCAATGGCTTTAGTGATTTTGGTGATTAAAACTATCCAGGCTGCTTTACAACTTGCTTAATTTGAGGGCTTGAGTAACTGGTTATGAGGACCTTCTTCTAGCCAGCTTCTGATTCCATTAATCAATTTTACACATATCATTCTCCAGGTCCATCACCTGTTTTCCAAAGGTTCAACTACAGTGACATAAAGAAGGCAACAGAGAATTTCAGCACTGTCATAGGAAAAGGTGGTTTTGGTACTGTTTATAAGGCTAATTTTAGTGATGGTTCCATGGCTGCTGTGAAACGGATGGACAAAGTTTCGAAGCAAGGTGAGGATGAATTTTGCCGAGAAATGGATCTTCTTTCTAGACTGCACCATCGCCATCTTGTTGCCCTGAAAGGGTTTTGTGTTGAGAGGAACGAGAGGTAGTGGTTCTCCTTTTCAACATTTTATTTCTTTCTTTCATAAAATATCTGTGTTATTGCCATTTGATGTTTATTTCCCTTGGATCACCATTTGCAGGTTTCTGGTGTATGAATATATGGAAAATGGAAGTCTAAATGATCATCTTCATTGTAATTTTTCCATCAGTTTCTTGTTGCCCTTTGAGTTTATGTTTTTTCTTTTTTCAAGAAAATCAATAATTCCTTTTGCCTATGCAGCACCAAAGAGAAATCCACTGAGCTGGAAGACTAGAGTACAAATTGCCATTGATGTAGCCAATGCTCTGGTAAAGCTTATTACTGGCATAATAAAAGGAAAAAATAAAAAAAATATATATTATCTTTTGGATGTTGGATCATATATCATGCTGCATTATATCCAAAGCATTTGGCTTATTGAATTCTCTTCAATCCCATTTCCTTCAATCCAAGTCTAGTTTGTCTCCTCAATACTCTTTGACATGCCAACCTGAAATCCATGACCTCTTGACAGAGCTGGCCTCTAGCATACATTGCATACGGAATGATCATCCCAATTTATTTTCTTTTGTCCATTCATGCTACCCGGAAGCTTCTTGTATTGTAGTAAATAATATTGTTTTCTGTTATAGCTCTAGAATCTGCCTTAAAATACTCATCATCTGTACCAGTCTTATGCTCATATATCTGTTTTCATGCTCAACATGTTGATACCTACAATAAAATGGTCTTGCTGATACCTACATGGTCCTATCACAGTCTTGGATGGAAGGAGGGTGGATTGGTTTAGCTAAATAGTAACCAATAACTGCTTCAAATTTCTGAGGCGTATCTTTGTTCCTCTCATTCCACTTGTTTGCTACTTGTGGCATCTACTTCTTTCTACAGGATGACTGACACTTTGGAAATGATTAACATAATTAACATGGTGGCCCTTTTCATAATCTCAATGATGCTTCACTGCATTTACTTTCTCTGAAAGTGATCTCTGAGTTTGTTGTAGAATTTTATTCTAAAACTTGATTCTGTATTCAATTTGATTCTTCCTATTTTGTACAATTAAACTAAACTTCTGAAAATGATTAACATTTTAGATATGACAGTCTTGTTATAATCTAAATCAAGATTCATTTCATATATTTTGTCCTGAAAGTGATTTCTGAATTTATGATAGGATTTTGTTTAAAAATTTCATTTTTTTGTTTCCTCCCATCTTATCCATGACAAATTAACTAAGTCTTAAAGGTGGAAGTCTCCATTCTTGGTTTTGCAGTGAAGATCCTACTCATGGATCCCATAGCATGCTTTGTTAGTTGTATCATGTTGCACATTTGATCTAATATTGTTCCTTAGTCTGTACTAAAGAAGGTCTTATTCTAGTGTAAAACATGTGTCTCTTGTGTGAAAGAAATATCATTCACAGGCTCCTTTGTTTCAGTTTTCATTTGTTGCTCAAAGTTGGAAAATTGCCGAAATAGCTGAATTTTGTCATATTGGCTTTCTAAATCTTTCCAACTTATCTTAATCTGTGTTCAGCTATCCTCTGCCATGTCTTTAGTGCTTAGCTTGTAAGTTTCATCCTGTAGTTTCTTTGTTGCTTTATATATGGAATGATATGCTAATGCTTGTCTGGCATCTCTAAAGCTCTAAGATTCAATTGAAATGACACTAACTAAAGTAGTAAAGCAATGCAAATGATTTTGCCCATTCTGGAGTCAATTTGCGACCTATTAATCAGCTGACTTTAACCCTAGTGGCAGAGTTAGGAAATTGTTCAGGTGGGCAACTGTAGGATGCTGTTTTAATGTGAAAAAGATGCCAGACATACTCCAAATACATCAGTGGAAAATATGATAAAAAATAGTTAAGTGTAAGAGAATCAACCCATAGTTTGATTAATCCCTAAATTTTTTCACACCCTTCGAAAATCATCTCGATTATTGAGATTAAGATTTGATCCAACATGTTGAAACAATTGGAAATTTTCAAATATAACATATGTAGTGCATAATGTTTATTAACGATCTAACAGAATGGGTGAAAATGAATATTAACATCATCTAAGAAAAAAAATTCTTCTTTTATTGGAAAAAAAAAAAGTAAAATGTCCATGACATATCTATGATACTATATATTATCAACATTAAAGCAGGATGATAGGGGGAAAAGAAGAATTATGCATGAGATGCCTTGGCTCCATAGTCCAAAAGAATGTAAATATATTCTGAGCCCTAAAGTTGCCATGAAAAGCTTTTTACTCCATTAAAGGAGGAGATAAGGAAAAAAGAAAATATAAGGCAAAGAAATGTCTGGTGCAGGTTTGTGGTCCTCTTCTTCAATCACCCAACGAACTTTAGAAGTTGAATTGGGATATCACCTACTTTAGTGTCTAATTTGTCTATGTAGAATGATTCTTTTGGACTTATCTGATCATATTAGATTTGACAAGGTTTTGGAAGTGCTGGAGAAGTAAACTTGCCCTTGTCGTCTGGGATATGAGTGGGGTCTGCCTTTATCATTTAGTCTTAAATGGAGGTTTTCTGAATTCAGTGAGGGAATATGTTCTTATGAATATCTAAGCCAGAATTTTAGAAGGCAAATCCTAGTTAAATTCCAGAATTATAGGGGAGGGATTGCCCCTGAGTAGGACCGCTGGTATCTTGTTGGGAGCCTTTAGTGTTAATCAGTGCTTAAATGTTTCAGTAAATTTTTAATTATTTGGGTAGGAAAACTGGTATAATATCGACAATTATTTTCTGTAATGTAAACTAATGTTCTGATTAGACATGGTTGAGGCTAGATGTTCTGCTAGTTGCTATCAGATGGACATATAATTCTTATAAAATTAATTTCATTTCCCTGATGTGGTACCTCTCTCTTTTTCTTGTTTGTTTGCAAATTCAGGAGTACCTCCATTTCTATTGTGATCCTCCCCTTTGCCATAGAGACATTAAGTCCAGCAATATTCTTTTGGATGAGAATTTTGTAGCAAAGGTAGGTAGTACATAGTTTGGATTGTGATGCTATGTTTCAGTTCATTAGTTTCAAAGGTAACAGTCTTTGGTTGGTGCATAGGTTGCTGATTTTGGTCTTGCACATGCTTCAAGATGTGGTGCAATCAGCTTTGAACCAGTGAACACAGATATACGGGGAACTCCTGGTAAGTTTCTTCCATCTCTAACACTTCTATGATCAGTGTAAGTAGGTAGTCATATTGAAATCTCTATGTTTCCAATGTAACTCTTCTTGGGTTTAACCTCATTACCTCAGCAAATCTTTTTGAGTGATAGCTCATAGTTTAGTTTGATCAAAATTTGATGGATCATATATAAAAATATTGTGATGGATATTGAACTTGAGCAAACAATTTTAGAAACCTCTGAACACCTTGATCTGCTTAACATAAATGTCAGTATTTATATGTGATGTCAAAGCATTGTGAAGCTGTATATGCGAAGGTTGGTATTTTATCTGGTGTCTTGGCCAAATGACTTGGTTTTCCTGTGCCATATTGTAAATATTCCCAGTAACAGTGAAAATGAATAGAGTACTAGATGGTATTTTATCCAACATTCTTGAGATATTTCATGACTTTCTTTGACTATGTTCTATGGTATATTCTGTTTTCTTAATCTTCTCTTTTGATTCTCTGTGGCTATAATTTTCATGGTGATAGAAAAGTTCAAGGCTTTCTGCTAGTCTTGAAATTGTCTTTGTATAACGTCAAAAGTCAACTCATTGTTCTTGTTTGTTAAACAGTGACTTTAAAATCAAATGTTGAATGAAGCGACAATCAGCTAATGAGAGGAATGCAGAAAATATTATAGGTTGTGGATGCATACTTCATTTGATTTTAAAGCAAGGTTTGCTGTCTTGGTACCGGACCCCATTTCAGTACCATCTTATTATAATATCAGTACATGGTATGGTATGAGATGACGAGGTGTACCAAGTATTAGAATGATACGAGATTACATGAGTTCAGTACCGGTATGGTATGAAATGGTCAGCCTTGCTGTAGAGTACTTAAAAGATACGATACATCTATGCATGTGCAAACCTTGCTAAGAGTACCTAAAGATACAATACATCTATACATGCAGCATACAAGTAGGTTGCCAATTGGTTGAGTTGGTAAAATTTCTTGGCATGGATCCAGCTCTCATCCTGATTTTCATCTGGGATTCCATATGTACTGATTCTCTAGAAAAAAGGTACAACTATTGACAGTCTAAATCTCTTACCTCCCTTGCTGAACTCTCTATGTATTGTAGATTGATGTTTTGTCTGGTGATGTTTGAAACTTGCAATAGACAAGCTCTAAGAAAGCTTTTGAGCTAAACATGTTAACATTGTCATATCATGACATGCATTTACAATCATAGCTGTAACTTGTTTAAAATACTAAGTCCCACAAAACTTTGGAGATCCAAAAGAACATAAAACTTAACTGATGCAGTACATGGTTCTCATAGTAAATTGGCTGAGTCACAATCTTGGCCTATTGATAGGGAATCTCTCTATCTCTTGCTGTTGCATTTGTGCCGTCCTGTGTTTGTACTTAAGTCAGTGATCTTCTGATGGCAGTTTCTGTCTTCCCTTAGCTCAACAGACCAGAGTCAATGGTAAAGAGGAACCAACCGTGACGTAGCAACATATTTGCCAAGGCAACTATCTGCTCTCTCAGTGGATAGTCTACCTCTAATACTTACACAAACTTGACTCTCCAAGCCTGATGCTTCCCTTTAAGGGTTTGCTAAGACCTGGTAGATACCCAGAGGTCTAAACTCTCCTCTATTCTAATTGGACCTTACTAGCACAAAATGTAAAATAAAAAAAATTCTGGAAATGTCTCTCTTTACCCTATTGTCGTGAATCAAGCCATTGTCTATGTCTCTTGTTATGAGTGGTTGCTATCACAATTTTTCATGCTTGCCACGTGATGCGGCCCAATCTCAAACTGCTAGCAAGCATGCATGGTTGAGTTTGCTTCTTTGCTTTAATCTCTCAATCTCGTAGTCCATTAATAATTGGAGATATTTTGTCTATGTTTGGCAGCATAAAAAAAGGTCCTAGCTAGCATATGTAGAGTTTCATTACATATAAGATTTAATTCCATATAAAGTACTGTATAATGGCTTTTAATTATTACCTAATGGCTATTATAATAGGTTGGTAAATAATGGCCACTTTTATAGGAAATAAGCTGACTAGGTGAGATCTCTTGCGATTAGTTTAGGTTTTAATAGAAAAACTATGAGCTGTTAGTACTATGGATCATATTCTGGCCCATAAACCAAGAAGGCCTAGGACATTGCTTCCTTCAGAAAAGGTGTTGGGGAACAACAGATACCATGACAAATGGTTCCATATATCAATAAATTGCCATATGTAAGTATAAAATTTTGCCTAAAAACTCAGCAAATCCCAAAACATGTCAACCAACCTATAGTTATTTGGGGACATGAATCTAGTTATTTGTCTTTTAGATTTGGATCTACATGCATTTGCATGTAGATTTCAACTAATGAATATATATGTGCCATCGAAGCTGGATTTAGAAATGAGGGGCAAAAGAATCCACAAGTATTACTCTTTTGCAGTAGTAGTTCTAGAACTTAAACAACAAAAGATGATGAGTAATGAAGTTTAAAAAGTGCTCTTTAGCTACTATCTTACTATTATTGTGACTGTCTGTTTTATAAATTATAATATTGACTAATAAAATTAAGAAATAAGCTTGAGAACAGCAGAGTCTGGGTTTTGAAGTGCATGCATTGTAAAATTAGGAGTTGAATGAAAAACTTGGTTCATTTGAAGTTCCTATGTAGTGCTGGTGGAATATATAGGGAGAAGAGTTTGATATATTTTGGCTGTTTGGAGGCTAGAAGCAATGCCTGTGCAGGAATTGTCTTTGGTATAGGTTAAAAGGTTGAGAGAGGGGTGAATGGCTCCCAAAAAGAATTGGATAGTTTTAGCAAGAAAGAGATCCGAAGACACTACCAATTTTACAGGATATGGCAAGAAAGGGGTGAGTGTCTCCTAAAAAGAATTGGATAGTTCTAGCAAGAAAGAGTTTCGAAAGACACTACCAATTTTACAGGATGTGGCATAAGAAGATCTGTTTCTTGGACATGGCCGATTTAAAGCATAACAACCTTTTGTATGTAATGTATCAAATGTTTCTTTTTTTTTTTTTGAGAAATATGGTGGGCATACCACTGCCAAGGTTTGAAGCCTGGACCTCTCCTAAGTGGAGAGGGATGCCTTCCAACCAATCTAAGGCATGTTGGTATGTATCAAATGATTAGGCACATCTTTCCTGTGACTGTTTTCTGTTACATAGAAAAATTAAAATTGTAGACTTGATACTTATTTTGACATCAATACTTGCAGGGTATATGGATCCTGAATATGTGGTGTCTCAAGAGCTGACAGAGAAGAGTGACATTTACAGCTATGGTGTTCTATTATTAGAGCTTGTGACTGGGAGGAGAGCGATACAAGATGGCAAGAATCTAGTCGAATGGTCTAGGAAATTTATGACAAATGATTCAAAGCTACCTGATTTGGTGGATCCTATGATAGGGAACTTGTTTGACTTTGAACAGCTCCAATTGATTGCAGGGATCGTACAGTGGTGCACCCAGAGGGAAGGACGAGCAAGGCCATCAATCAAACAAGTTCTTAGAATACTCGTTGAGAGATGCGATATGGTGCACAGTAGCTTGGAACAACTTGTGGAAGATGAAGACGGCGATTACGTTCGGGAAAGTAATAGTAGAGTGAGAATGCACCCAAATGAAGTGATTCCTTGCAGTGGTGATGCAAGGTGTCTTCAATCTTCTTCCAGTACTTCAAGATCCTGCTGTAGCCGGAGTGTCTTGCTTGAGAGTGGTTCGCCACAATCTCCTGGCCTTAACTCTGTTTAGTTTGCTCTCACCCTTTAGTTTCTTTTTAGTGTTTCATGTTATTTTGGCAACCAGACCATTCAAGAAATCAGAACCTCAGTAGGGATGTGATGAAGCAAAGGTGATGAGCTGTGGTTTTCTACTGCAAGCAAGGAATTGCTATCAAGAGTTCTATTTTTTTAAGAACTCCAAAATCTGTTTTAAACTCTGTTGAGATTTAGGTATTTCTGTTGCTGTTGAGCAGATATCAATTTGTTCACCTAGAGAAAGAAGTGAGAGAATGTATTTAGAACACAAATTATTTCATATATTAGTAATTATTGGTGCATCCAACGATAACTAGAGTTGCAGATGCAAGGAGGATGGCACTGTAATTTTTTGAAGAAAATTTATTTATTTATTTATTTATTAATAAGCCGGAAACAATCGTTTGTGCTTTTTATTTGCAAGGTTTTTGTAATGACCTAGCCTAATCCGGTTCGGTCCAAATTTATCGGGCTTGGATTGCTTTGGCACGTGCACCTCGTAGATACTCTTCTTCTTCTTCTTCTTCTTCCTTTTTTTTTTTTTTTTTTTTTTTGGGGAGTTGGGGCCGGGGAAGAGCCCTATCGGGAAACCGGAGTCCGAGGGCACGTCGGACACCAACGGAGGTCCTAGGATTTTAGTCTATAAAAGGGTCCCCTCTTCCCTCTAAACACCGCGCCCCAAGCCAGATCAATTCTGGCGAAATCCGATGAACACGCCTGGATTTTTTTTGTTTAGCTTTTCCGGCGAGCCATCGCTCGTTTTCTCCAAGAAAGAGGAATGAATACATTGCTGGAGATGAGGTATCGCTGTCAAACCTCTCTCTCTTCCTTTTTTTTGGGTACCGTGGGCATTGTTGGTGGGGTTGCAGGTGGATTCCATCCGGTTCGGTCGCCCACTGCTGCCAAGGGCTATTGCCACGGTCGCCACCGTTGCAGCCGTTTGGGTTTGTCGCTGCCGCCGAGGGTCCTGCCATGGAGTCGCCGGTACACAAGCTCCCTTTTTTAAGAGAAAAGGGTTTCTCTCTCTTTTCATCTTGTCGCTTTTTTTTTTTTTTTTTTTCCCTCTCTCTCTCTCTCTTTCTCTCTCTCTCCTTACTTTGTTTCTTTCTCTCTGTATAGTTTATTGGACTAGTTGGTGGGTTGGGTCTATGATGTCTGGTAGATTTGGGCTGATTATAGGAGAGTTTCTAAATTGGCATTGCGAGATTAGGGTTTTGGGCTAGCTTGTGCAACCATTTCTACCCTTATATTTTATAATTTCCATTATAAACCTTGAACATTTATAATTGATATAATGACGAGACTCGGTTCTGTAGGTGGGTAATTTGTCTGGTCAACATGATGTGCAGCAAAATATTGCCCTCGAGTTTGTGACTCGAGCGGGTCAGAGTTTGTAGTGTTTGAGTCAATTGTTGGTAGGGGTAAGGGTTTTTCAATACAATCATTTATATGTTTATGAAAAATTTTAGATATAGATATTCATGATTATATATATATATATATATATCTGTATGTAAACTGTGTCAATGAATTGATATTGTACGGTTTTAATTAATATTGGTTATGTTTTAACATAATTAATAAGGTGGATGGCATCTGGATGGTTAGTCATGCAAGAAATATGGTATATATGCTAGATCAGTCTAAGGCTGCTGGGGTATGGCATTGTATTTTTCACCATAGGCTGGAGCATGACTGACTAACTAATCTAATGCTAAAAATTATATCATAATTATAATATAATGGATTGGGCATGGATGGTATTTGGATTGATTGGCTATGTAAGAAATGTAGTATATGTACTGGAGTAGCTTTAAATTGGGGTACAGTATTGTATTTGGCTTATCATGGGCTAAACATGGTTATAATTAGTTCAATGCTGAAATTGAATCAAGATGATAAATTGTGCTTAATTGAAGGGCATCTGGACAAGGCAACATGTATGAAACGTGGTATATATGATGTCAGCTATAGGTTGAGGTATGGTTGTCGATTATAGGTAGAAAAGTGGTGTGTGTTTAACCTACCATGGCTAGAGAGTGGTAAGATCTAGTTCACTGTTTGGAATGATAATAATGTCAAAATTCAAATTGTGTTAACCATTTAATGACAAGTAATCTCACTAAATTTTTGTGGAATCGTTGATCGGTGATATATTATGTGTTTAACAAAATTATGGTAAACTTATTCAATTATCAAATTATTGATGTTACCGTATTTGATATTAGCTATATATATAGATATCTTTTCATATTCATACTAGTATGAGTATGGAAGGATTTTTACTGAATTGTAAAGTTTACACCCTCTCTTTCTTTTCTTTTGAGGACTTGTTTGGTTCACGCGAAGAACTTATCTTTCGAGAAAGTTACTTTATAAAAATAGAATTTTGGTATATTTGATTGATCATGGAGAAGTGATTATATTTGGTTCAGCATCTACTTTCCTAAAAAAACTATACAAAATCTTTATTATATCCTTAATAGATATAATACCATACTTTATTGCTCCCAAACTTTATTTATATTAATATAAATATATTATAATATGATATGATATCATAATAATTTATTATATTAATATGGTACTAATATGTATTAATATAATATCAATATTTTAATATAGTAAATTTATTATAGATATAAATATGATATTAAATATAAATACTATATTAATATCAATAAAAATATTAAAGTAATATTAATATATTATAAATATTATAATATTTATATTAATATAGATATTATTTATATTTATATAAATATTGTGATTATATCATTATTCAGTATTTCATCCGAGATATCCATTGATATTTTATAGAATTTTAGCTAAAGAACTTAAAAGGAATATTTTTGGAAAGAAAAATGGGCCATCAATTTTTATCTTGTGGGAAGTCCTAAAACTCATTCCTCTTATGGATTTTCATTTTCCACGAAACAAGAAAGCCTCTTTTCATGGAAAAATCTTTTTCCATTTTTTTTCTCTTAAAGCTTCAATCAAACCAGGAGATTCCTCTTTCCTTTCATTACCTTTTCTTCCCTCCACTTTTCATGAATCAAATGAGTCCCTAGAGTTCTAGGATATAGTTTCGAATGGAGTTCGAGTGATGGAGCCAACTTACAGATATTGCATAAATTTTAGGGCTTCATTTTAGGATTCAAACAATCATGTCATGTAGTCAATTCAGGTATTGAGTTCGGGGCATAATAATTTCGGTATATTTATCAATGTTAAAAGGAGGGTGATTTCTTAGTGCATGGGCTCCCCCATTTGTGGAGTGCGAGAATGGTTAGATATGGTGGTGTCTTGGTGCATGGTCTCCTCCATTTGTGGAGTGCAGGAAGGGTTAGATATGATGGTGTCTTAGTGCATGGTTCCCCCATTTGTGGAGCCTTGGAAGGGTAGCTGTGGTGGTGTCTTGGAGCTTGGGCTCCCACATTTGTTGACCATGGGAAGGGTTAGATGTGATGGTGTCTTAGTGGAGGATAGCTTGATATTCACGGAAGGTCAAACTTTGATATATTGATGTCCCTACAAGCCATTGGTGACAGACAGACAGGATCCTCATGCCGAAATGCGCTCCATCCTAAAAGGTTTCATGCAAGGAAGATATCCTGTTTTAAATCCCTTAATTTTTGCTTATAGCCTTGATCTAAAGTTTTGCTCAATAGCCGAAAGATTTAAGTGGAGATGATAATAATGATAAAATTATTTATTTATTTATTTTTAAACTTTGGTCACATAAAAGATGATTGTTATCGATAAGTAGTTTACATTTAAAATTTTTTATTGAAAAAAATTATATGGAATTGAGAGGAAAATTTTCAATACTTCACATTGAAATCTTACATATTCAATTATTTTTTTTTTTATTTTTTTCTTCTCTTGTGGCTTCAACCCCGACAATGTGATCTTAAGAAGAAGGATCCATGTTTCACATAAATTTTTTTTCAAACAAATGGTATCAGTATAATTGGTACTATAATAATTGATATTAGAGTTCTAGGTTATTTAGATTATTCGTATTGATTGAGATTGAAAAAGATGAAGAAGATATGCACAATCAATGTGGAAATCAATAGATTCAATGAAAAGAGAATTTTTTTTTTTGGCAAGCAAAGATAAAAAATGAGCTCATTAAGCATTGATTAATCGATGCTCTCATATGCAAGAAGAAACCGGCTATTATGAAGGACAAGACTTGGAGTTGGTTTTAGATGTAAGTGATGAGCACTATCCATTTATATTGGTGGATGAAGTGGTTATCCATGTAATGAACGGAACTTCCCGACGGTGCTATGGGCAAAGCTCGAGGAGTTGTACATGGCGAAGTTCTTCATGAGCACATTCTTCCTTTAGAAGCAGGTTTATTAATTGTGGATGACCGTAAGAGAGAGCATGCTAGAGTACCTGAGCAATTTTCAAGGGATCCTTATCAATCTTTCCAGTATAGATGAGAAGGTTGAAAAGAAGACTAGGGCGTTGGTCTTACTATCATTACTTTCATACTTCTTTGAGTCCTTGATAACTGCTCTTCTAGTGGGAAAGAGTACCATCAAGATAGAGAAGGTGACTTCGGTGCTACTTCAGAATGAGGTTCTTAGGTGGGAGAACCAAAATTTGAATTCAAGTAAAACATAGTACTGTGGTCTTTGAAGAAGTTGGAGGTAAAAGGCAGAGCGATAGAGGATTACAAGATGGATAATTCAAGTCAAAAGTTACAAGCAAGATCAATTACTATCAGTACAACAAGCTAGGACATTGTGTCGGAGATTATCCATAGCTCAAGAATCGAACGAAGGCTACTATGGAGGTAGCCGATGGTAGTGATGGTGACGGATACTACTGCGATGCATTTATGATATCCAACGAGATACTTTTTCTTCTTAGCAGTAGATTTTAGATTCTGCATATCCACATCATATTTGTTGTAGAGAGAAATTGTTTGACTCTCTAGAGAGTAGAGATGGCTTTGTTCGCTTACAAGATAGATCAAGCTATGCGATCAAGGATATCAAGATAGCTAGCTTGAAGGCACATGATAGGACAGTGAGAAAACTGGGTAAGGTCTGAACATATCCAGTTTTAGTAAAAATTTAATTTTAAGGATATCAAGATAGCTAGCTTGAAGGCACATGATAGGACAGTGAGAAAACTGGGTGAGGTCTGAATATATCTAGTTTCAGTAAAAATTTAATTTTACTAAGCAAACCGGATTCAAATAGCTATATGTAGAAAGCTGGTAATGGAATCTTAAAGGTTATCTATGGCAAAAAAATTATTTTGTAGTATAAGAAGCATGGAGGATACTATCTTTTGACAGGAAGTCTACTACGAGATGGAATTTCTGGTATAGATAGGAGCCCAGTACGAGACGGAGTTCGGACCAACTTCTTGGACCCGCAGTTCAGCCGGTCTTTCACCTGTTCACTCTAATAGGACATATGCATCTTTCACTATCCATGTCCTAGAGGATAGCGATGGTAAATAGATATTAGGATATCTGCTTTGTACTTTCTTATCTTTGTTTATTGTAGTGAACATTTTATATTTCAGGATGTATGTTGGTACTGATAATCGTGATGTATCAAGTTTTGTATCACTAAAACATTTTTAATTCTATATTATATGAAATATTGTATCTTACTTTATATGGTGTCTCTTTCTCTCTCATATCTACTTCCTTTATTTTACTTGCTGATGACAAAAAGGAAGAGAAAAGTGAATGTGCATAGAAGATTAGGAGAAGAGTGATATTAGAAAAAGAGTAATTGAAAATAGTAAAGATGGGAAACTAGAAGATGAAACTTGTGCATAAATTCTTTATATGCAAAAAAGTAAGGGGGAGTGCAAGAATTATATGCATGTATATATGATTAAAATTTAAAGGGGGAGCATTGATTGTCATAAGTTCTAATAATACCCTTATTCCCCTTATGACCATATGTGTCAATAATTCTAATTCATTTCATCTAAGCTATGATATGTTTTTCCAAACTTTGATACAAACTCAGCATGCTATGATACTTTGTGATATATCAATTATAAACTTTAATTTATCTAAATACTAAAGCTCTGTTACTACGGTACATTTTCTAATTAATATATCACATAATGCTCTGATATATAAAAATTTTAAAATTTGATATGCTCTATAGAGAACTTTATTGATAGTTTAATATTTAGAGATGTTTATAACTCCGATATATTATACTATAAAGTTTCTATAGATATATACATTGCTCTGATACATTTCTTTGCATTGTAAAGCTTTTAATCTCTATGCCTAATATTTTATCATCATCAAAAAAGGAAAGATTATTAACCTAAAAATGATTTTAATGATCACAAAACATTGAAGCAGGAATACTATACTAATGCTACTCAAATATTTAATAATATTTTTGTAAAAAGCATTTTAATGAGTAATATTCACTTGAAAATCTTTTAGGTCATTAGAGTTGTCTGTGAGTTATGCGATTGATTTGTTAGCTCTCAAAAAACCTTTGTTTGACCCTATGTTTCATGATGAACACTTTAAGAGAGAGTTTTGTATCATGGAAAGAATACAAATGTTATTTCTTATAATTAAAATATTTGAAAATCCTTGTGTACCCATAGAAATCTTTAGAAACACCTGAAATACTCTTGGAAGCTTTAAGAAGTTAAATTATATCAAATTCTTGAAAAATTGAAAAATAGGCTATAAGAGCCGACTTGCTTTAAAAGAGCTAACTCTGGTATGACACGCTGGCTAGTATAGTTCAGATGAACTGACTCCTTGCTAGCAAGTGTTCTCTCATAGGTTGAACAGAAAAGTGAGTTTTCAGATGAGCCTTCTCTCCAGATAAGAGCCTTCTCTCTCAGGAATAATAGAAAGCATATTTTTGGAGATAATTCAGAAGAGCTGACTCCTATCCTACGAGCTTTCTCTCTCAGAGTAATAAAAATCTAAGTTTCTGGTCACTGTTGATTCGAGCCAACTCCTCTGCAATGAGCCAACTCTCATCCCATGAAAAGCTATAGTAATCACTAGTTCCAAAACTTGCAGAACTCGATTTTCAAATTTTCTAATGGCTATATTTTACTTTCTAATGACTCTAAATGGCTAGAAATGATTAAGAACCAATAGAAAAACTCTTGGAGAGGTATAAGTTCTTAGATTAAAGTCAAAGGAAACAATATTTGAGAAAATATTCTTCCAATCATTGCAAACAAGGGAAATCAAGAGTTGTCACCTGAAAATTCAAGAGAAGCTTTACTCCTTTCCACCTACTATCTTGAAACATTAAGTGAAGATATCAGAAAACTTTGAAAAATAATCCTTGAAGACTTAAAGAGACTATAAAAGGAGCTTCATTGGTAACTTTTTACTCTTTTAAGAGTTTATTTTTGTTGCTCTATTTTATACTTTTTAAGTTATTGTTGGTTTCTGCAGGGAGCTAAAATTTAAGATTGGGTTTGGGTTTTGATTGATGGATCTTAGAAAACCAATCGGATTGTTTGTGAGCCTATAAAACAAATATTGTACTTGGATTTTGGTTTGTGAGTTTGGTATAAAACAAACTGGCTATATTCTTATGAGAATATAATAAAAAAATTAAAAGATTCTTGGATAGTGAATGTAGGAGCTGGGATTGTTCCAAAGCACTATAAATTTATTGCGTTCATGCATTGGCTTCTCTTTTCTCACTCTTTTACATTGTAGCACTTGCACGCTATCCTTGACACGATACTTAGGCCATCCTACATCTAAATTTTGAAAGGCACATACTTGCATTTAATTTTTTAAAAATTTAATTTATTCCCCTCTTGGATTGTCGATTTGGACAACACTGATGCCTCCTTGCTGCCACCCTAAAGTCAATTTTTTCTCTATCTTTTTCATCCTCAAGCGTGGGAGGCTTGGAGTGGTAGAATAGGAAAAGTTAGATGGTGGCTATGGATGTTTTTCTCCAATTTTTCATTTTTTTTTTCCATCCTTAGGAATCCCAATAAGGTGGGAGCCTTGGAGCAGTCGAATAGGGAAGGTTAGACTATGTTAGGGATTTGTGTTAGGTGTTTATATATAAAAGTTTAAATTAATATGTAAAGAAACTAAATTGAGTATGGATAGTTATGCTTTATTGGTTAAGGAAGTAACTAGGTCAATCAAAAATTTGTATTTCAAATTCTCATACCTTTTTATTATATATATAAATTTTGTATCTTTCCAAATTTTATTGGATACTACTAAATAACTTAGGGATGCCATCGAATATATATTTTTAAAAATTTGGTATCAAAGGAACAAATTTTAAATTTAAATAGATTTTAAATTTAAATTTTAAACTCTTTCCAAATCTTATAAGGTAATGCTAAATAAGTTAAGGACGGCATCAAATATGAGTCAAGTCAACCAATATCTATACCCATCATGTAATTAATTAGAAATTTTATACTCATACCTATTGAGTATCCATCTATGATTGAATCGGGTTGACTAGATAAGAGGGCTTGGATCAGATCGGGTTGAATTGAATTGTATCATATCTATGGTCAAGATTTATATATATATATAAAATCAAATTCAAGTAGTAAGTATTTAACTAGCAAATTCTAAATTAGTAGGGGCAAATTTCAAACTGTTTCCAAATCGGAACAAGTTTTAATTTTATATTTAAAAATATATAAAAATATATAATCTTTTCTTGATATGAATTTTTAATAATTTTAATGATTAATATGATATTTTGATAATGATAAATTTATTAGTAGATAAGGAAGGAGAAAGAAAAAGAAATGAGGAGAAGAAAATTCTAATTTATTATCTAAATATGGAATAGGATTAATTATATAATTCTTTAATAATAGAATTTGATATATTATTCTATAGGATCAAATTCTATATTCTAGTATGATTTTTATCATAAATTTAAAAATTCTAGACATCCAAACATGTCTTAATTTGCAAGAATCACAAAAAAATAAATAAATAAATAAATAAATAAAAAATCAGGTTGTATCCTTCCTGTGAAATAAGGATTCAACTTCTTTTGCATGATTCCACCATTGGATCACCCAATGCATAGATCTAAAATCACTCCAAATTCCATCATTCATCCACCTGCATAGATTCGAAAGCGAGTAGTGGATGACCCAATGATGGATTCGCATGCCAACTTGATTTATCAAGTGATTTACTTGCCTAAATGTAATACCGTAGCTCGTCAATAAAGATCAATCAGGATGCATGAATTTTAAAGTGGCCGAGAAAAAAAAAAAAAAAAAAAAAAAGAGGAAGGACTCCAAATAAGAGTCTTCAAATTGATAGACTCTTGATTAGAGTTAGTAATCGATGCCGAAGGGAGTCTAACTCCTCTCCTCTGACTCTATTTAAGGATAAAAAATTCGAAGAAATCGCCGGCAATTTGCTTTCCTTCGCTGGATAACGCCCACCACTTGGTCCAATTCCCATCGGAAAGTCAGGTAAGAACCTGGATTTCTTTGAGTTATCCTCCTTTCCCTCTTCCTCATCCTTTGAAGACTTGATTCCAATTGGTCATTGCTGGATTTTTCTTAGGAAACTCAAGCCCCAGATTTTTGCTTGTTCTTTTAAATTTTTTAGGCACTGGTTGTTACCGTAGACCGGCGGTCATGGACTTGTGTTGTAGTAGCCACAACCAACATTGGCCATGGCTACCACCACTGGTGGAGCCTCCCTTGTTTTAGTAAGAAAGAGGAAAGTAATCCCCAGTTTCATCGTGGAACCAAAACAAAAAAAAGTTTAAAGAAAGGAAGAAAAAAACAAAGAGAGTTTTCCTCTCTCTCCTTTCCCCTTTCCCTCTTTCTCTCTCAAAAATTATTTCTATCTCTAGAAAAGCAGAAAGTTTTACATCCTCTCTCTGAAAGTTTCTTTCTCTAAATTATTTCTCTCCATTTTTGTTTGGAATTATTTGATCCAATAAAGATCTTCTATCAATATTTTTGATTTGATCCTAATAAAGAGTGCTAATTCATTTCACCGGGCAACATGCCAGCATCCTTCCTGGCCAGACCGGTTACTAATAGATTTTATTACATATAATTTTTGTTGAACTATCTATATACTTATTCAATTATAATTTCATAAAATTATCTTGCTTGAACTAATCGGGATGTTGGCCGCTATCGCTTGGTCTTTGTTAGATATCCCTGGATTTGACTGTTTCTGATCTTTATGAAGCCAATTATATCCTAGTTTGATCTTGATCAAATAAAGTTAGATGACCGGACCGACTTGGACCATTGCATACGACTACCCATAAATTTTGTGTTTCTATAATTATTCAAATCTTTTTTAATTATTGGATTCGGTTATGTATAGAGATATAATCATCTTGATAAGAAGACAGCAGTGTATTCTATGACATGATCTATTAATTGAAGATTTTAAAAATAAATTTCTAGAATTATTGAATTTGTTGGAATACATATGAGATAGATAATGCTTAATTTTTCTAGATTTATCATTACTTTATATAGTGTTTATATCATTGCATTTTGAATCATATTATTTGTGATTTACGAATATGAAGTATGATATTTATTTATTGAATTTATTATAGAATACTATTTGATGCATTATTGAAAGTATTGATTTTATTATGAATTATGATCGATTAATTTTGATTCTGGATGGTTTTGTGTATTGATCGATTGAAATATAAATTTAGTTTTGTGGAGGAGATTTGAATCGAAATGAATTTTGACTCGTAGTCAACTATATATCGAAATTTGTTAGTGGAGGTTATATACTGGTATATCGATACCTACTAATAGGGATTGTATGTTGGTATATTAATTTCATGCTAGTGGAGATTGTATGCCAGTATATCAACACCCTGCCAGTGAATATTGTATGCTAGTATATCGATGCTCTACTAGTAGGGATTATATGCTCTGTTATCAATATCTTACCAATGAAGATTATGTGTTGGTATATCTATACCCTATCAATGAAGGTTGTGTGCTAGTATATTGATACCTTATTAGTAGTAATTGTATGTTGGTATATCGATACCTTGCCATTGGAGGTTGTCGGTGGCACTATGATTTAATTCATGACTATCAAAAGGTGAACTAGATATTTTGAAAGAAATTAATTTATGAAAGAAAATAAATTTAAAAATAAGTTTTGAAAAGATTGAATTAGCATGCATCTTATTTTAATAATGCTCTATATTTTGAATTAAGTTATGAATTAATATATTATGCATGCTTATTTTTAGTATATTATTACTTAATTTATTCGACTAAAGTGTTCATTGCTTATTGGGCTGTCTAGCTCATCATCCTATATTTTATTTTTCTTATAGATATTGAATGCTAAGATAGTGCAAAAATATGTTTGGAAGAGTGATTAGAAGTAGAACTTTGATATCTTTATTCGATTGAAAATTATAGTGAAGTTTGATATAAGATCCTTGAATATTATTTAATTTTTTGAGAGATCAAAATTAATTTCAGTTAATTAGAAATTTGGACTTAATTTATTGATTGTTAATGCTATTATTGCTTTATGAAAAGATGCCTTGCATGATTATGGAGAGAGTTCTTTAAAAGTATACGGCGATTGCCATGACCCTCAGCTCATGATTTTAGTTTAGGGGCGTGACACTAAATAATTATTATTACTCTATTATCATTGTCTCTAAGCTCTCACACCAATAGTTCTCATCTTCGATGATTTCATTTTCAGGTACATTATTTATACCCTCCAACTATTTAATATATAATAAATTTTTCTCATCTCACCATGTTTTTCTCACTACCCTTATTTCTATTCTTGAATTTAGAACTTTTTTGCAGGTATCAAATTCTCATAGTGGTAAGAGGCAATGAAAAAAGAAATTCAAGCTCTTGAAGTAGATCATACTTGGACCATTACCACTTTATCTCCTAGTATATAAGCTCAAATACAAATCTGATGGCACTATTGAGTGATATAAGACTAATCTTATGGCCAAGGGGTTTACACAATAAGAAGGCATCGACTATCATGAGATCTTTACCCGAATAACCAACTTGTGATAGTTTGGTGCTTACTTACCATTGATATAATTCATGGTTGGAATTTGCTTCAATTTGAAGTTAATAATGCATTTTTATGTGGAGAACTTTATGAAGAAGTCTATATGAAATACCACTAGGTTATTATATGGTCTCAAACAAGCTAGCAAAAATTGACTTCAAAAGTTATCTCAAACATTATTTGATGTTGGCTTCTCTTAGTTACGTGCTGATTATCCTTTTTTTCTTTCACATTCAAGGTACATCTCAACTCTTCACGTTAGTTTGTGTTGATATTATCATCCTAATAGGTAATAATATTATGGCTATTGATGTACTTAAGTCCTACCTCCATTCTAAATTTTATATTAAAAATTTGGGATGCTTGAAATATTTTTTGGGCATTGAGGTTGCTTAATCTTCCAAATTCATCTTTCTTTTATAATGAAAATATACATTAGAAGTTTTAGAAGGCATGGGTCTCTTGGGAGCTAAAACTACTAAGATCTTTATGGAGCAGCATCTAAAGTACATAGACTTTGATGGTCCATTGCATGATAATCCTTCTTCTTATTACTGTCTTGTTTGCTGACTCATATACCTTGTAGTCACTTAGCATGATATTGTTAGTTCATATTCTTAGTCAATTTATGCATCAACCTCGCAAGCCTCACCTTGGTGCCTCTCTTTGCTTACTTCATTATCTCAAGGTATCTTTAAGCAAGGCATATTATTCTTTCTTCTTCTAGTTCTTTTCATTTCACTATTTATTGTATCTTAGATTGGGACAGCTACTCCATGACTTGGTGCTCTACTACTTATTCTTTTATTTTCCTCGATTTTTCTCCTATTTCTTAGAAAATAAAGAAAAAAGCTAGTCTCACGGAAGCCAAGTATCATGCTATGGCTACAATAGCTTGTGACATGAAATGGTTAAAATACTTTCTCTATGGTCTAGGCATCACCTATGATATTGTATTGTGATAATAAAGTCACTCTTCATTTTGCTACTAATCTAGTGTTCTATGAATGCATGAAGCATATCGAGAAAATTTAGTCCAGCCTACTACATACCAAGTTTGTTTCCTTTACTAAAAGTCTTAGGTAAAGATATATTCCATTTTATTGTTGGAAAGAAGTTGGGCATTATAAACCCCCACGTGCCAACTTGAGGGAAAGTGATGGAAATTATACATTGATTCATCTTAATTCTCTTGGTATTGATTAGACACATATGGGCAGCTATGATGAAAATTATATTTTGATTTTTTTGATACCGAACTAGGTAGATATAACCAGCTATGACATGGCCAGATATGCAACAAGACATATTCCATTCTTTAATCAAATTTTATCACATGTTTCATGTTAAGATTATATAAATATTTATATAGATTTTCTTTATATCAAATCTTGTACAATGCCTTCGATGTAGGGATATTGATCACATACATGGTTTATATAAACCTATTATCATAGCTAATGAAAGCAAATCTTTGGATGCAAATTTCTTAACATTTTTTTGCTACAAATTTTTCCTTAACAAATTCGAATCCTTCTTCCAAATGAAAGATACAATCCTTATTCGGCATGAGTTGAAATTAATTCACTCTTTTAGAATTGAGACAAGCTAGAACAAGATAGGGTGCATGTTGTATCTTTTGCATGAAAGAATGATCGATCTTATTTCATGATGTGAAAAACTGGATCACACTTTGCACATTTTTCAAAGCATAATATTTGCTTTGTGATCTGTGTTGGTTGATGGAAGGAAAAGGCTGAGCCTTGGAGGTCATTATGTGGACACCGCATACCTTGGAGGTCAGCCTCAAAGAAGGTGATCACCTCATCTTCAATTCTTTCCCTCTTCTAAGCTCCTTGTCCACCTTGATCAAACCTAAATATGGTGTGCCGAGGTGCCCCCAGAGATCATGTGAACTTTCCTTATTGCATGCATATTCTTCGAGGGACCTTCAAGTCGAGGTGGTTCATTCATGATATTGTCCCGGTGTTGCATTGCTCCATATATCTCCTGAGCCTCTCACATCTGATGAGTGCTTCGATCTCATTTTTGAGCCACAAGCATTCTTCTATATTATGCTCATGGTCATGATGATACCAGCAATATTTTTTCTGATCTCCCATATGAAGTCGGGCTAGCATTCTCTTTGGCCTCGGCAAATCCTTCTAACATTCAATTTCACTAATATTTATGCCCAAGGTGTTGTGAGCAGAGTGTAGTTTGCAAACCTTGAGCTGGGGATTGAGATCAGTGATTCTTTGGAGTATAAGATCATCACCTCCCTCTGTCATTTTGGTGTCAGCCTCGTTTGCATCCCTATACTTTGCTATGGTTTCTTCCTTCTTCTTCTGGGGTTTATTAGTAGAGGACTCCCCATGTTGGGCTCATGTCTCTTTTGCATTCACATATTTTTCTGTCTTTGCTAACATTTCAACGAAGTCCCTAGGGTATCTCTTCTTTAACGAGAAAAAGAAGGCATTTTTCTAAAGTCTACCTTTTAGAGCAGCCATAGCCACTGACTCATCTAAATGTCTAGCTTCAAGAATATCCTCGTTAAAATGGTTGATATACTCTCGAAGTGGCTCTCTTTCTCTCGTTACTTGGAATCAGAGCTATAATGCTATATTTTGTTGGTGATAAAGTGCACCTCAAAGGACTGATTAAGCTGCTTGAAAGAGCTAATTGAGCTAGCTCGAAGGCTCGAGTACCAATACCAAGACATTCCGACAAATGGGAAAGCTTAGCAAAGGATACCGTCTGTAGCCTCATGAAGAAGCATGATAGCTTTAAAGTTTTCCAGATGGTCAATAGGATCTGAAGTCATGTTGTACAACTTCAATTGTGGCATTTTGAACCATGGGAGAACTAGTTCATCCATGATTCTTCTAGTAAAAGGGGGGTCGGCACTGAAGCCGTACTCATCATCCAAGTGCTATGGTCTGCCCTGCAGCATGTCAAGTCATTATTGCATTTGCTGGAACCTCCTCTCCACCTCCTTATCTCGTACAATATGAGCTCCTTGATTCTAAGAATATATGCTGCTCGGGTTAGAGTCTTTTCTTGATCGTGTGGTCGGCGAGCACCTACATTATCCTTGGATAGGGCTCTCAGGTTGGGAGTGCTACCTATGTCCTTGCCTTGGACTATGGGAAGGGGATAGTGATCCGGTTGAGCTCAGCTTTGGTGTAGTGGGTCTGGAATGGGCCGAGCTGCTGTAGCTTGCTTCCTTCCCTACATTGCAGTGGTTAATGCCCGTACTTACTGGATGAGGTTGTCAAACTACTCGTGAGTGACTGCAATCTCCGATTGAGGTGGAGGTATCACCTAAATTGGTTATCATGCTAGAATCTCCTATTGATTGTCATTAGGGCGAGGGCTGCTAGAACGGTACAAGGCATTGGATGCTCTCTTCATGGCCTCATGGTGAATGGCTCTCTATCATAAAAAATGAGAGGGGCTAGAGAGCTCTCCTTCTGGTGCCAATCTATTGCTATATATTTTGAGTTAGGTAAAGAGGTCAGATCGGATCTGCGGTGACAGAGGACCTCGGATGAGATGTGCACTGTCTGTGGGAAGTTCTTTAGGGTGCTAGAGCTGGGACTTACAAAAAGTCCTAGGCCAGTTTTCTGGCGAGGACCTTTTGATACTCAAGTTAACTAGGCTCTAAGAATAGGAAAAAGAGTTAAAAGGAAACATGGGAGTGTTCTTTGGATTTGAATTACTTACCTGGGGATCCCCCATTCTTAGTATTTATAGAGGAGTCCTAGTTGGATATGCTATGGCCGTTGGCCAATTCCACAAAATGCAGGAGAATTGCACTAGTAAAAATCATGCAATGCATAGCGATGTAGAGCAGGTTGGCAATTTTCGTAATTGCGATTGGCCGAGTCTAGTTGTCATTCTTGTCTTAGTTGAACTATATCAAGATTGGATCTAAGTCAGGTAGCGGTAAGTAAGAATCGAGACTCCAAGATCACCTCGACAAGGCCAAAGTCCTTGAAAAAGGTTGGCTAGACGAGGTCTTTGGAAAAGGTCAGCCAAAGCCATGGGCTTACCCGTAACACTTGCTCCTTATTCTCAAGTCCAAAGTTTTCGAGATAGAGATCGGCCAAGCTCTTGGTGCATGTTAGCCAGGTTCGAGGTAGAGGTTGGCGGGTCCGAGGTCCGGGTCGGACTTGGCAAAGGAATACCCCTAACATACCTTACTAGCACAAATTATAAAATAAAATAAAAAAATCCAGTAATATCTCTCTTTACCCTCATTTCATGAATCAAGCCATTGTCTATATCTCTTGTTATAAGCGATTGCCATCACAATTTTTCATGCTTGCCATGCAATGAGATCCAAACTCAAACTGCTAGCAAGCATGCCAACTTCTTTGTTTAATTCCGCCGATCTCTTATTCCGCTAATAATTGGAGCTTTTCATCTATGTTCGGCAAATTTTTTCTTGTTTTTTTTTTTTAAAAAAAAAAACCCTAACCAGCATCTATAGAGTTTCATTACATATAAGATTTAATTCGATATAAAATACTGTATAATGCCTTTTAGTTATTATCTAATGGCTATTATAATAGGTTGGTAAATAACGGGCACTTGTATAGGAACTAAGCTGACTCGGTGAGATCCCTTGCAACTAGTTTAGGTTTTCATAGAAAAACTATGAGCTGTTAGTATTATGGATCATATTCTGGCCCATGAACTAAAAAGGCCCAGGACACCGCTTCCTTCAGAAAAGGTGTCGGGGAACAACATATACCATGACATAAATGGTTCCATATATCAATAAATTGCCATATGTGAGTATAAAATTTTGCCTAAAAACTTAGCAAATCCCAAAACATGTCTACCAACTTATAGTTATTTGGGGACATGAATCTAGTATTATTTATCTTCTAGATTTGAATCTGCATGCATTTGCATGTAGATTTCGACTAATGAATTATGTATGTGCTATCGAAGCTGCATTTAGAAATGAGGGATAGAAGCATCCACAGGATTACTCTTTTACTGTAGCCGTTCTAGAGCTTAAACAACAAAAGATGATGAGTAATGAAGTTTGAAAGGTGGCTTTTAGCTACCATCTTACTATTATTGCGAGACTCTGTTTTATAAATTATAATATTGACTAATGAAATTAAGAAATAAGCTCGAGAAGAGCTTGAGAACAGCAAAGTCTGGATTTTGAAGTGCATGAGCTGTAAAATTAGGAGTTGAATGAAAATTTTGGTTCATTCATGTAGTACAGGTGGAACTTATGGGGAGTAGAGTTTGATATATTTTGGCTGTTTGGAGACTAGAAGCAAAGCCAGTGCAGGAATTGAGAAAGGGGTGAGTGGCTCCAAAAAAGAATTTAATAGTTCTAGCAAGAACGAGATCTGAAGACACTACCAATTTTACAGGGTATGGCATGAGAAGATCTGTATATCGGACATGGCCGATTTTAAAACATAACAACCATAATTTTTGTATGTAATGTATGAAATGATTTTGTCTTTTGAGAAATATGGTGGGAATACCGCTACCAAGGTTTGAAGCCTGGACCTCTCCTAGGTGGAGAGGGATGCCATCCAACTAACCTGAGGCTTGTTGGTATGAATCAAATGATGAGGCACATCTTTCCTGTGATTGTTTTCTATTACACCGGGAAATTGTAAACTTGACACTTATTTTAACATCAATACTTGCAGGGTAAATGGATCCCGGATACATGGTGTCTTCATAGCTAACAGAGAAGAGTGTCATCAAATCACCCTCCACTGAACTCTGGTAGCGGCCGAGAGCACTCCGGTCTTTCCTGAATGGAATTGGGTACTGTTTCTGGTGGCTCTCGGATGGAAACCTACAAGAACAATCCCTGAATTAGGATTTCTGGCAGAAACCCTTCGATGCTCAAGTTGGTGGATGAAAAAATGGGCTATAGCAGTCAGAGCTGTGAGAGATGGGTGATTAAATAAGTATGTGAATGGTAGAGAGAGTTACCGTAGTGTAATGTATCTCGCCGAAATCCTTTTTTATCATTTTATAGGGCTATGATGGGTAACCAAATATCATTACGGAGGTGGCATCTTCCGACATGCATAACAAATTTTGCTAAGGTGGCAGGATCTTATCCCTTGAAATCTTCTTCAGTAGTATCTTTCTAGTAAGATGGTAGGATATGTTGGGATATTGTCCGCCACAATCATGTTTGTCACAATTTATGCTGGAACGGCTATGATCGGATGGGTTATCACCTACTCGAGCATTGTGAGCCTCGAATAGGTAGTCGGCTTGGTCCTGTCCATGAGCATGCCCGACTTGGTTTACTTTAATAGTTAGTGTGGCTTGAGTAGGTACTCGATGGATGCGCATAAAAAATGCTATGCTAGTTGAACTTAGTAAGTTGCTACTACTTGGCATCGGAAGGAGCAGCTATTCGGCCTGGAAAGGAGTAGTTACTTGGCTTGAAAAAGGAGCAGTTACTCGATCTGGCTACTTAGTTTGGAAAGAAGTAGCTACTCTATCAGGTTGTTGGCCTCATCTTCTCCTTGCTAATTTTCTTTCCGGTTGATGGTGCAGTAGTCGGCTTCATTCTCCTTCCTAGTTGGTAGCGTGATTGCCATGAGTTAGTGTCCCGGTTTTTCATAGCTGGTGGTATAATCGATGGTGCGGTAAATCTTCAAGGTTGAGTCAATAATTATCATAACATATAGCTATAGTGTTCTATTATTAAAGCTTGTGACTAAGAGGACAGCGATATAAGATAGTAAGAATCTGGTCGAGTGGTATTAAAAATTTATGACAAATGATGCAAAGCTACTCGAATTGGTGGATCCCTATGATAGGGTGTTGAGCTGTGAAGCCAAGCCCACTTCCGGAGAAGCCCAGAAGCCTAGAAGAAAGCTATCCTTTTTTTCTGGAAGTTTACTTTAGATGTTTTAGGTGGATGCATGGTTGAGTGTTCTTGGCTCCAAGTGGGAGAATTGTTAAGCTGTGGAGCCAAGCCCACTTCCAGAGAAGCCCAGAAGAAAGTAAAAAAAAGGAAATTTGGCATGCCAGACAGGGCCCGGCCCAACCCATGTGCGTGGCCCAGGCGCGCAGGCGCACATGCATGGATGGGCGCGCTGCCCAGGCCCAGGCCCAAGCTATGCACGGGCGGGCGCGTGGCCCGGCCCGGTGCGTGGCCTAGGCCCACGCATGGGCGCGCGCATGGGCTCGGCCCAGCTCCAGGTGGCATGCGCAAAGGCATTTCCTAAGGCATTTCGTGTGGCTCACGTACGGTCCATGGCTTCCGAGGTAATTTGGACTGTCGGATCAAGGATCCGACGATTGATATTGATTTCAAGTGAGATCAGACTTGATATGAGACATTTTGACTCACATTTGGATGCAGTCTGAATGGTTTTTCGTCCTCTTCTTAACAGGGGATGCTAGAGAGCAGCAGAGAGGAAGAACAGAGAGCCAAGGAGAGTTTTTTGTAACCCAGAAGAGTGATCCAAGGATTTTCCAGGAGAGAAAGCAAGGGAAAGAGAGAGAGGCGGAGGGAGGGCAAGGGTTTCTCCGGTATTGTTTTGTTATTTCTTCTTTCTTCTTATTGGGCTGGGGTTTGCATCCAGAAAAGGATCTTTGCTGTAATAACTTCCTGTATCTCTTCTTCATAGTCGAGATTTGATCATGTGTGGCCATAGACATAGAAGCAAGAGTCTTCCAATGTAATCCCTGTGTGTTGCTTGTGATTGTGTTTTTATTTATTTTTCAGGCTTTTTTTTTTCATTTTTTTTGTAAATCTTTTCGGCATCTCACCGCGCACCACATCCTAGCATAGAGAACTCGTTTGACTTTGAACAGCTCCAATTGATTGTCGGGATCGTACAGTAGTGCAACCAGAAAGAAGGACAAGTAATGCCACCAATCAAACAAGTCTCAGGACTAGCCGGCGTCTTAGTGGTATCAGGTTGACGTACTTATCATTTGGTGGGGAGAGGTTGCGTAAATCTGAGCATCTCGTATCGAACATTATTTGATGGGATGGGGACCTGTGGGGGTAGCTACATATGGATTTATCCTCCCCTATCTATTTTTGTTTATCAAAAAAAAAAAAAAAAAAAACCAAGTGCTTGATACTTTTAGAGACGCGACTGGTGCACAATAGCTTGGAACTACTTGTGAAAGATGAAGACGGCAGTTACGTTCAATCGGGAAAGGAATGGTAGAGTGAGAACCGCACCCAAATGAGGATAAAGCTCACCTGATATTCATCTTACCTCATTGTTTGAACTCTTTACAAATCCAAGGACAACCGTGGAGGATAGCCAGTAATTCACAGTAGGTTAAACTTTGATAGATTGATGTCCCTGTAAGTAGGGCTGGAAATGGGCCGGCTCAAAAACTATATTTTAAAAATTTTTGGACCAAATCCGGGCATTCCTCTGGCTGAAAAATTAAATTGACTCTATTTTACAGCTCTAAGACTAGTCCAATATGCTTAAAATTTCGTCCGTAGTTCGAATCAACTTTAGACCGGTCCGAAATTTATTGAGCTAACCCAGCTCAGTTCCAAACAATAGACTTTTAGACCGGCTCATTTTCAGCTCTACCTACAAGCCAATTAGCTATGCAAGTTTCATGACAAGCTCCTCGTTAATGAATGTGATCCATCCTGAAAGGTTTAATGCTAGGAAGATATCCGGTTACTACAAAACAGAGCATCAACGATGAAATATATATGACAAAAAAAATTATGTCACAAATTTTGACAGGTTTGCAACGGATTAAAGACAGGGGGAAAAAAAAAAAGAAAAAGAAAAAGATCTTCGATGACGGATTCGTGACAGACATATCCATCACAAAAAAATCGGTCTTAAATCCATATATAGCATATTTATGATGGAAAAATATAAATTTTTTTGGTTACTTTTAGTGACGGACGACTACATCCATCATAACAAATCCATCGCTAATCCATCACTAATTTATGACGAAATTGTAATGGAAAAAATGTAGATTTTTTTTTTTTTTTTGTTGTTGTTGTTTTCAATGATAGATTTGTGATGACCGTATCTGTCACAGACAATCTATCACTAGTTTATCATCAATTTATGATATATTTTTTATTAAAAAATATAAATTATTTGGTTACTTTTGTGATGCCTTTATCCATCACAAAAATTCTATCACCAGTCCATCACAAATGTGTGATGGCTCTGTGAAGGAAACAATATAGATTTTTTTGGTTGCTTTTAATGACAGGTTTGTAAATGACTATATTCGTCACAAAAAATCCGGATTCGTGATGGGAAAAAAGATAGTTTTTTTTTTATTGCTTTCGGGGATGGGTTCATGACAACTATATCTATCACAAAAAAATCATTACCAATCGGTCGTAGATGGATTTATGATAACTATATCTATCACAAAAAAATCATCATCAATCAGCCATAAATTTATGATAGATTTGTGACATGTAAAAATATAGATTTTTTTGATTGCTTTCAATGATACATTTATGATGACTATATACATCTTAAAAAATTTGTAACCTATTAATCGCAAATTTGTGATAAAAAATATATACATTTTTTTGGTTGCTTTCAATGCAATTGTGATGACCATATATCCATCATAAAAAATTGGTCACCATCCATTACAAATTTAAGGATGAATTTGTGATAGAAAAATGAAATAAATTGTTAATTACTTTCCATGATGGATCTGTGACAGGGATATTTGTTATAACACATTCGTCAAAAATTTATAATGGATTAGTGATGGAAAAAAGATCCAAATTTTTTATTTTTTTTAGTGACGAGTTGTGATGGATATATTTATCATAAATAATTCATCATAGATTCATTACAAATCTATAATGGATTTGTAATGAAAAAATATATTTTATTACTTTCAGTAATGGATTTATGATGGATATATTTACTTTATTTTATATATGGTCTTACTTTTCTTATTTTTCTTTCAAAAACAAAGATATTAGTAAGACTAAAATATAATTTAAGATTCATGCTTATATTTTTACTTTAATCATTTGAGTTTTAATTTAAATTTTTAATTGAAAATACTTTTGACAAATCAAAAATAAAATAAATAAATAAATAATTAAATTTATTAATGAAAAATAATGATTTTAGTTTATGAAATAATTTAATTGATTTGCCTGATTTTAATTTGATATAAAAATTATTAAAATTAGGATAATTAATAAAAATATTCCTTCATTTTATCTTGATTTGCAAATATCATCTTATATCTCTAATTTTAGCAATATTAATCTTGTGTTTTACTAATTGTTACAATGTCCCCTTCCGACAATATAATAACGATGCATTAAAATATACTTTATTTACTTTAGAGTATTTGTTATTTATTTATTTATATATATTCACTTTTCATAATTTTATTATTTTTTTTTATAAACTATTGAGTTGGGTAGGCCACCATTGCAACTTAGGCATTTAAGCGGACTCGCAAACAAAACAAGAAGTTCGGGTGAATTTGTGGATAACATATTTATAAGAGTTTCGGTAAGTTTACTTATTTTACTTAATAATAAATTTATTATTTACCAATATATTGCAAGGAGTATTAGGTTAATATATTTCTAATTATTTTAGAAAGAATATTATGCTACTCTCATTGCTAACTATGGCTTAGATATCTCATCCCACCCGAGTTTGATTCAAATGCATGGGTCTAAGCATTCGGAGGTCTGAATAAAAGAAGATTATATGGATTTGGACTCAGAAAAGATTCTAAGATATTATTAGGATCTGTTAGCATTTCCTATTCAACAACATCGGGATATCTTGGTTCTTCATTGCAGCATCTGATAGAGGACGAAGTTTTTACGATTGATTATACAACAACATGACCAATGGCGAGAGAAGATATATGCTAGAGTTGTAGCAAGAGATAATTTGGATGAGAGAAATAATGCAGAAACAAATAATGGAAACAATTTGTTCTATGATGTTGAAACTCAACTGATCGTGAGCCTCTCAATTTGATCAAGATCATTCGGATAGATGATAACTTATTTTGATTTCTAAATTATTTTATTATAATATACATTTTAAGAAATCTTGATGCAATATTTTGCCACTATGAATAATTTAATTTTTATTTTGATGGTTGTTGTTTTTTAGAAATATATAATGATATGATTGTATGAAATTATTATGAATTGATATCAGCATTATATTTATTATGAATTAATTATATATTTGTGATAAAATCTTGTGATGCTATTATGATAGATTTTATGACTGATTTGTAATAAAATTTTGTGATGAGTTTATGACAAAAATTTGTGATGAAAATTCACGTTGGATTTGTTCTGAATCTTATGATGGATTTGTAATAGAATTTTGTGATGGATTTACTCTGAATGTTGTGATGGATCGATGACAGAATTTTATGATAGACAATCCATCATAAATGTGTTACAAAATCTTATCACAAATTGGTCACAAATTTTCATTACAAATCCATCATTAATCTATCACAAAATTTTGTCACAAAACGGTCACAAATTTTTGTACAAATATGTCACTAATTTGTCACAAAATTTTGTTACAAATCTGTCACAAATCTATTATAATTTGTGATGGTTATTATTTTAAATATCATTTACTATTTATAACAAAATTTATGACAGAATTGCCATCACAAAAGTTTAAATCCTGTTAAAGTTTGCCAGGACTTTTCAAAATTGCATTAGGTGCGGTGCTTTTTAATTCTAGAGGTGTTTCTAGCGGAGGCTATATATATATATATATATATAGCCAGCATAATATTAAAAACTTTACATCCAACCTTCGAGAGCTTCGTTGTCATAAAAATTATTGTTCTTGGCCTGATAATCCAAGTCTTGTTCATGAATATCTTTTAGGTTCCATTCTTTTGCCTCGGATCATTTTCTACACAAGAAATCAATGACACGGCTTGTCGATTTTATGTGTCGTTTAGATTCATGTAGAAGTGGACACAAATGGGCCTCATCATGCTTTAAATAAATGAAGTTTTCTTTGGGGTTTTGATAAGGAGTGTTCTTTGTCGACTTTTGAGTTAGGTTGTGTTGGATATCTAATTTAAAAAATTCAGGTTCGGGTTAAAGATGAGGCCGGCG
Source organism: Areca catechu (assembly GCA_021397845.1). NCBI lineage: Eukaryota > Viridiplantae > Streptophyta > Magnoliopsida > Arecales > Arecaceae > Areca > Areca catechu. The sequence goes on from CM038045.1 coordinate 186,543,836, forward strand.
ATCGAGTTGCAGTTTGGATAAAGTATTTAACTATTCTTTTATAGTTAAAATTATAATAATTGATGATCAAATATAAAATTACTTATTTTTCAAAAAAAAAAAAAAAAAAAAAAAACTAATGAAGTGCTAGTCTAAATATAATTTTCTATTAAAAAAACTACATTAATCTAACAAAATAATAATACTTTAGTAATAGATTAATTTTCTATTAAACTAGGACACTCTTTTAACACTTTCTTAAAGACATTATTGATTCAAAGTAACGGATAGGATCCAGCTTACGTGATTTAAAAAGGATTAATTGTCTGATCAGAGACGATGGAATGGTCACGTACAAGGCCGGCGATGAACATTAACGTATTCGGCAGCAACTACCTATCAAGTCTTGAAATTAAGTTTATAAAATAAAATTGCATGCAGAGAGAGGTTGATCGGGAATCTCCCAGAACAGAAACAGCCGTGCGATGATAGAAAAAGAGGCCAACAAAAAGATAAATCCGCATCGGATAAATCCGCATCGCTAAGGCGGTAGCTCGATTGGTAGAGGTTTAGCTCATCTCTCTTCGATCACGAATTTGAGGCACGATCAGATGACTCGATAAAATCCAAGATTAAAATCTTGGAGCACGTGACCGGGGGATGAGAGAGCATCCACTCCTGCAGCTTAGCGGGTCCAGATCTCAGACGGAACCAGCAAAAGTGCTGTGATATCAGCAAAACATAACATATATGGATGAGTGATCGTGAGTCTGAGTTACGTTCCCCCACGGTAATGGAGCAATATATTAGACAGCGCTGGTGAATTTGAAATAGAGGCAGTTCCGCAAATTGAAGAAATGATGGGAGTGCCCGCCCCTGACTCCATCTATGACAAAATGTAATCCGGCGAAGAGGTAGAAGGTGGTAGAATGAGCCCGTCACCGCCCATAACATGCTAGCAGAAACTGTGAATGGTATGCCACTTCAGCAGAGAGGAATAGCAAAAAATATGTAGTATATTCTATGAAGAACGAATCCCATATAGCCCAATTGACAAAGTATACTCGCAGAAAACTAGTCTTATAACCAAGTTTAGCAAGATCGACAGAAATAGGAGTATATGTAACCCAGCATTTTGAGAAGTAAGAGGCGAAAATAGCAAGAACATATTTGATAAAAGCAATTCGAGACGGGACACCAGATATGCATACTGTCCTGTTGTAGTATCGGTTCTGGTATTCGAGGCTCGAGATTATAATTTCGATTCATAGTATTAATCGATACCGTACCATACTAAACGTGCGGTATCCGTACCGGTATGTAATTTCATTATGCCAATATTCCATATGCTTTATCATCTCATATCATGCTATATAGCAATATTATAACTTATAATATGATAGTAAATAGAATCTAGTACTGGAATGATAAATCTTGGTCGATGCCTTCTTAACATTGGCGAGGGCTCGATAATCTTACATAAAGTTTTTCTCGGCAAGCGAATATCATAGAAATGGGTGAAATAGGGCTTGACAGGGAGGGAAAGTAAAAGAAAATGATGCAAAGGAACAAAATCTGAAGTGATTTACTGGAAGTCACATTATATATGGTAACTGTTATGATACTTGTGATAAGATGACTCGATAGAGTGGTCCCTCTAATGTTAAGTTGCCTGAATCTCTGGTTGGCGTCCGGCACTCGATCAAAACTACGGAGTCTCTTTTATTGCATGTCATCCTCTCATGGAGGTAGGGTAGAAGAGGTAGTTTCAGATCATGTGCGTAACAAACCAGCATACCCTACTTACCATGAGATAGGGTAGAAGAGGTAGTTTCAGATCACGTGGGTAACAAACCAGCATACCCTGCTTATTCATAATGTCACTACTTTTAGACCTGGCAAAATGGGCCAGAACCCATGGACCAGCCCATTTGGTCCTATAAATGGATCGGACTGGATTGAAAAAAATTAGCCTATTTATGTAAGTGAGCTTTTTGGCCCGGCCCCTGTAGTCCATGGACTCGACAGGATTAAGGCCGGGTCAGTCCATGGACCAATAATTTTTTTTTAAAAAATATATTAAAATTAAAAGAGTCAAAATGGAAAATAACAAACAGGTTACCGGTTACCAGGTTCACTTACCAGAGTAAACCACGGTCCATGTTAAATTAAAACTTTAAAACTTTAAACTTAAAATGAAAAGATATTTTGATTTTTTTTTCCCAATCTTCCGCGTCCTTCCCACTTCCCTTCCCTGTTCGCAGTGTTCGGCTATTCCCATTCCCATTTCCGCTTCGATACGACGATACTCGATAGTTCCGGGCTTCCGGCGATTCAAACTTCTTCTGAATTTCTGATCCATCAAGAGTTCGGGACCGGCCGACCGGGACTTTGCTGCTGCTCTTATACTCGCTGCATTTTATACTCTCCCTATTCTTCATTCATTTTGCATCTCATTTTCTTTTTCGTCTTTCTTGATGTCTATCTTGGATCTGTTATCTCACAGCTATCCTCTTCTGCTTGTGTTGTAACATTGTGTTCGGCTCCTGCTAAATTACCTCTACATCCACGGCCCTAGTCCTAGCCCACGGCCCTAGTTCACGGCCCCAGCCTACGGCCCATATAGGGGGCTAGCCCGACCCTAGCCCACGACCCGTATAGGACCGGGCCGGGTTGTATTTTTTGGTCCATTTGTGCAAGTGGACCTAGCCCGGCCCGGCCCATAAAATGCAAGCCCATATGGGTTAGAGCTGGGCCAGCCCATATTGACAGCTCTAACTGCTTTGTAATAGTAAGAGTTAGTCACGGACCATAAAGGCCAAGGGAAAGAGGGCTGAATTGATCGATATCTCTTTTGAAATAGACCCAAATGCGACATGGCCGAACTCGAATTGAAAACACCTAGACTAACTTTGAATTGAAATTTCAACTTCTACTTCATTGTGGATCAGATATATGGACGTGGAAAACATGTCAAATAGCATTAGAGCTGTCAACGAACCGGATACAGACCCGAGACCCATAGATATTTATCCAACAAGTCCCGATCTTTTACAAATATTGGACTTATTTATCCGGACCTGGACCCTGACCCGTTTAACTATAGTTAAATGGGTCCGGATCTGGATATTTAATATTCAGACCCGATAGACCTAGGACCCGATAATATAATATAATATATATATATAAATTATTATGAACCGTTAGATCAAATATTTAATGGCTCAAAATCTAGGGAGGTTGAAATAAAAAAAATAATGACTCGCTATCAGCCGGCCCTAGGTACAGAGTGCCATCTCTCCCTCCCTGCCTTGGCGGCTCCCCCCTCTCCATCCACTAGGCTCCAGCAGACCGGCCGTCTCCTCCCCGTCCTCCCCTTGCCCTTCTTATCCCTGTCTCTCTTTAAGAAAGATCGGTTGACTTCTTCACTGCTCCACCGAAACCTTAGATCACCACCGGTGAACTCGTCCTTGAGCCTCCCACCACTCCACGACTTCAGCCTCTTCCCGTATTGCACCATCAGCAACTTCAACTACACTTACTGAAGGAAGCCCACGAGGAGCCTCCGACCACTACGCCACCCCCGATGGTCTTCTAGTCGGACCACTGCCATCTTTCTATGCCGAAAAGGTAGTGCCTGGCGGGGGTGGTCGTCCTCCGAGCTAGTGGTCAGTGTCCATCTCCTTTGGCTACAGTGCCATTCAAGGATCTCCCTCGCCTTCGAGAAGCTAGCGGCTCGGATCTTGATCTTGCTAAGCCCACCAAGTCAGCAGGGGCACCGAGGTGGTCCCGACCATGAGGACCCATCGAGGATCCTGGTGGCTTGGCCGGGATCTGTTGCCGCTTCCATGAAAGGCGAATCCTACCCACCAGTAAGGATCGGCTGGATATCCGGGATCCATTAGGATCCGGATCTGGTACTTCAATGCTAGATCCATCGGGTATTCGAGTTTAGATCTGAATCTAATAACTAGGATTGGGTCTAGATCTAGATATATAGGTTCCGATCCGAACTTAATCCGTTGACAACTCTAAATAGCACCTCCCTCAGCTTGAACACGGAATCTCATCCAATTGAAAGAGGGATGTAAAAAGGCGGCTATTGTGGTGTTTATAACCCTAATATGTGGATCATCAAATTTGTGCTACTGATAGGGTGCGTCTGTGAATCACCTTAGAAATGATAAAGATAAAGTGAAGTGGTGCGGTGCATGTTTTTGATGGTTCTTTTTAGGGTTGTTATCAACTTGAATAGACTTGAAAGGCACATTGGATCAATATAATAAATCTTAATTAATGCGATCAAATGCAACTTAAGTTAAAATGAAACTTGCTTGGATTTGAACTTTTGATCCAATTCAAACGAGATTTGAATAAGTCATGAGTTACAAACCTCATGCAACCCTGCTGTTTGCCTTGGCTGCATCAAGGCTAAAAGTAGCTTTGGATAACCTGGCCCAGCCTTGATTGCACATCTAGCTAAGGTGCAAACCAGGCTGGCTGTGGGTCACGCGTTGGGCTCCTAACTTTTTGTATGCATCCAACTTTGTAGTGGTATCTCGTTGAGGCCACGACGTTACATCCATATCATAAGTTTCTGCGTGTCAAAAGATATATTGGACGGTCTAATAGTGATTGGCCAACCACCTTGGTTTTTATAGGTCCCATCATTTTCATCCAACACCCTCGATTCAAGCTACAGTGAGTTGATTTTTTTTTTTTTTTTTGGGAAAGCTAGGAGTCACTTTCCGTGGGTTAAACATGCTGCCAGCTACTCTCGAGTCAAGCTACGGTGTGTTGGGAGATAAATCCTGGTGCAGCTATTTCTCGGACTCTCATCCCATCAGGTAATGTTCGTTCGATACAAGATATTTAGGTTTTCGCTCCTATCCCATCAGATAATGTTTGTTCGATACAAGATGTCTAGATTTTTGTAATTTTTTCCCATCTAAAGACGAGTATATAGGAATAAAGAGGAAGATCCTGATCTCTCGTTCATATCAATTACTGAAAAATTTCTGGATTTAATCAAACCATCCACGAGATCATGTCTCCAATCCTGTGAAGAGTTAAAAATCACTATCAACCGGACCACCGCTTAGCGGTTTTTTTTTTTTTTTTTTTTTTTTTTTTTTTCCGGATGTTAGAAGTCACTTTCCATGGGTTAAATATGCTACCAGCTGCGGCAGGATGGTCACACGCCCGCGCATACACGGAGGGAGAGTCTTGCCAACTAAAAGCATTGGTTTACAAACAGCTTGCGAAATTTCAATCCATTAAGGGGGTTCTATCAAATATTTCGAAAGATATGACAATTCTGATTTCCATTCCGATTCCGATTTCGATCGCAAATCAAATACACCATAATTATTTCACGGAACACTACGTGCTTGGTTCATGATTGAAATCAGAATTAAAATGAATTTGAATGAAAATCGGAATGGCCATATCCTTCAAAATATGTTATTCACGACCGAAATCAAAATCGAAATCCTTATTCCGAATAAAAATTTGAATCTTTAGAAAGAAATCGGGATTGGATTTTAGGAAGACTGGACCATTCCCATTCCATCCAAGAATCGAAATATGAATGAAACTTTTTCACCAAATAATTGGAATCGGAGTTATCCATTTCCATCCAGTTCCAGGTAGCAAGTTCCCTCGACCAAACACCCTCTAATATTCTGTGAGATTAATATTCTTGATAAATAACCATATATAATAGCAATAACCCCGTGATAGCTATAACCATAGAGAGTATGCCCCATGGAATGCACTAAGCTAGTTCATATCTAAAATATTTTTTCCTTAATTCATTAAAAGCGTGCATCATATGTGCTAAATAGTATTTTGTACTAATGTAATTGAATTTTAGGGTCGCATGTGAATCTCGAATGCGTCCCGGTTGTCAATGAAGTCTTTATGAATGCAGGTATGGACAAGTAGCTATCTTTATCAAGCATTGATTAAAGAGAAGCGATAGCTTCTAGATTTAAACAGTAGCTTTATTTTGTACCAAATTAAGTCCTGTTTAAATAGATTCATTAGGTGGTCAGGCAAATGTTATGCATGGCATTATATTTGAATAATTAATTATCTATTCTATATATATAGATCTGACCGAAAAAAAAGTAAAAATGAAACTTTGCTATTGCTTCATAATTGTAGGCATATAGTTTATATTGGTATAAATGGAGCATTAAAATGCTGCATACTACCCCCAATATATCACCACCTGAATAACCTTATGTGAACTACTCGTGGTAGCTACCTGATTACTGTCATTTTTTTTTTTTTTTTTTTATGAAACGAAAAAGAGACGAGGAGTTAGACTTCGGGCGTGATCATCCCCGGACCATCCCCAACCCCAGCCAGAAAATATTCTATACATGGCATATATTAATTTTTCGTAGCCGTTCTATGGATACGTCAACCTGATTATCACTGGCGTCAGTTGAATAAACGAAATTTATTATATATATTCCTAACTTTTTTACTACTATCCGTCGATGAAAACTTTATAATTATTTTATTAATTTTTTTTATTTTTATATTTTTTAAACAAAATATATCCGAACCGAAATTCGAAATCCTACCAGCTGGTCGTGAGTTGCGCCACCCGCCGGTGGTACCTGATCACCGTCCTTCTCCGCTACCTGGCCACACGGCAAGACATCAATGTCTTGTTTGATGGAATATGTGTTTTAAAATAAAATATATAGTAAATTAATCCAACCAACGATATGGTCAACTGCATGCATCTCCATGACACAAGGGTTCATATCAAGTCCGGTCCCCATGTTATGGACCCGTAGCAATGCGATCAGCCAAAGCACCCAACAACTTGGTGAATGACAAGGCCTGGCCGGCCGTTACTCCATTACTCCCGTCTCTTGTTCTGTTCCTCCTCGTATATATATATATACACAGCATGGAGACCTCCCTCTAAAAAAAAGTGACCACCACCGCACCACCATGACCCTCATGTCATCCTTCCACCATGCGTGGATGGCACTAACCATTCTTACCTCACACAAGATATTGGCATCAGCTGGATGTGCCACATATATCATCCACATGGAGTTATCAGCCATGCCCAGAGCCTTCTCAGGCCACCACAGCTGGTATGCCTCCATCGTCGCCACCGCCACCACCAACACCGCCGCCGCAGCCACTTCCAACTCGATATCTGAGACCTCCAACCTCATCTACGTCTACGACCATGCTATTCATGGATTCAGTGCTCGACTCACGCCATCGCAGCTCGAACAGCTCAAGAAATCGCATGGCTACCTGTCATCCTACCGCGAAATGCCAGTGACGGTCGACACCACCCACACCCCAGAATTCCTCCACCTTAGCTCAGATTTCGGTCTATGGCCTGCCTCCAACTATGGCAAGGACGTCATAATCGGGGTGGTCGATACTGGAATATGGCCGGAGAGCGAGAGCTTCGACGACAATGGCATGACCGCCGTGCCTGCAAGATGGAAGGGTGCTTGCGAGAAAGGCACTGCTTTCAGCTCCTCGGCATGCAACAGAAAGCTCATCGGAGCTCGGGCCTTCAACAAGGGCTTGCTTGCAAGGAACCCAAACCTCACCATTGCGGTCAATTCCCCACGCGACACCGAGGGTCACGGCACGCACACATCCTCCACGGCCGCCGGGAACTATGTCCCGAATGCATCCTTCTTCGGGTACGCGCCCGGCACGGCCAGGGGCATGGCACCGCGTGCACGGCTGGCCATGTACAAGGCTCTTTGGGACGAAGGAGTCTCCATGTCCGACATCATTGCTGCGATCGACCAAGCTATATCTGACGGCGTGGATGTCATCTCCCTCTCTTTGGGCTTTAACTCGGTCCCCCTCTACAGGGATCCCATCGCCATGGCCGCCTTCACTGCCATGGAGAAGGGGATATTCGTCACTACCTCTGCCGGCAACAGAGGCCCAGACTTACGAATCCTCCACAACGGGACCCCCTGGGTCGCTACCATCGGTGCCGCATCTATCGATCGAGACTTTGCTGGAATCATAGATCTCGGAGATGGTAGCTCCATCGTTGGGCAATCATTGTACCCTGGAAGGCCACCTTCCACCAAGCATGCATTGCCCTTGGTATTCATGGGGTCTTGCGGTAACGGGACCTTGCTGAAGAAGGTGCGTCACAAGATGGTCGTATGCGATGGCAACAATTCTCTCGACTCTGCCACCTTCCACGTCGAGTCTGCTAAGGTGGATGCTGCCCTCTTCATATCCGATGCCCTGTACAAGGACCTGTACTTCCAATTATCCTTCCCCGGGGCCATCATCAGCCCTCGAGATGGTAAGACCATCTTGGAGTACATAAATAAAAGCTCTGACCCGAGGGCCATGTTAAGATTTCGGGTGACCATCTTGGGAACAAAGCCCGCCCCGGTGGTGGCTTACTACACTTCCAGGGGCCCCTCGATGAGTTGCCCAACCGTACCGAAGCCGGACATCGTAGCTCCCGGCACCTTGATCCTGGCATCCTGGGCACAGAATTCATCGGTGGGGTTCGACAGGTCTCGACAATTGTATAGCCCATTCAACATCATATCCGGAACATCCATGGCCTGCCCTCATGCAGCGGGCATTGCTGCGATGATCAAGGGTGCGAGGCCGGATTGGAGCCCGGCGGCAATTCGATCCGCATTGGTGACCACCGCAAACCATTTGGATAACACCATGATGCCGATTAAAGACATGGGGAATGCTAATCAGCCGGCGACTCCCCTGGCCATGGGATCCGGTCACATCGATCCCGACCGGGCACTCGATCCTGGTCTTGTCTATGATGCCAGCACCGACGACTATGCGAGACTCTTGTGTGCCATGAAGTATACCAAGAAGCAGATAAAGATCATCACCAAGACTTATTCTTTTGATTGCTCCGATGCATCCTTAGATCTCAATTATCCATCGTTCATTGCATTCTACGATCCTAATAAGACTACTACCGGCGATAAGGTCGTTCAGGAGTTTCGAAGGACGGTGACGAATGTAGGAGATGCGGTGGCGAGTTATAATGCCAAGGTGGTGGCCATAGAGGGGTTTTCGATCCATGTCATACCAGAGATGTTGGTTTTTCACGAAAAGTACGAGAAGAAGAGTTTCGCTCTCATTATCGAGGGCCAGATGGGGAAGGAGAAAGATAAGGTTCTTCATGGCTCATTAAGTTGGGTGGATGATAAAGGGAAGTATATGGTGAGGAGTCCTATAGTGGCAACTACCATCACCTCAGCCCGGATATAGATTTTGCAAGGAGCGTTACCTACCGTGTCTCCTCTTATGGTCTTTCCCTTCCTTTGCATTTACAAGTCATGATGTTGCAAGAATCAAGAAAATTGCCTAGCAGAAATATATATGTGCATTACTTCGTTTATAATCAGTATGACATCAACTGGCTGGCCCAAGTTAACCAAATAAATGGCCATTTCGAGGACTGCCCCGCTACGAGTCTCTCTGCTTATGGTTGCATAATTTGGGGTCAGAAACTCTTTCTTATTTGAGAATGATGGACCGACCTTCTTGTGGACCCTTGATCTCTATGATCTATTAATTGAAATTAAGCGCCTTACCTTCTTGGCCGAGACATTTTGTTTGGTTGGCTGTCATCCGGTGGTGACCCATTTTATTATAACTTATTGGGCATTCTCATTTAAGCATCACACCATGGCAGTTGCATATAGACTTATAAATAGGCATATGATTCACCTCTCATAAAACTCGTATAATTGTTAAAATGTTCACGAGGCTTGAAGTAGATGTGCAATTGGATTGAGCTGCAATTGAGCGAGACTTCTGCATGAACGGACCGGATGGGGCTTGAACAAGTCCAGCCGGGCTGACATAGAAAAGGAACGGGTTGTATCTTTCGCATGAATCCACCGTCGGATCACCCACCACACAGATCTCGGAGTATTCCGAACTCCATCATTCATCCACCTGCATGGATTCCAAAGCGAGCAGCAAATAATCTAGTGGTGGATTCGCATGTAAGGGCAGTTGCCTCTGGGCTCTATTACCGCAACTTCTCCCAGACCGGGCTCAGACGACCGTGCTGGAACGCTCCTCTTCCGGTTCCTGCAAAAAGTCTCCAAGAACCGATGGAATTCCGATGGGGGACATTCCGATGCTTAAGTTAGCGGGAGCTCGAGGGCAACGGAATGGAGGGATCCAAGATATAAACTTATGATGCAGGAAGAGAATACTAGTGCTTGCTTACCGCCCTGTGTCTCCCAGGTTATCTTATATAGGCATGGAATGGTACCAAAATCTGTTAGGGGTGAAGCTAGGAAAGACTGATCTGCCCCTAGGAGAATCTGGAGAGTGGTCACGTGGCGCCAGGATGGGACGACATCATGGGAACGGTGGAGTATTGGTGTTGATGTGGTGGAATTCTGTTGTAACAGAATTTCGGTACCAGCTGGAAGAGGCTTCTGGAGTCATCGAGCCGTTCTTGGGGTGGGTCGATCGGGCCTCAACTTCAGTGGGTAGTCGGACCTTCGGAGGAGAACGTCCGTCGGATCTTCAGCAGGAGGGGCCAACCGGAACCCGGCAGAAATGGGTCGTTCGGACCTCTACTTTAGTGGGTCGGTCGGACCTCCGAAGAAAAATGTCCGTCGGATCTTCAGCAGGAGGGGCTAGTCGGACCTCAGCAGAAGTGGATCGTTCGGACCTCTATTTCAGTGAGTCGGTCAAACCTCCGAAGGAGAACGTCCATCGGATCTTCAGCAGGAGAGGTCAGCCGGACCTCAGCAGAAGTGGGTCGTTCGGACCTCTACTTCAGTGGGTCGGTCGGACCTCCGAAGGAGAGCATCCATCGGATCTTCAGTGGGAGGGGCCAGCTGGACTTCAGCAGAAGTGGGTCGTTCGGACCTCTGCTAGAGTAAGTTGGTCAGAGCCTCGATCCGCTCCAGTCGAAAGACCGTCGGCTCCGGTCTGGTTCAGGAAAGAGCCGATAGAGTATAACAGTTGCCTCCCTTGCTCTGGGCCTTCTAGAGGACACATGGCTACGAAGGGCAAGAGCACCATCACTGCACAGACTGCACTCATCTTTGAAATGTCTGCGAATTTGATCGGGCGCGTTGCGTCTGGCTACTCCAAATATCCCATGATCGGCGTCTGGAATAGGTGTCAACCTCGTGTTGGAGGCGAGGGAGGCGTAGTTAATGCGAAAGGACCGTAATGATGATGGGCCAACCTGGCCCGCATGGCAATTGAAATCCGGAGACAAGCCATGCGACGTGGCAGCATCCGAGTGGCTGGTGCTGTGCCCGGAGCGATCCCTTTGGCGTTGATTTGACATTCATGTGGATCGTTGTCTGTCCGCTTCCATCAATTCATCGCCTCGATTCCCGCGGCATGGAGAGTCGTACCGCATGACGGAAGGGTCGCGATGCCCGAGGGATGGGGGGAGGCGTTTCTCTGAAGGTCTATAAAGGGGACTTGGGGCATCCGGGAGGAACTTCCTGCTGCAACCATGCACAACAAGAGAAAGAGAACACCTCCCCTTTCCACCGTCTTCGATCTTTTAGAAAACCAGTCGCAAGTTAGTTTCTCCCTTCTTTCTTCCCTCTTCACATCAATGGCTTCTGCTCATAGACATAGGGAACCGGGCCCGAGTGAGATCCAGTCAATGAAGACTCGGGAACGGGTTGAGAACCTCAGGGCGGTGTATCACATACCTTCAACCTTGCACCTCACAGTCCGAACAGAGAGGGGAGAGCAAATAATCCACTAGGGCCCGGGAATCTCCAATGTACAAAGCCCACCTTAAGGCTGGCCTTAGGTTCCCGTTGTGCGACTTCTTCGTAGAGGTCTTTAATTTTTATAGAGTGACCCAAGTGCAGCTAACCCCAAACAGCATTCGGGCAATCTATTGCTTTATAGTGTTGTGCCATAGGGCCGAGATCGAACCTAGGATATCCCTCTTTGCCAACTTTTTTCTTTTAAAAAAGGATTTTAGGAGCCAGGAGTGGTGGATGTTTAGTCCCCGTCCTGGCCGAAGGATATTGAATTGCCTCCCGTCGGCCATTCACGAGTGGAAGGCCAAGTTCTTTTTTGTGGATAGTCTCTAGCCTTGGGATTTTGAGCCACTATGGAGGGAGCCAAGGTCGAGACTCCATGAGGGGAGGGCAGTATTGATGGCTGACCAGGCCAGCTTTAGTGACATTGAGGGGGTCAGCCCTACCATGATGTACGAACTGCTTCGAGAAGACGCCCTTCACCAGGCAGGGTCAGCTGTCACAGATTCCTAGGTAGGACAGGGGGCCGCCATGGTTGACTGACCTTCCCTCTCACACTCAATCTGCTAATTTCGTTGCTTTCTTTCTTTTTCATTCATCCCAGCCCTTTCTTGGAATAGGAGAAAGGATGAGGATTGATAGAGCCAGGGTGGTCCAACGGGCGGTAAGGAAGAGGGCTGTCCAGGACGCGGCTCCGACCGCAGGAGAGCCAAAGAAGAGGCGAGCTGAGGAGTGGCCCGAAGCCATTGTAACCGTGGACTCCGACGAGGATGACATTCCTCTGTCAGAGCGATGGGCGATGAGGGCGATGGGGTCTTCAGTTCCCGTCGAACAGTTAACCGCTCGATCGGAGCAAGACCAGTTGGGGCTGTCTGATGCAGTGACGGCTCCAGTTCCATCACCTGCCAAGTCAGTGGATACGATCCCCATTATGGATAAGGGGAAGGAGGTGGCTGAAGAAGAGGGAGCCGAAGGAGAGGTAGTCGAAGGGGAGGCAACCAAAGAAGGCGATCGAGAATCACATCAGCACTGGCATGCTCTCCATAACATGATGCAGGCGCGAGGTTTGCTTAGAGAGGCGATAACGGATGCTGACTGGGAGGAGTTGAAGCAGCGGAGCCTGAGCGACGTGGCGAAGGATTCCTATCGTGACCTTACGAGGGTAAGACACCTATTTTATGCCCCTCCATCCTTTCCTTACCATTTGCCTCGCGTGCGACTAACTCAGTCTCTTGCTTACAGCTTCTCCATGGAATTTTCTTGATGGACGACGGCCTCGGTCACCTACTCTATGCGACTAAGGTCACGGCCAAAAAGCTTTAGGAGTCGGAAGCGGCCCGGGTGACGACAGAGGCATCACTGAAGGCCATGGGGAACAGGCTGTCGGCCAGCCAAGGTGAAGCCGAGTCGTCGAAGGAGGAGGCGAGGGACCTACGCACTCAGTTAGCCGACCAGGCTGCTAGCCTGAAGAAGAAGAAGGCAAAGGTCAGCTCTCTTGCCTGTCGGTTGAAGGAAGAGGAGGAGCGGTCCACTGAAGCCGAAAGGAGGGCCCATGCCGACCAGGCGGCGGTAGCGAAATGGGCGAGTCAGCTGAGCGAGGCCCAAGCGTTGGCAGCAGAATGGATCCGTGATGTCGTAGCAGAGTATAAGGCCTCCATGGATTTCACTGATGAGGTGGAAGAGGCCGCATCGGAGTTCTATACAACCGGCTACGACGACTGCTTGAAGAAGGTAGCCAAAATCTTCCCATAACTCGATCTGTTTGGCACTCAGCTGAGCCGGTCAGCTGAGGGAGAGGAGCGCCTGACCGACGGTGAGGCCAACATGCATGCTCCTTCTGAAGCAGGTCCATCAGGAGTTCCGATTGGGGCTTTTGACGCGGTGGAGGAGGCCGAAACCCTTTCATGCAACTTCCCTCTGTACCCACCGGGCAAGGCTGACTGATTGTAACAGCTTGCCCCTCTTTTGTATAAAACTTTTTGTTTAACTTAATGAAGTTTCTTTTTCTTCCCTTGATATGCATTTGTTGTGTATGCTTTTTTGGATGTGAGCGGTCGTCTTCGTCTGAACCCATCTTTTCCTTTCTTCCTTTGATGCATCTTTTGTGTGCACTTGTGGATATGGGGGTCGACCGGATCGGCCGAAACCTTTTTCTTTCAAAATATTTCTAAGTGTTGGCGATCGGCTTGATTGGACCGCAGACTCCATGAATGGGTGCTGAATGGTGGTTCAGTTCGAACCTAATCACTTAAAAGTTTTTTCTAAGTGTTGGTCCGTCTGCCTAATTTGAATCGTGAGGTTAGATCCTCGAGGGCTACCTTAGAGCCTTTGCCGACCGGAGTCGGACTTTTGGAAGTGGGCTGCCTTAGAGCTTTTGCCGACCAAGGTTGGACTTTCAGAAGTGGGCTGCCCTAGAGTCTTTGTCGATCGGGGTCAGACTTTCGGGGAGTGGGCTGCCCTAGAGTCTTTGCCAACTAGGGTCGGACTTTCGGAAGTAGGCTGCCTTAGAGCCTTTGCCGACTGAGGTCGGACTTTCGAGGAGTGGGCTATCCTAAAGCCTTTGCCGACCGGGTCGGACTTTCGGAACTGAGCTGCCCTAGAGCTTTTGCCGACCAGGGTCGGACTTTCGGAAGTGGGCTGCCTTAGAGCCTTTGCTGACCGGGGTCGGACTTTCGGAACTGAGCTGCCCTAGAGCCTTTGTCGATCGAGGTCGGACTTTCGGAAGTGGGCTGCCTTAGAGCCTTTGCCGACCGGGGTCGGACTTTCGGAGAGTGATTCATAGAAGAAGTTATGGCCTTTCTTGATAGTATTTGTGAAGGTTATCTACATTCCACGGACGCGCCATTTGCCGCCCATCTAAACACTCGAGTCGGTAAGTTCCGACTTGGATTATTTCAATAACTTGATAAGGGCCTTCCCAATTTGGAAAGAGCTTCCCTTGCTCAATTGGTCTTGAGATTTCCGTCCTTTGCAAAACCAGGTCTCCGACCTGGAAGGTTCGAGCCTTGACTCGAGAGTTATAGTACTTGGCCATCTTCTGACGATATGTCGCCATCTTCAAGCTTGCATGGAGCTTGGTTTCTTCCAGCAGGTCTAGGTCAGCCCTCCTTTGCTCTGAGTTGGTCGGTTCAGTGAAATAATCAATTCGCAAGGATTGTAAGAAAACTTCCACAGGGATGACAGCTTCACTCCCATAGGTCAGACTGAATGGAGTCTGCCCAATTACCGTTCGGAAGGTCGTTCGATAGGTCCAAAGCATTGAGTGAAACTCTTCCGCCCAAAGTCCCTTGGTGTCGTTCAGTCGGGTCTTTAGTCCATGCAGGATCGTCTGATTGGTGACTTCAGCTTCTCCGTTGGACTGAGGATGGCTGACCGAAGTTAGTCGATGGGAAATGTGGTATTGCCGGCAGAACTCCCAAAATTTGGGATTGTCGAATTGCCTTTCATTATCTGTGATAATGGTCCGTGGTATGCCGAACAGAAAGATAATGCAATTTCTGACAAAGTTCTCTACCTTGGCCTCTGTAATCTATGCCAATGATTCAGCCTCCACCCATTTGGTGAAGTAATCGATGGTCACAATTAGAAATTTTTGCTGGCCGGATGCTGGGAGGAAGGGTCCCAGGATGTCCATCCCCCACTGTGTGAATGGCCAAGGTGCAGTAAGTGCAACTAGCTGACTGGCCGGCCTCCTTTAAATATTGGAGTATCTTTGACACGCGTCGCACGATAAAGTCTGACGTGTCCCTTTGAATGGTGGGCCAGTAGTATCCCTATCGGATAATTTTGTAAGCTAGGGATCTTCCTCCCAGGTGATCTCCATATATGCCCTCATGTACTTCTTTGAGTGCGTAGTCAGCATCAGTCGGCCCCAGGCACTTCAGTAATGGATGTGAGAATGACTGTTTGTAGAGAGTGCCATCGAGGATGACATACTTTGAAGCCGTCCAGCGTACATGCTTGGCCTCGGTCGGATCTTTCGGTAGAGTCCCTTTGACAAGGAATGCAAGGATTGGGTCCATCCAAGAGGCTTCTTGCTCCACCTGGTAGACTTCCGTCGGTTCTTCAGCAATGCTAGGGCGCTGCAGATACTCCACAAAGGTCCGGTCGAAGGTGTTGCTAACGGCCATAGCCAACCATGACAAAGCATCCGTTCGGGAGTTCTGCAATCGGGGTATATGGAGAACTTCGAAAAATTTAAGCCGAGACACGAGGCTTTGTACTTTGCTCAAGTACTTGGCTAGGGTTGGGTCTCTCACCTCGAATTCGTCCTTCACCTGATTCACCATCAGCTGAGAGTCGAAAAAGGCCCTAATCCGGCTAATGCCCAATTCATGGGCTATTCTTAGTCCTGCAAGGAGGGTTTCATATTCTGCTTGGTTGTTTGACACCTGAAATGAAAAGTGTACAGCATACTCCAGGCTTTGTCTATCGGGGTCGGCTAGGATTAGACCCGCTCCGCAACCTGCAAGGTTAGACACTTCATCCACATGGAGTGTCCAAGCGAGCTCAGCCTCTTTAATGGTATCATCTATAGGTGCATCGGCCATTTGCGGGGGCACCTTCTGTCTCCGGGTACATTCAACAATGAAGTCAGTTATTACCTGAGCTTTCAAGGTCGACCGAGGTTGATAAGAGATATCGAATTCGCCAAGTTTGATGGCCCACTTAGCAAGCTGACTAGATGTGTCTGGGCTCCTGAGGATAGCCTTAAGTGGTTGGTCGGACAAGACAACAATCGGATGTGCCGGAAGTAGGGTCGGAGTCGCTTGGCTGCTCTGACCAAGGAATAAACAAGCTTCTACATCTTCGGGTATCTCGTTTCGGCGTCATGGAGAACTTTGCTGATATAGTATACAGGCCTTTGTTGATTGTCTTCTCCTACCCGTACGAGGATGGAGCTTACTGCCTCGTCTGACGCCGACAGGTACAAGTATAATGGCTCCCCCTCCGTCGGCTTGGCCAACAATGGAGGGTTTTTCAGATAAGCCTTCAGCACCTCGAAGGCCGACCGGCACTCGTGAGTCCACTGGAAGCAGTCCGACCGCCACAAGGTCTTGAAGAAAGGTAGGCTCTTTTTAACCGACCGGGAGATGAAGCGGCTGAGAGAGGCAATTCGGCCTGTAAGCTCTTGCACTTGCTTCTTGTTGGTCGGATGCTCCATGTCGATAATAGCTTTAATCTTGTCAGGGTTGACTTCAATCCCTCTTTATGTCACCAGGAAACCAAGGAACTTTCTGAAAGTCATCCCAAATGTGCACTTGGCAGGATTCAATTTCATCCGGTAATGCCTCAGGGCATCAAAAGATTCCTACAAGTCTTTGATGTGGTCGGCTCTTTGGAGGCTTTTGACTATCATATCATCAACAAAGCCTCCATGTTTCTTCCAAGCTACCCTTCAAAGACCCAGTTGATCAGCCTTTGGAAGGTGGTACGACGTTCTTCAAGCCGAAGGGCATCATCTTATAGTAGTACAACCCTTTGTCAGTGACAAAGGCCATCTTCTCCTCATCCTCCGAGTGCATCCTGATCTGATTGTAGTCGGAGTTGGCATCCATGAAGCTCAAAAGTTGATGACCGGCCATGGCATCCACCAGTTGGTCAATTTTTGGCAAGGAAAAACTATCCTTCGGATAAGCCTTGTTGAGGTCTGTGTAGTCCATGCATATCTTCCATTTCCCATTAGCCTTCTTCACCATTACAACATCCGCTAGCCAGTCAAGGTAATGGGCTTCTCTGATGAAGCCAACCTCAGAGAGCTTCTTGACCTCTTCGTCAATTACCCTCTGTCTCTTAGGAGTGAAGCTCCTTTTCTTCTGTCGGACAGGCCTGTAGGTCGGATCTACTTTAAGCTGATGAGTGATGACCTCCAACGGAATGCCTAGCATGTCCGATGCTGACCAAGCAAAGACGTCGGCGTTGTTCCTTAGGAAGTCAATCAGCTCCAATTTGACTTCTTCACTGAGAGTGCTTCCAATTTGGAAGACCCTGGTGGGATCATCCTTCCGAAGGGGGACAAACAAGATCTTTTCGATCGGCTGGCCACAGTAGTCAACTTTGGCTCTGGGATCAAGCTGCTCCAGAGTGGAGTGACCTTTTAACTACTGGTCTTGAATAGTTAAGCACTGCTTGGCCATCCTGCGGTCTCCCCTCATAACTCCAACCCCGTTCCGAGTCAAAAATTTTGCTAGTAGGTGGTAGGTGGAGATGATGGCCCGGAACTTGTTGAGGGCCGGTCTTCCTAAGTTGGCATTATAAGTCGAGGTCGTACGTACGACCACAAAGTTAATGGGGAGAGACTTCTGGTAAGGCTCCATCCCGATGGTCACGGGCAGAGTTATCACTCCCTCAACTTCGATAGAATTTTTCCTGAAGCCCGTCAGTGGCATGGGAGATTCTTGTAGCCCTGTCCTGGACAGGTTCATTCTGACAAAGGCATCATACATCAACACCTCAGTACAGCTTCCATTATCAATGAGGATTCGCTTTACATCATAGTTGGCAATTATTGCCGACACAACTACAGGATCATCGCTAGAGACGTGAGATTCTAGAAGGTCATCATCGGAGAAGCTGATTATATTAGAATCCCTAGACCTCTTCACAATGTCCTGGTCTTCATCACATCTCCAATTGGACCAGCAGTGCAACATGCCAACATTTCCGTCGATCGGACGCTGATTGGGAAGCTCCGCCTCCTCTAGGGGTTCTCTGGCAGTCAAAGCTTCAGCCCGATCCCTCCGGGGTCGGACATACTTGTGCAGATACCCCCTTTTGATGAGCTCTTCAATTACATCCTTCAGCTGGAGACAGTCTTCGGTGTTGTGTCCGTGGTCCCGATGGAACCGGCAGTACTTGTCTCTATTCTGGATGCAGGGGGTCCCCTCATTGGACGAGGCCTTTGCAGGAAGGCCTCGTTCTCAATTTCCAGGAGTATCTTCTCTCTTGGAAGGGAGTGGGGAGCATAGGATTCGAACCTCCTGGGGAAGTCCTTTGGCTTTGGACTGCGGCGTCGGGCCGAGTTGTTATCATTACTGGGAGGTCGGACTTCGGGAGCCTTGTCGTTCCGCTTCTTGGGGGCTGACCTCCCTTTAGCCTGGCATCGGCTCATCGCCTGCTCTTCTGCCAGCGCGTACTTCTGTGCCCGGGCCAGTAACTCGGAATAGCTTGTCGAAAATTTTTTGTCCAGGAAGAATGTGAGCCCGGACTAGCGCAACCTTTCTTGAAGGCTGACATAGCTACATCTTCATTCAGATCCGGGATCTCCATGGCCGCTAAGTTGAAACAGGCCATGTAGTCCCGAAGGGCCTCTTCCTCTTTTTGCAGCATGAGGAAGAGGCAGTCGATGTTCCTTGGTGTCCGACTGCAAGTCTTGAAATGGAAAAGAAAAAATTTTTCAAGCTGAGGGAAGGAGTGAATCATACCTGGTCGGATGGCGGAGAACCACATCCGAGCGGCCTTCTTGAGGGTTGCAGGGAAGGCAATAAAGTGGAGGGCGTTGGAGGTACCCTGTACCATTATGTAGGCCTTGTAGGTATCCAGATGGTCCAGTGGGTCAGTGGTACTGTCATAGGGATCCACCTGTGGGATCTTGAAGTGGCGGGAGATAGGTTCCCCCATGATCTCATTAGAAAAAGGTGGGCGCGAGTCGTACGCCTGCCACCCTTCGGCCTTCTGCCGATCAGCTAGTTCAGCGATCCGCTCCTCCATGCATAGGATCTTGCTGGTGTAATCTCTTGAGACTTCAGCGGGGCGTCGAACGCCATCAGGGATGGAGTTAGCAGAGGAGGGTAAGACGGACCTCACTCTCTTTCTGTCGGCACGGGCCCTCTGAGACCTTTGGGGCTCCAGAACAACGTGAGAATGGGGTTGAGGGACTTCTTGTCGTAGGCTTCCCTCAGCATCGGTTGGTGGTTCATGTGAGATACAGCAGGCGGCTGCTGCCGGTTGTTAGCCGCCTCCTGGAGGTGCTGAACCATGATGGTGAGGGTGTCGATGCGGTTCAGGAGAGTTTGGAACTGCTGCAGTCACAGAGTGACAATGGGCTCAGTGGCGAGGTCGTTCTCCCTGGGGGGTCCTTCGGACCTAGATAGGGAGTGACCTCTTCTAGTAGAGGTATTCTAGGCTCTTCCCTTTGCCATTGCTCGGCTTAGAAATTGGACTCCTCCTTTTAGAGAAGGAAAAGCAAGAAAACGAAGGTTCATGCCCTCCTTCTAGTGCCAATTTATTATTGCAGCTTCTCCCAGACCGGGCTCAGACGGCTGTGCTGGAGCGCTCCTCTCCCGATTCCTGCAAAAAGTCCCTAAGGACCGGTGGAATTTTGGTGGGGGATACTTTGATGCTTAAGTTAGCGGGAGCTTGAGGGCAACAGAATGGAGGAATCCAAGAGATAAACTTATGGTGCAGGAAGAGAATACTAGTGCTTGCTTAGCGCCCTGTGTCCTCCAGGTTACCTTATATAGGCGTGGAATAGTGCCAAAATCTATTAGGGATGAAGTCAGGAAAGATTGATCTGCCCCTAGGAGAATTTGGAGAGTGGCCACGTGGCGCCAAGATAGGGCGACATCGTGGGAATGGTAGAGTAGTGGTGCTGATGTGGCAGAATTTTGTTGTAACAGAATTCTGGTACCAGCTGGAAGAGGCTTCTGAAGTCATCGAGCCGTTCTTGGGGTGGGTCGGTCGGGCCTCAACTTCAGTGGGTCGGTTGGATCTTCGGAGGAGAATGTCCGTCGGATCTTCAGCAGGAGGGGCCAGCCAGATCTCAGCAGAAGTGGATCGTTCAGACCTCTACTTTAGTGGGTCGGTTGGACCTCTGAAGGAAAACGTCCATCTGATCTTCAGCAGGAGGAGCCAGCCTGACCTTAGTAGAAGTGGATCGTTCGGATCTCTACTTCAGTGAGTCGGTCGGACCTTTGAAGGAGAACGTCCGTCAGATCTTCAGCAGGAGGGGCTAGCCGGACCTCAGCAGAAGTGGATTGTTCAGACCTCTACTTCAATGGATCGGTCGGACCTTCGAAGGAGAGTGTTCGTCGGATCTTCAGTGGGAGGGGCCAGCTGGACTTCAGCAGAAGTAGATCGTTCGGACCTCTGCTAGAGTAAGTTGGTCAGAGCCTCGATCCGCTCTAGCCGAAAGACCGTCGGCTCCGGTCCGGTTCAGGAAAGAGCCGATAGGGTATAACAGGCTCTATATTAAATTTTGGTATTGAAGGTTCTCCAAGAGTTTTGGCTCCTTTTATGGTTTTTGCCCTTCAACGAAAGGAATCGATCCACAGTTCTGTAATGAATACAACCAATAGAATCAGAAAGGATGATATCCCTAAGAGACATAGGAGCTTCCCCCAATCGAGACCAGAAAGTCTCACTAGAATGATGTGCGATAAAAGACACTATCTAATCAACCGTAAAATTGGTCTCTCGATAAACATGCCTAACAATAATCCTCGAGCATTCATGCAAAAGATGGACAAGCTTTCATACATCATCTAGAAAGGCTTTTCTGATCACATGCAATGACTTTTTGTTTCCTAGTGGGACAGGGGTCCTTTGCATTTACGATGGGGAGAGGCACGTTCCCATGACTCTTATGTCGCCAAATTTTGATTGGGTGAACGTGAGCTAAGGTGACTGTTTACCAAGTTGTCTACAACCGGGGCTTGTTTGTTTTATGCTAGAACCTAAGTCCAGGCCCACTTTGTAATGGCTTTTTTTTGTGGGTCTAGTTTGTGGGTCAATCCATCAAAGTGTTTAGAATGCTCCTGCCCCTCCTCATTGATACCTTTTATTTTCACCTTGCAAAGCAAGCCTAAACCGCATCCAAAAGGATAGGATACATGGATCAATTCCACTGACATGGAAAGAAAAGAGGTTACTATTTCATAGAGTGAATGAGAGGTACAAACCTCTAAATTCATAGCAGATCAAGGACAAATTCTTTACCTTGTTAAGCTGATTAAATTAATGTGGACAGCAATTTGTACTCATCAGATTTGGTGAGATTTTTATGTACCATATTATGAATCCTGACCAACCTCCTCATGGTCTGGATTCCATCGATCTCTATGATTCATTGAAATGGTCCACAATTGGAGAGGAGCATATGTTTGGTGGAATGTCATCTTGTTAGACCATGGCAGCTCCACAGACTCATTGGGCCACAGACACAATCCCTGTCAGTGTACATTGCCCAACAACTAGCCACTACTAGAATTGCTAGAATTGTCCTGAAACTTGAACTAGAGGTGCAAGTGGGTTGAGCAGTCCTGGTTTAAACCTTAGCATTCCTATGCCTTAGGACTTGATAACTACTGAATCCAATTTGATGCCCAAACTCTTATGGAATTGAGCATAGATTCCATAAAAATGGATCTACCCAATTGAGCTGGGATTTCGACAAGGTGGGGCATTAGATCATATGATTGCATGAGTTTTTCGTCGCGCAGTGGTATAGGTATGTCTCATTTAGGATGGAGATAGGCACGTTTTCCTGTTGATTCCAATGGCCCAAGTAGTTCCAAGACCTTTGGCTCATGACTTCATGTGGCCAACTTTTGATTGGATCTCTCAAGATGGTAAGCTGATTGTTTTTTTTGATGTCTTGTGGTGTTGTGGGCGAGGCATGTATACATTATATTAATTTGTCTTATTGTCTATACTCAAGTGGATGATGTGTGCCATATATGAACAGTAAGTTGATGATCACACTAGCTAGAACTGTTTTTTTAGGATTCTTCTGCATGTTTTCTTCCACAATTTTTCAATTTTTTTTTTAAAAAATTTTTTGATTACCATGGATGTATATATATTTTATTATTTAATTTTTTTGACTTGCAAAAAAAAAAGAAGGAAAGTTGATGATCTAATTATTGTGTTTTTGTTGTCTGGCCAATAATTATGGGGGACCTCCACCAAATATTATACCAAGGTGATGACAGAATTGTCCATGTGAAACACTTGGCAACACACAAGTTCCAAATATTGGGATCTAAAGAGGGATGTTTTGTCAAGCAGATAAATATTTAGAAGTATTTATCATGTATATAGGACAATATGCTTTTCAAAGTTACATGTTAAATGATCCAATTATAATGTTTTGGCTAACTTCAGGGAATTTACAGCACTGGTTCTATGAAATCCTTGAATGTATGAATCTATCTCCAAAAAAAAAAAAAACAAATTGCTAGCATACTTGGATCAAATTCACAAAAGTCTTACAATCTTGCTTGGAGAACTATTTCTAGCTAAAATTGAAATCATATGGGATCAAATTACAGACATGCTACAGCATTGACCGAGTGCTGCAAGGTACTAAGATGAATCTCGATCTGGAATAAGTTAAAATCAACTTGAAGTTTTTTTTTTTTTTTTTTTGGTACAAAAATCAAGTTGGTTATTAATTGGATCAAGTTAGACTTGAATCTGACATTTGTTAAGCCTTGCAAAAGATTGATGAATTCTGAGTTTTTCATGATAAGGAAGCTGTAAGTAGGTGATATGAAATGGAAAATCATTTCAGACATGTAAAACAAATGACATCAATAACCATAAAGTCCCATGCTTTAGAAAAGTTACAACAATTCTTTTGAACCTTGAATGGGACAAGAGTTGAAATAATGGAGCATAAAGGACCCAAACTCTCAGTGATTTCCATTTTGATGGCAATGAACATTGTATAACCTAGACAATATTTCAACTAAAACACCAGCCTGTTTTCCGATTTCTAACTATAAGAAGGAATTTAATAAGTCACTCTAGGGCAATTATCAACATATTACTATTGTAAAAACTGCCTAGTTTCTATTGGATATTTAAAAGTATGATAGGCCTAGAATTGAGATACGAATAGGAAAATGAAAGAGAATATTATACTAGTTTTATTGGCTTGGCTTGTCTCAAATGAGTATGAGTACAATCCTTTATATAGACTTTATGACAACCCTTCATGTGCCCTATAGTAACCTTTCATCTATCAAACATTATTACAATGACTTTTTACATTACATAACATCCCATACATTTAAAATATATATATATATATATATAAAGACATAAGACTCTCCATCTATTATGACTTTCAATCTATCCATAACTTTGAAGTGTCATTAATTAAATTTAATTTCCAACATTTCCTCTTAAACTTGATTCTTCCAAAGAGATGACCCCAAGAACATTGTTTATTCTTTGAAAGACTTTTACTTGCAATAATTTAGTGAAGATGTCTGCATCTTGATTTTTGGACTTTGTATGCACAAGTTATACTATTTTCTTGTTAACACAATCCTAGATAAAATGATATCTTGTATTAATATTCTTGCTTTGATCATGATAGACAAGGTTCTTTACTAACTCAATCATTGATCTATCATCAATATATATATCTTTGTAGTTTCCCTCTGTGGTACTTGAATCTTTGTCAATAGTTTCCTTATAGCTATATAGCATGGCAAACATAAGATGTAGCAGCAATATATTTAGCTTCACAAGTGGAGAGAGCGACAATTGATTATTTTTTTGAGGACTATGTGAATGCCGTGCCTTCAAGGAAGAAAATGAATCCCAAGATGTTTTTTTGATCATCAATATCTCTAGCCCAATCACTATCTAGATAGCCAACCAAATCCAAAAGGTTGTTAGATAAATAAAATAATCTATAATTAAGAGTACCTTTGATGTAGTGTGGAATATGTTTTGTGGTCTTTAAATGAGATATCTTTGGTTCCTCCATATAGCGACTAACAATTCCAACTCCATAGAGAATGTCCAGTCTTATGCATGTGAGATAGTGAAGACTCCCAATTACCAGGCTCTTAAAATATGTTGGATTAATATCTTTTTCTTCTCCTCTTTTTGATAGCTTCATTCCAACTTATATCATAGTATCAATTGGATGGCAATTTTCCATGACAAACTTGTCCAAAATCTTCTTAGCAAGGTAAACTTGTGAGATTAAAATACCTTCTTTCTTTTGCTTCACTTCCAATCTCAAGAAGTGAGCCATAAGCCCAATGTAAGTCATCTCAAACTCTTTGACCATGGAAGCTTTAAATTTCTTGATCATTGAAAGATTATTCCTTGTGAAAATCAATTTATCCATGTACAAACAAACAAGTGGAGTTTTTCTATTATTGTTAGTCTTCATATACAAAGCATGCTAATAAGAGAATTTTGAAAATCCATTCTTAATAAAGTAGTCATTAATTCTAGCATTCCAAGATTGAAGGAGCTTGCTTTAGCCCATATAAAACTCTTTTCAACTTATATACTTTCTTTTTCCACCTTTGTTCATATAGAGAGATTCTCTATATATACTTCTTCATTAAGAAAACTACTTAAAAAGGCCAACTTTACATCTATTTGAAAAAAAAAATCAATTTTTTTGAGTTGCCAAGGAGATAATAAGGCATACCATCTCTAGACATGCAACTAGAGCAAAAATTTCATCATAGTCAATGCCTTGTTTTTATTTGTAACCTTTTGCAACCAATCTTACTTTATACTTTTCCACATTGAGTTCTGCTTTTTTCTTAGTTTTATATAGCCATTTATCATCATTGGCCTTATATCCTTGTGAAAGATGGATGACCTTCCAAGTGTCATTCTTGATTATTGCTCTTCTCCATTTCTTCTCCATTTCTCTTCAATATTTACTTCTTCAAATTTGATAAGATCATATCCTACAAAAAAACAAAACATAGTAAAATCTTCTTCATTAGTATCATCAAGTCTTTTCATAATGTAGTAGAGATCTTGAATATTTCTTGTCTTTGGGGTACTTCTACTTTCAATCTTTATAATTGACCCTCTTGGTGTTGTTTATCTTTCTTCTTGAAGTGAAATTTATTTTTCATTTATTAATTCTTCTTCTCCATTAATAGTACTTTTGCTTTGCTTTTCTTCTTTTTTGTTTATCCAATTCCATATTTGTTCTTAATATCTCTAGAAAATATATTTTTTCTTGTTAAAAGATTGTAAAACTTATAGCCATTAGAATTCTCACCATAGCCCAACAAGAGGCATTTTTCTCCTTTATCTTCCAACTTTGGCCTTTTTTGATCAGTACTTTGACATAGGCTATAGTTCCAAAAATTCATAAGTGATTCACTCTTATCTTAATTGCTCCAAGCTTCTTCTAGTATCATATTCTAAAGTCTTTTAAGTGAAAACCTATGTAACAAGTACATAGCATAAGAATCAGCTTCTGTCCAAATATTTTTAGGTATACACCTTTCTTTTAGCATGCAACGTACCATGTTCAAAATAGTTATATTCTTTCTTTTTGAAACACCATTTTATTGTGGTGAAATATATCATAGCAAATTGATGATTAATTTCTTGTTTTTTGTAATAATTCTAAAATTCACGTGAATTATATTTTTCACCACAATTTGATCTCAATGCTTTGATGTGAAAATCACTTCATTTTTCTATCATTTATTTAAATTTCAAAAGTTTTTGAAAATAAATCTTTTTTTTAAAAAAAATAAATCCATGTTTTTTCACTATAATCATTAATAAATGTAAGATAATACTTCTTCCCACCAACAGATATAGGGTTAATCAACTCTAGAATTTGATTTGCTTTTCTAGATCATTCTCCTTTAAAACTTTTCTTGTGCTACTTTTTAAAGATACATACTTCATATCTTTGAATAGGTTGACCAATACATGGAATCCCTATCACCATCTTCTTTTTTGACAAAAAGATTGAAGCTTTGAAAATTTAGGTGGCCATATCTAAGATGCCATAAAGTGGAACATTCTTTCATGTCAGCTTTAAAACATTAATTTAGATTGCTGAATTAGGAGATTCACCAGAAATATTCTATTTTTTAACATATGTACATGTGTGATTAAAGTATTATTCTTATCATGAACTGAAAGGCCTAATTTTTTCATATAAATATTATATCTTTTTTTAAATAACTAGCCCAAACTTAAAATATCACTTTTCATATCAGAAATATAGTAGACATCAGAAATAATATCTTGTGCTTCATTTTTTAGTTTAATAAAGATTTTACTTTTTCCTTCAATAGATCTTTTTGTTAAATCTCCAAATATAAAGTTATCTTTGTAGCTTTCATCAAGCTCAACAAATAATTTCTTCCTGCCACATATAAGATTGCTAGCTCCTGTATTGAAGTACCATATACTTTCTTGATCTGCTCCATTTTTATTGTAGGCCAATAATATTGTTTCTTCTTCTTTTATACCTTCCTTTTTAACAATGAGCTTGTTTTTCTTTGTTATTAGCATCTTTATATGAACATTCTGATCTATAGTGACCAAAATTTTTACATACATAACATTGAATGTTAGATTTTTTAAATCTCGACTTATTATTATATCTTCTTCTTCCTTGACCTCTTTGTATTGGTTGGCAAGTTGTATCTTTTTTTCCTTTACTTGATTGTCCTCTTCTTTGCCCACATGGAGCTTCTCATGATGAAATCATCCTCCTCTACCTCTTTGTCCATGGCCTCAACCTCTTTGATCTCTTAAGTTCTCATTTTTTTCTTATATTATCACTTTTACTTGTAATGCTTGCTCGAGTGGCTTCTCTTCTCTTTTATTGAGCTTTTGCTCATGGACTTGTAGAGAACCCATGAAGTGTTCATCGGTCATTTCCTCTAAGTTTTTTGATTCTTCAATGGCTATAACCATATAATCAAATTTTGGATCTAAAGATTGTAATACTTTTTTCATCACTCGAACATCAGTTAGTATTTCTCCATTTCTTCTAAGTTGATTGACAACTATCATCACTCTTAAAAAATATTTAGAAATAGATTCTCATTTAGAAAGATTCAAATTCATCCCTTAAAGTTTGAAGGTGATTTTTCTTTTCCTTCTCTACTCCTTTATAAGTCTTTTGAAGTAGTTCTTAAGCTTCTTTTGATGTTGTAGTGGTAGCAATTAACTCAAAAGTGGCTTCATCAACACCTTGGTAGATGATGAGCAATAAATATCTTTTTATCTTTTCTTTTCAAACTTTTGAGTTGATCCTTCAACATTTTTGAAAGAGCTACCTCTTCTTGTGTTGCTAGTTCATTGTAACCTTCGATAACAACCTCCCACATATCTTGATCGAGAACTAAGCAAAGCCTCTCATTTGTATACACCAATCATCCAAGTTATCTTTACTTAATTTAGGGACTTGGGGTTGAATCATATTTGTGAAGGCCATCATGGAGGACGTTGTAGGATTATTTAAAAGTGGCTCTGAAACTAAAAGGCATCCATGCTTAATTAAATTCATGTTTATCTTTCAACATCCCCTCTTAAATAAGAATTTTGTTTAACTTCAATTCTTCATCTTCTTGTAATTGGCCTGTATCTTAGAGAAAAATCTTTGATATATGTTCTTTCTTCATTTATTGATTCCTCCTCTCCATTAATAATACTTTTACTTTGCTTTTCTTCTTTTTTTTATCCAATTTCAATTTTGTTTAACTTCAATTCTTTGTCTGTTAATAGACTTATTGACTCTTAAGATTCTAAACTATATGACCATATAAATTTTCATGACTTGACTGAATATTAAGTAATGTAGTATAAAAAGACATGCATGCTTAATTAAATTCATGTTTGTTTTTCAACATCCCCTCTTAAACATGAGTTTTGTTTAACTTCAGTTCTTTATCTTCTTGTAACTGGTCCAAATTTTTGAGAATCTTCTTGTAATTGGTCTATATTCTTGAGAAAAATCTCTGACAGCTAAAACATGACTTAGGGATGTATATTCTTTCTTCATATCATAATTGATATTGGATCCCTCTACATTATTGTCCAATGTAGACAGCTTCTCTTTCAATTCATCACATTCTTCTACTACTTTTTTGTACATCTCAGTTAGTTCGTGATCATGTTTCAAGTTCTTTAGATCTTTGTAGTTCATGTCTCTTACTACAAAATCATACATATTTTTGAGATGCCTGATTATTTTAAATACTGCTTCTTGCTCAGCTTCTTTCTTTATACTTCCTTTACCTTCATAAATTATATATCTTCCTATCCATCATCAAGATTAGTATAAGCTATAAAAGTAGGTTCATGGTCTAATCCATGCCTTTCATATAAAAATAATACTTGTAGTATATTTAATTTCTCAAGCAAATCTTTGAGTATTGTTTTAAATGAGTAATCACAACAATTGAAATTACCTCACCAAGAACATAATTCTTTATAGTACTTTACCGGAGATCATAATTTTGCTTAGCATTTATACTTGTTTAGAGACTTTCTTCGTCTCTTCCATGAAGACCTTTTCTTTTCTTTTTTTTTTTTGACTTACATTGTCTCAACGGGATCTATATATTATCTCAAATCCAAAGTATTTTGCAAACCGCACATTCAACAGGTCTTCTAGCATGGAGTTTCTTGTTTTTATTGAATTTGGCTATGATTCCTGTCTCGAAACGTGCCTTACTTTGACTGTTGTCCTAGAACCATCTCTTGCTTTGATTATTGCTTTAAGACCAACACTGTGCTTTAATACCACTTTGTTAAAATTTGGATAGTGGGTACTTAATCATATTTAAGAAATGCTTTAGGGATGAGAAGAATAATATGATAACAATATTTTATTTCATATCAAAGTCCTACTACAAACTAAGAAATCCATTTTTATTTATATTGCTCACATTAATTTTAGAGTTTTTAATAATAAGACTTTTCATATTCCAAAACATATAAACTTTAAAGGTTACATAGAACTCAAGACTTATTGACTTTTAGGATTCCATACTGTTAGGAATTGTGTCCCAAAGCCAATCGTCTAGGCTATAGACGATTGTGTTATTTGTATATGAATTTTGATATAAATAAAAGTTATCTTTTGGCTGTTCATCACAAGTATATTTTTCTTAATTTAAATTCTTTTGTGATGATATCCTTTGAGCTATCTTGTATGCGATGTAGAGAGGATGCATTGTGTAGTTCATAAATTAGTTCGTGACCAAATGATGCACTATTTCGGGATGATGGTGTATCAAGAGTAGGTCGTTGATGTCATGTATGTTGGTTGTCCTCTTAACCAAGGAGCATGGCGATGCTGGTATGACATCGGGTGTTGTGTTTGACACTTCACTGAATATGACTCTCATGCGGGATTCTCTTACTACCAAAGAGGAGCCTTGCATTAGAATGTGGACTTGAATTATTCTTTTGACTTGAGATCACTATGGCAGCTTGCAAGCAACTCACTGTGCTTTGATGCCGGATTATCCGAATTTCTAATCTGGTGATGGAATGTTGCTGGGTACAGTCAAGTACTTGTGTAGCAATAGTAGGATCGATATAGGATTAACCTTTCCAAATAATTTGGATTGAATGCTTTATATGCCTCAATTTAGTAAGACCTTGGCCAGGGCATTCCTTGTAATGAGTTGCAGGGATTCTTTGAGATATTTTCAGATGGACTGCTTAGGGTTAGGTAGTTTAACCCTATGCCATCCGGAGCATTAGGAGGTGCAGGAAATTAGTTCAATGCTATTCCATATTCGATTGGTTCTTGTTGCTCTACAAGCTTCACCTATTTGGACAACGGGTGTCATTACTAGATGGCGACATTAGCTAGTACTGAAAATGTTCTTGTACTACCGTTTAGTGTTTGAACCTATGGGGTCACACATCGAGGGTTTCTTTTTGTTTTGTTGGCATGTGAATGATTGGAAATCATTTCGGACTCGTTTGACAAGTTATTGTCAAACTTCTAATCGAGCCGACTCTTCTTGGTCGAGTCAACTCAAGCCGAGCCGACTCGAATGACGGACTGCTGAAATTTGAAAACTCTTCATTAAATGCTGTAATTGTTATGAGATTTAATGCTGGAAGTTTCGAGTTTTAATTATTGCTGTTGCTGAATTCCAAGGGACTTCTAACCTCCCTGGAATTTTTAAAGACCCCATAACTCCCTCATAATTTCTTATTCATTCCTCTTAAGTGTTTTGAGGGTTGCTGCTGTTATTTAAATGGGTGGGCAGTAGAAAGTGAATGGTTCAGACATTTCTAGGTTAGAGATCTTGATTGATCCTTAAGAGATTGAAAGATTAGATCTTCGGGTTAAAGTAAGTTTTGGATGGGATTTCTGAGTGCATACCTTCTATTGAAGGTTTGGGATAGAGAGAACTGGGAGAGTCCTCATTCTGTTCCAGCACTATTGCAGCAATCAGCACTTCAAGGAGTTGAAGGTGTTCCACTTGTCTTCAAGGAGTTGAAGAAGAAAGAGTCCACCTGACAAAGCTTCCATAGAGGCTAGTACCTCAAAGAAAGAAGAAGGAATTGCGCTACAGGGTGTGAACCACCCGTAGAGGTAGTACACCAGTACTACTTGTAGAGTTACATTTTTCTACAGGTTTGCATTGTCCCTGCGATTGCAATTGAGAGGTGGGCATTCTTTCATCTTCCGATTCATCCCGGTGAACGTCATCGAGGTATGAACTTGTTTTATGTATGACATACTTGTGTATATTGCATCATTGTATGATTTCCAGAAATTATTCTGTTTTATACAATGGATGTATGATTTTATATTTATATTACTCTAGATGCATCTAGATCCTGCTATAGGGGTTATGTTAATTAGATTAACATCTTGATAAAATAGTTTTATCACTTTCCACTGCTGCATGCTCTTAGAAAAGTTTTAAAACACATGCATCGCCCCTAGGAACGGTTCCTTACATTGGTATCAGAGCCAGGTTTTCTGTATGCATTTAGTTTAATGTTTCATATGAAATTAATTTAATTTCCTTTACGTAGTACTCAGATTAAGATGGATTTGCCATGGCCGTTTGGTCATAGGAGAGAAGTATGGTTTAAAGACCATCTCTTCCCATTCCAAGGGGTTCTCCTATGGTGTGTAGGGGTGCCGATGCTTCATGATCTTATGAAGAAGAAAGAAAAGAATTTTATGGATTAAAATTATTTTAATCTTTGATTTGTAGATCATAATTATGTTTAGATGAGATCTAAAAGAAATTTGATCTAAAACCTTGAAAAGTTCATGTGGAAATGTTTGAAGTTTGGAAAAACTATGTTCTGGAAGAGCTGGCTCTTTCATTAGAGCTGATTGGAAGAGCTGGCTCATTCAGAAGAGTTGACTGGAAGAGCTGGCTCGTTTCAGAAGAGCTGACTCGACCAGAAATCTGTGTTCTGGAAGAGTCGGCTCGAGCAACAGAAGAGTCGGCTCGAGCAACTGAACTGACAGTAGAGTTGACCCGACCAGAAATCTACGTTCTGGAAGAGTCGGCTCGAGCAGCAGAGCTGATTGAAGAGTCGGCTCGAGCTGCAAAACTGACAGAAGAGCCGACCCAACCAGAAATGTGTGTTCTGGAAGAGCTGGCTCGATCAGAAAATTAACAAATAGTGATTTTAAGCTTCAAACTTTTATGAAATTGTTTCATTTCACTTTGAAAATGTTTCAAATAGTGTGATGCACTTAATTATGAATTAAGATGTATAATTTTAAGATCTAGGATATGATTCTAATCTTAAGTCATGATTCATAAATCATGGATTATATGGGATGGGCTAGGAATAGATCCTTTTTTGGGTTAGACCTATGTTTAGATGAATTGGATTAATTAGAAATAAGAAACTAATTAAAAGTTGAATTAGGTTTCATTTCTCTATAGTTTCTAATAGTTAGAAAGTGTGATTCAAACATCTAAAAGGATCTATTGTGGCTCAGTGATTAATCTGGTTCTTTAAGTCTAATCTGGTTGAGGAAGGTGAACTGAATTGGTGTCTAAGCAAGCTGTCTTATGGTCTATGATTTTGAGGGTACCTCTTTCCTGGCTAGCTCCTTTGTAGCTAGTGTCTAAAGAAAGATGGTTAATGCCGCAACTCATTCCTTGACAGCGCTTACCTGGCCAATTTGGCTAACTGGAATTGACTCATGAGAAGCTCATTGAATTGGATTAACCCATGTCACCTAAGGTTAATCTGATTTGTCTAATTTTAGATGCCCATGGACCAAGATGTTCATGAACCTTCTACAAGTTAGTGGGAGGATTCTTGATCATGATCCATGTATTCTTCATATGTCATATTTTTAAATCCTCTAAAATTATTAAGTCCTTAAAAAGATGAAGTTATAGGAATAACTGAGTCTTAGCCTCCCATTAAGTTGGATGATAATGTGTCATTTAGTTGGGTGATCATCGGCAGTACCAAAGTATGGGTGGTCATCAGGCTATTGGAATTGCCATTCATAATATGATGGCTCAGTGCAACTCTCTTAATGGTGGTCAAGTGAGCCGGCCAAAGTCGGGCTTGATCATTCATTAGCTAGAAGCACTGAATTCACTCATGTTAATGGTTGGACCTAACCAGGACCTTCTTTAGCAGGAAGCCCAAAGGTCGATTGAAGTGTTCCTGGGGCAAAATTTTAATACTAGAAATTGCTTGGAAGAAGCAATTGGTTTATTGAACCTACCTTTAGGTTCACGTGGGTGAGTCGGCCAAAGTCGGGCTCATGTGGCATCTTTAGGATTCTAGTACCCACTAAGGAATTAAGTGTAATTCCTCGGATTAGAGGTAGAGGCTACTAATCTGAATAAAATATGTGGAAAAACCTTTAGACTAAAGTCCATGTCTTTAGAATTAAAATTGAAATGCATATACTAATTGGTCTTATGATTTTCTTTTCAGAAAAATGTCTGCCAACTTGTCCCTCCGCTCATTGCTTAACAATGACAAACTTTCTAGCCCCAACTTCGATAATTGGTATCGAAGGCTCAAGATTGTCTTAGAGCATGAAAGGATCCTCTATGTTGTATCGGATCCAGCACCTGAGGTCCCCGCAGCTAATGCTTCTACATCTGTCAGGGACACTTATCAGAAGTGGGTTCTGATAGAACTACTGTACGTTACATTATGCTGGCGGCTATGAACGACGAGTTCAGTCGCAAATTCGAGGAGGCCCAACCAGAGAAAATCTTGCAAAAGTTGCCAGAATCCTTCAGGATGCATGACGATGTAGAGTGGTACAGGACTTCTTGTGCCATCTATAATGCCCATATGCGTGATGGGGCATCAGTAACTGATCATATATTGTACATGACCGAGTTATTTGAACGCCTAGCCAAACTCGGATGTCCCTTGCATGAACAGTTGGGAAAGGATGCTATACTAAATTCTCTGCCCCCTTCTTACCTTGGTTTCTTTGATCATTTCTGGATGCAAAGGCCTGTAGTAAACTACCATAGTTTGTTGGGGTTACTACAGAACTATGAGAAGGACCACAACCTCAATAAGGGATTGGTGTACTTGGTGGGAGGAAATAGGGCAGTGCATCGTCCCCTTGGGAAGGGGAAGAAGAAAAATAAAAATAAAAAGACCAAAAAGGTGCAGAGTGTTGGTAGATACAGTCAGGCTGGGAAGAAAAGGATGGACTAGAGTCGGGCGGAGTGCTTCTATTATAAGAAGTAGGGTCACTGGAAGAGGAATTGTCCTTTGTATATTGCTTCCCTTGACCCAAACAGGCCGAAGAAGAGGAAGCAGCATGATATTGCTATTCAAGGTATTTATATGATAAATCCCTGTATCTATTTTTTTTGTGATACTACTAATTGGGTACTTGATACTGGGAGTCCTTATTATATTTGCAATAAATTGCAGGGACTTCGAATTAGTAGGAGGTTCGAGGATGGAGAAAGGTTTTTGAACGTTGGAGATGGAAGTCGAGTTCCAGTTCTGGCATTAGGAGATTTTTTTCTTGTTTTTGAATCTTGTAAAGTCATTTTATATGACTGCCATTATTGTCCTACATTTCTTATAAACATTATCTCCGTAGGCTTGTTAGCCAATGAACGTTTTGAACTTTTAATAAAGAGAAATGTTTGCAATATTACTTTAAATGGTTCAGTTGTAATGAGTGGAAATTTGGTAAATGTCATCTATTTGCTATTACAACCTGTGAGTATAATGTACACAGTTAGCAAACATTATCTTTTGTATATGAATTTTGATATAAATAAAAGTTATCTTTTGGCTGTTCATTATAAGTACATTTTTCTTAATTTAAACTCTTTTGTGATGATTTTCCTTAATTTAAACTCTTTTGTGATGATATCCTTTGAGCTACCTTGTATGCGATGTAGAGAGGATGCATAGTGTAGTTCATAAATTAGTTTGTGACTGAATGATACACTATTTCGGGATGATGGTGTATCAAGAGTAGGTTGTTGATGTCATGTCTGTTGGTTGTCCTCTTAACCAAGGAGCATGGAGATGCTGGTATGACATCAGGTGTTGTGTTTGACACTTCATTGAATGTGACTCTCATGCGGGATTATCTTGCTACCGAAGAGGAGTCTTGCATTAGAATGTGGACTTGAATTATTCTTTTGACTTGAGATCACTATGGCAGCTTGTAAGCAACTCACTATGCTTTGGTGCCGGACTACCCGGATTTCTAATCCGGTGATGGAAGGTTGCTGGGTATAGTCAAGTACTTGTATAGCGGTAGTAGGATCGAGATATGATTGACCTCTCTAAATAATTTGGATTGAATGCTTTATATGCCTCAATTTAGTAAGATCTTGGCTAGGGCATTCCTTGTAATGAGTTGCAGGGATTCTTTGAGACATTTTCAGATGGACTGCTCAGGGTTGGGTAGTTTAACCCTATGCCATCCGGAGCATTAGGAGGTGCAGGGAATTAGTTCAATGCTATTCCATATTCGACAGGTTCTTGTTGCTCTGCAACATTCAACCTATCCGGACGCCGGGTGTCATTACTAGATGGCGACTTTGGCTAGTACTGGAAATGTTCCTGTACTACCGTTTAGTGTTTGAAGCTATGGGGTCACACACCGAGGGTTTCTTCTTGTTTTGTTGGCATGCGAACGATTGAAAATCGTTTCGGACTCGTTTGACAAGTTGTTGTCAAACTTCTAATCGAGCCGACTCTTCTTGGTCGAGTCGACTCGAGCCGAGCCGACTCGAATGGTCGAGTCGACTCAAATGATGATCTGATGAAATTCGAAAACTCTTTATTAAATGCTGTAATTTTTATGGGATTTAATTATGGGAGTTTCGAGTTTTAATTATTGCTGTTGCTGAATTCCAAGGGACTTCTAACCTCCCTGGAATTTTTAAAGACCCCATAACTCCCTCATAATCTCTCATTCATTCCTCTTAAGTGTTTTGAGGGCTGCTGCTGTTATTTAAATGGGTGGGCAGCAGAAAGTGAATGGTTTACATACATATTCCACACCCAGATATTTGGATCAAGGTCTAGACTCTGCCACATTTCTAGGATAGAGATCTTGATTGATCCTTGAGAGATCGAAAGATTAGATCTTCGGGTTAAAGTGAGTTTTGGGTGGGATTTCTGAGTGTATACCTTCTATTGAAGGTTTGGGATAGAGAGAACTGGAAGAGTCTTCGTTCTGTTCCAGCACTACTGTAGCAATCAGCATTTCAAGGAGTTGAAGGTGTTCCACTTGTCTTCAAGGAGTTGAAGAAGAAAGAGTCCATCCGACAAAGCTTCCGTAGAGGCTAGTACCTCAAAGAAAAAAGAAGGAATTGCGCTACACGGTGTGAACCACCCATAGAGGTAGTACACGAGTACTACTTGTAGAGTTGCATTTTTCTACAGGTTTGCATTGTCCCTGCGATTGCAATTGAGAGGTGGGCATTCTTTCATCTTCCGATTCATCCCGGTGAACGCCATCGAGGTACGAACTTGTTTTATGTATGACATAATTGTGTATATTGCATCATTGTATGATTTCTAGAAATTGTTCTATTTTATATAATGGATGCATGATTTCATATTTATATTACTCTAGATGCATCTAGATCCTGCTATAGGGGTTGTGTTAATTAGATTAAAATCTTGATAAAATAGTTTTATCGCTTTCCGCTGCTGCATGCTCTTAGAAAAGTTTTAAAATGCATGCATCGTCCCTAGAAACGGTTTCTTACACACACTACATGATCACATAAATTCTCATGACTGGACTAAATGTTAAGTGATGGAATACAAAAAGACATACTTGCTTAATTAAATATATAGATGTTTATCTTCCAAATTTTAACAAAGTTGTATTAGAGCATAAGGTTAAAGCAGCAATTAGAGCAAAAGATAATCCTCAGACAGTAGTCAAAGTAAGTCAGGTTTTGAGACAAGAATCAAAGCCAAGTTTAACAAAAGCAAGAAACTCTAAGCTAGAAGACTTGTTGAGTACGCAATTTGCAAAATACTTTAGGTTCAAGATAATAAATAGATCTCATTGAGACAATGCAAGTCAAAAGAAAAAAAAAAGGAAGACAAAATGTCTTTGTGGAAGAGATGAAGAAAGTCTCTTAAAAAGTTAACTATTAAGCAAAATTATGATCTCCGATAAAGTACTATGAAAACTATGTACTTTGTAAAGTAATTTCAGCGTTATAACTATTTCATTTAAGATAATACTTAAAGATTTGCTTAAGAAATTAAATTTATCACTAGTACTATTTTTATATAAAAAATATGGATTAGACCATGATTCTACTTTTATAGCTTATATTAATCTTGATAATGGATATAAAATTTATGGAGGTAAAGCTAGTACAAGGAAAGAAGTTGAGCAAGAAGCAACATTCAAACCCAAAATATTTGCCAAGTTGTATCTTTGTCTTCTTTACTTGATTGTCCCCTTCCTTGCCCATATGGAGCTTCTTGATGAAATCATCCTCTACCTCTTTGTCCACGGTCTTGGCTTCTTGACCTCTTGAGTTCTTTTCTTGTATTGTAGCTTTTATTTTTAGTGCTTGCTCGAGTAGTTTTTTTCTTCTCTTTTATTATGAGCTTTTGCTCATGGACTTATAGAGAATCCATGAGTTGTTCTACACTCATTTCTTCCGAGTCCTTGGATTTTTCAATCGTTATGACCGTATAATCAAATTTTGGATCCAAAGACCGCAATACCATTTCCATCACTCGAATATTAGTTAGTATTTCTCTATTTCTTCTAAGTTGATTGAAAACAATCATAACTCTTAAAAAATATTCAGGAATAGATTATGAAATTTTCATTTGTAAAGATTCAAATTCACCCCCTTAGAGTTTGAAGATGAATTTTTTTTTACCTTCTTTACTCCTTTATAGGTCTTTTAAAATAATTCCTAACTTCTTTTGATATTATAGTGATGGCGATCATCTCAAAAGTGGTTTCATCAACACCTTGATAGATGGTGAACAATACATTTTTATCTTTTCTTTTCGAACTTTTTAGTTGATCCCTGAACTTCTTTGAAAGAGCCGCCTCTTCTTCTTGGGTTGCCAGTTAGCTGTAGCCTTCAACAACAACCTTCCACGTATCTTGAGAACCGAGCAAAGCCTCCATTTGTATGCACCAATTATCATAGTTATCTTTAATCAATTAACCTAGGGACTTGGAATTGAATCATATTTGTGGAGGCCATGTTGGAGAATAATGTGAGATTGTTTAGAAGCGGCTCCGATACCAAACGTATTGGATGTTTAAAAGTATGGTAGGCTTAGAATTGAAGTATAAAAATAGAAAAATGAAAGAGAACATTAATTGTATTAGTTTCTTTAGCTTGGCTTGTATCAAATGATCATGAGTTCAATCTCTTTATATAGATTTCATGACAATCTTTCATATACCCTATAGTCACTTTTCATGCATCAAACATTATTACAATAAGTTTTCACATTACATAACATCCCGCGCATTTTAAAGAAATATAAGAACATAAAGACTCACCATCTACCATGACTTTCAATATATCCATCACTCTGAAGTGTCATTAATCATGGTTAATTAATTCCCAACCATTTCCTAATTTATTGTCAATATGAAGATTAAATGAACATATTCTAACTACTAACTGGACCTTGACAAAAACCAGAACCACTCCATGACGAGAAACTTGGAATACCAGGGATAAATAAAACCAATATATATGAAAGAGGATTAGGAGAGCCAGCTTTGCTTGCAAATGAACTGTCAAACGAATAACTACACGTGAAAGTCTCCGTTTCTGACGCGAAACAACATAAAGAAAAGACTCACAAAAGAGAGATCCACTCCCAAAGCAAGATGCTCCTCAGCTCTTCAGTTTACAAAACAATATTATAACTAATACCAACGCACCTCCACCCATGTCCTCCACCTTCCAAGCTTGTCTTATTCCAGCATCAACCATAACAAGAACAGGAATAACTCGAGGAAGAATAAACAAAAAAGGGTCCTATGATCCACTCTAATTATAAGGAAGTTTCACAAGATTTGCCCGGCTATTTGATTCAATAGAACGCAGGCAAAGTTAAAGAAGATAACAAGACGGTGGTGGTGTTGGTGTTGGTGGTTGTGGTGGTGGTGGTGGTGGTGGACGAGATTAGAGGCATCAACCAATATGCATGCAAAGACCGACTCGGAGGTGACAAGTTTGGCACCGTCATCCCCGAGTAGATCCCCGAGAAGGCATGTCTACTACGTCCAGAGCCCGTCGAGGGACTCCCACGATGGCGAGAAGACGACGACGTCGTTCCACTCGACGCCGGTCCTGATCAGCCCAATGGCCTCGCCGCGGCACTCCCACTCCTCGGTGGGACGCCACTCTCGTGAGTCGTCCTCGAGCCGCTTCTCGGGCGCGTTGAAGCCTGGCGGTTCTGGGAAGGTGGCGAACAATGATGGAAGTAAAGGTGGCCGCCGGAAGAGCGAGAAGGCGTGGAAGGAGTTCGCAGTCATAGATGAGGAAGGGAGCCTCCTC
Source organism: Areca catechu (assembly GCA_021397845.1). Classification (NCBI taxonomy): domain Eukaryota; kingdom Viridiplantae; phylum Streptophyta; class Magnoliopsida; order Arecales; family Arecaceae; genus Areca; species Areca catechu. The sequence continues at coordinate 186,583,314 of CM038045.1, forward strand.
GAGGATGAGGAGGAGAAGAAGGGGTTTCGACGGCGGCTTTACTTCCTTGGGTTTATCCTGGCTTTCATGGTGATCTTCTCTTTCTTTGCGTTGATCCTTTGGGGGCCAGCAGATCACAGAGGCCTCAAATCACCATGAAGGTAAAATCCTCGTTTTTCTTTTAGTGGATGTTTGATGTTCCATTCTTCTTCTTTGGTCAGAGGAGGGATATTCCTGTTGAAGTAGGTATTCTTATCTCTCTTCCGGCAATTATTCTTCATATTTATCTATTTATTTCTAGAAGGATTAACGGGTTTTGCCAATACAATAAAAGGAGACATAAATCGAGGGGGACATTGTTCGTTCGTGAAATAAAGTTATTCCAGTCATTTGGAATGGTTGTTTTCAAAGGAGCAGGTTTGATAAGAATAGCCTTTATACTTGTTTTTCAAATCTTTTCCAGCGATACTGAACTTATTCCTGGCTATATTTACGATATCCAAAATTTATTTTTAAAATAAAATTATAAATTCTTGAAAAATAACTATTTATTTTTATTATTTTAAATTTCTATTTAATTAAAAATATAGAATAATAATTTTATTCCATGATAATTAATATAGTATATATATATAGCCCATCAAATTAGAAATAAAATGATATGGAATAAATTATTCCTTGATCCACATTGAAAAACGAATTTTAAAATAAAGACCATTGACCAAAATAGCCAAACCAAGATGGCTTATCATAGATTTTTTATACGATAAGATAGAATAAGTCCTTATCCTACCAAGATAAGCAAACCCAAACCCCACCGTCTATTTTGTTTTTGAGAGAATATGTTTTATTCTTTAATAAGTATTTTTTAAAATTTTGGTTAACTAGAAAAATGATTACATTTGAAAGAAAGAAAAAAAAAAAAAAAACAGAAAATATACGATGAAAGTGTTCACTTACATGTGTGTTTGGATCCCATCAGCTAAGAAAAACAAAATAAAATGCATTACTAAATTTACAGATTATAGGCTTGTTGCTTATGAATCATTAATTAGCTTTCTGCGCTAAGCTCGTGTTGTTGGGATCAGAGACACAGCAGCAGCAATACAGCATTAATATTTGTTAGTCATGAATTTTTGAAGTGCATTCAAACAAACAGCCTAAATCGAAGAATTCACACTAAAGGCTCATGGATTAATAAACACAAACAAGAATATCAAGAATTTTTCCATTGGGCAGGCAATCAAACAAGAAAACATTCTGCAATGCAATACAGTCGAAAACAGGGATTCAGGTTCTGATAGGACATCTCACGGAACGTTGAGATAAGATATTATTCCATGTATCGGAACAGACATTTCGAGATATCTTGAAATATCCCCTATCTCGAGTATCAGGACAGGACGGGATGCCGACACGTCTTGTTCCGGAAAAAAATCGGGACAGTCATGTTCCGCGGGATGTAAAATCTTAGCGGAAAACATGCTAAAATTAGGTTCTAGCGAGGGCCACAATTATAGTTTTTGTGCCCATAACTTGGTTGTCACAGGACATTCTTCTTTCTTCCACAGAGCATCACATTTGAGAGTTTCATCATTCAAGCTGGGACCGATGCATCGCTGGTGCCGACCGACATGGCTACATTGAACTCCACCGTAAAGCTCATGTTCCGAAACACCGGGACCTTCTTCGGCGTTCATGCGACCTCGACACCATTTGATCTCAGCTACAACCAGCTCACATTGGCCAGTGGGAATGCAAGCATCAAACTCTATCCTTTCAATCGATGAGATCAAAAACAATCTAACCTATTCTTCATTCATATCTTGACTGGGTGAAATTTTCTCATATTATCTTTGTAGATGAACAAATTCTATCAGTCAAGGAAGGGCCAGAGAACTCTCAATGTGTTGGTGTCTGGGAACAAGATTCCATTATATGGAGGAGGGCCAGGCCTGGCCAATTCCCCCGGAAGGCCAACAATGGTGTCCCGGTGCCACTTAGCCTTAGTTTCATGCTGACATCGAGGGCCTATGTGTTAGGGCAACTGGTGAAGCCCAAATTCTACACAGGGGTCCAATGCTCTGTTGTCATGGACCAGACCAAGCTCAACACTCCGGTCTCCCTCAAGAATTCTTGTCAATACTCTTGAGAACAGATGGAGGAGTAAGAGAATAAAAAAAGCAGGATCATATATAGAAGATTAATTCCTTGGTTGATCCATAGATATATTATGTTTGTTTTTATGCCAAGTCGGAAATTTTTAATAGAATCACATGGTGTTGATTTTTTTTTTTTTTTTTTTTTGTTTTTTGGGAGGGGGTTTGGCAGATAAGCAATTGAAGATTTCAAGTTGTATGCACTTATTTTTTGTGCTAGGCTTTAATTTGTATCTTATGTACTACATAAAAAGCATCAAGTTTATCTTACTATTAATTCTTTCTAAAGTTTCTTTGAGGTACAAATGATTGATAACTAGGTCAGTCCTCTTTTTCTTACAAGCCAATCAAATTGTTTCCATTTTTTCTGTTAACGTGGCACCATGCTTTCTCGTACCTAAAATTGATTCTACCCCTCCCACCCATCCATGAAAATCCAAACAATAAGCTTATGTCAATTCGATCAACCAACATAATTAATCAACTTGGTATATACCAATACTCACTAAGCTATATATTAGTTTTACACTTCTTCTATTAAAAAAAAAAAAAAGACGAAGAAGAGCAGGGCAAAGGGTGCCATCATGGCCGCTAACCAGTGGCCCTTCATCTTCGCCGACAGCTTCAGAGAGCCAATGGTGGCCATGACATTGGAGGATGAAGCGGTGATCATGCCCTGTATGGTAAAGATCGGCACCATAAGAGATTTGGTTGTATCCTTGTGCAGAAGAATGATTGATCCATCCACGTGGTAGTCCAGTTGGAATGGGCCACATGATTCGTATCGGTCTATCCAGGTTCGAGGAATGGTGCTGGCACCGACTCGATTAAATTCAGGATATGTCGGTAGGAGATATTGGAGTGGCTTACGGAATATGTTCAACATTCCATGGTACCTGCCAGTCTAGCCGGCATTAGATGGTACCGGGATAATATACTCATCCAATATGATGGGGAGGGCCATATCTAAGCCTAAATCGAACATGTCCCGGTGGAGTTAAACTCTCATGATAATGCCTAGAAGGGGTAGCTGTGCCCGGAAGCCTCTCCGTTTCTTTTCTGGTTACTCCCCAAAAAAAAATGATTATTTTTCTTTAATAATATCAATCATTGGATCATATTTTGCACAGTTTTCAAAGCTTTTTAACTTTTTCCTTCTATCTGGTGACATAGATTATGGCATAGGCATCATGCTTTAAAAACTATGTAAAGTGTAATCCAATAATTTGCACCATGAAAAAAAAATCGATCATTCTTTCATACAAAATATGTGTATCCTATAATGGGTGGCTTTTTCTTCTCGTTACATGGATTGAGCTTTGTATTTTCTGCAAGAAAGGAGGATTCACCCTCGTTCATGCAAATCCAATATCGAATTGCGCAACAGCCACTGCACGATCAATATAGGCTAATGAATAAAGATATTTATAATGATTTGAGATACGCACATAGCATGGCCCAACAGTTTATAAGAGAAGATCAACCATTCTTCCATTCGAAAGATATAACCCAGAGCCCATGGCATGCATCATTACGGTGGTAGCACGGTTGGTAGAGGCACGACCTTGTCTATCTCCGATCACGGATTCGAGTATGATCTCATGGATGACTCGATTAAATTCCAGTTCGCTGGAAGCATGTGACTTGAAAGGTAGCTGCTACTCCGGCGCTATAGTGGGATTAGGCTGACGTACTCACTGGTTGATAGGGAGGGTACCGGGGATTTATCCCTACTACCCTTTTTTTCAGCAAAAAAAAAAAAAAAATCCATGGCATTCCATCAGGATGGCAGCATTATTCAGAAAATTATGCTAAGACTTGAGTACAACAATAATTTATTCAATGACCATGACAAAGACTCTAGGGATGTTTGTTTAGGGACCTGTAATGGGGGCGGATAACTTCTATTCTAACCATTTGGTTAGATGGTCCCATCCACTTCCGAGAGCGAAGGACAATCGAATCTTATTTCACCATCTAAGAATTTATTCTTCCAAAAAAAATTTTTGGTTAAACTTTGTCGGGTCTATGGGAAAAAAATTTTTCTTAAAAAATATTATTTTAATAATTATTTTTTTTAAAAAAAATATGGACATGTTTGATTAATTATAAAAAATTATTTATTTTAAAATTATTTATAATTGGTTGGGCATCTATTTTTCCAAAAAATTATATAAAATATCTATTATATCCTTAATAAATATAAAATTATATATTTTTAATCTCAAATTTTGTATAAATAATATTAATAATATAAATATGATAAAAATATATCATAGTATAACATTATATTATAATAATTTATTATATTAATATAATACTAATATTTTAATATAATATATTTATTAATGTAGATATAAATAAAATATTTTGCTATTCTAAATATTAATATATTAGTATAAATACTATATTAATATTAATAAAAATATTATATTAGTATAAATATATGATTTTAACGTATATCACTATTAACATATTAAAATATTATATATATTGCCATATATCGTTATTCATATTTTATTTTAACCATCCAATGATATTTTATAAAATCTAAGTCTTTGTTTTCGAAAATTTTCAAAATTTATTTTTTCATTAATTTTTATTTTTTATAAATTATAAAAAATATTTTTTTATTAAAAAAAAATTCCCTACTTTTTTTTTTTTAGAACTCCAGCACTCCGATCAATTAAAAAAAATTTTCTTCACTTCAAGGAAGCTGCCGCACCTCCCGCGACCGAACGGCTCCTAATCGATACCGCAGAAAACCCTATCGCCCCGCTTAACCCCTGTGCGAGTGCGACTCGTCCCCTCTCGGCAGCGTCATAAAAGCCAAGAGAAACCCTAGGTGGATCTCGCGGCCGGTCGACCCCTCTCCTCCGGCGACAAAAGCCGTTTCCCTCGGCGTCAACCCCTACCTCATCTCCTTATGGTGCCCTAGAGGCGACCGGAGAAGAAGAAATCTAGGAAAGAGCGAGATTGAGAGAGAAAAGGGACATCCGGCAGCCAGGGGTGGATTCAACGGTGGCCATCGGCGGTGGTAGACGGCGGCTGGACCCCGGCGTTATATAACGGGTCGTTCGTTGCAGTGAGGAGGCTTGATCAAAGAAGGGGTTGCCACTTGTCGCCTGGTATGCAGCAAATTTCCTTTTCTTCATCTGCGAAATGATGTAGCCTATTGCTATGGGCATATGATTTACTGCATTGCCATGTTAGTCAATTTGCTGTTTTCTTGACTGAATGTTTCGAGATTACTATTTTGATTTCATGCCATGTGGGTAATTTGCATGATGAAATCTGGAAAATTAATGTAAAGTGTTGTTCAAGGTTTTTCTGAGATGATGTAGATCCTATGGACTTATGTAGGTTTAAAATACATTTTGAAGGAAAACATATATGGCATATCTACTCGAATTTCCTGTATAGGTTATTTTTGATGGTGGAGATTGAAATGAGGAAAGTATTTTTGTATTGAGTCTAGCAATTACTTATCATTTATGTCTCTGCTGAAGTGAGATGTTTTGGTCAATCAATATAATGCCTAGAAATATTCCACAAAACTGTGATTTTATAAGTGACATGTTGTTGACAATGAATAACTGCATGGTCTAACAGGGCTAAAGCTAGATCTTAGGAATTGAAGGTTTACAGGGGTTTTCTATAATTTGGTTATGAAGTTCAGGAATTAGGATTTTGACCAACAAAAATAGGGTAAGTAGGTGACTGCTGTTGAGTTTACACATCGAATAAGCTTAGGAGCAAGGTTTGCTATGTTGGTACCAATGTTTGGACCGGTTGGTTGGCGGCACAATTCGGTACACCCCCCGTGCCATTCCATTCAGAGCCCAAACTGACATAGTAGAGAAGGTTGATAAAGAACTGGAGAGAGGAAGAGAGAGAAAGAAGAAGGAAAGAGAGGGAGAGAGAACCTTTGAAGGCCGCTGGAGAGCTGCTATGCTGCTGGAGGGCCAGAGGAGGAGGTTTGCCATCTTCTCGATCGAAACAGGGGTGGAATGACCCTCTAGCAGCCTCCAAGTCTCTCTCCCTCTTCCTCTCCTTCTCCCCCCTCTTTTTCTCTCTTTCTTTCTTTTTCTCCCTCTCCCTCTCCCTCTACGAGTTTCTCGTTTTGATTGCCGAAGCCATCCTAGTCCACTGCGGCACAACTCGGTATGCCCCAAAAAGAGTGGTTGGGGACAGCTCTGCAATCGTTGCTTTGTACCATTAAACAAGTTTTTAAATTCCATGGGATAAAGCTATCTCGGTTTTTTCATGGAACGGGATGTGCTGGCATCTCGCCCTGTCTCGACACTCGGGACAAAGATGTCCCAAGGCGTCTTGATTGGAACGCTGAGATGCGGTAGGACGTCTTGTCCCAATACATGGGATGGTATCCTGTCTCGGTATTCTACAGGACGTCCCACCGGGTTCTAAATCCTTGCCATTAAAATATAATTGGAAGTTCTGTAGGGTGGTCTATCAAAGTCTATATTTACCTCTTATTCTTTGGATTATACCTGATTGAGGTTTGTATTAAGAATTTGAATATTTTCATGAACTCCTGAACATGATAACTTCATGTTTGAGATGTGCTGATACCTTCAACCTCTCTGCTGAAGGCTGAGTTCTCCTATGCCGATGATTTTATGTAGTTAAACTTTCTTCGTCTTTTTGTTGGTCAGCATTCTTACTTTCTGTTCTATATCCAGGTTTTCACCATAATTTTTTTCCCATTGCATTTTCTAGAAGCATCATAAACTGTGGATCATTGATCCTTATCTCTGCCCATCCTCTATGGTGAAAACCCCAAAGGTTTCACCACTGTCTATTTTTCTTGAAACTAATGTCTGCCATGAAAATTATGTGAAAAATGACCTTTTTGTGATCAATTCAGGAAACTCAAGACACCATATTTGGCCCTCTCCAACTCCGGCTTATTCGGTAAATGCAAAATTGATATTTTCTTCCTGAATGCAGGAACCTGTTATTTTTATCCTTTTCCTGTGCATTATTTTCTAGGTACGCCGAATTTCTTCCTACACAATGCCAGACTCTTCCTGTGTCTCCATTTTCGTGTCTCTATCTAATTTGTGATTTCAGCAGCGAGTGATGAACCATAGCGGGACATAGAGATGGGGAAATAGTTGGAAGACTGTATTGTTTTTGAAATCTTATAATGTCACCATTCATTGGTATTATATTCCAGTTTCGTCTTTGAATTTTGCTCTTTGAGTAACAAGCAGATAATATCTTTTATTATCCTTCCGTAATGTTGATTGTACCGTTCTTAACAAAGCTTCACTTATTAATACCGGCATCAGACTGATTCAGACCAATGTTTCGCTAGACAGGTTTCTGTTATAGTGCGATTTTATCACTGAGTGGACTAGAGAATACTATAATTCATTATTTGATGCCGTTGTCATCATTGCTAGGCAATTGCTTATCGTTGACATTGATAATGGACATTCATTTTTCTCTTCTAAAACCGATCAACTATTTTAGACGTTGCATGAAGGTGGCCTTCTCTTTGTGATCCATATTGTGCTTGAGTTGATTCTATTATTTTTAGCAACAATGTTCTGTTAGTATTCCTGTATATTTTATTTCAGCCTTGCATTCCTATTTTGAATTTGTGTAGCAGGAAGATTAGACAGCAAGCTACATGTCTACTAATACAGAGGAGGCCAGGAAGGCTTATGCTGAATTTGAGGGGAAACTGAAGAGGACAGTGTTCCTTGACAACCTTTCTCCCAAGGTTACACCTGCTGTCATCAAAATGGCGCTTGGTCAATTCGGTAACGTGCGCAATGTTGAGTTTATGCCAAACTACACAATACCCTATGATATCCCACAGTGTGCTCTGGTGGAAATGGAGGATGCAAATAAGGCTGATGCCATAATCACTGAAATGACCAACTTTCCATTCATGATGTCTGGGATGCCAAGGCCTGTCAGGGCACGGCACGCCAAAGCAGAGATGTTTGCTGACCGCCCTGCACCACCTGACCGGAAGATAGAAATTCGTTGGGTGGACCCATCTGATCCAGATTTTGAGGTGGCAAAAAAGCTTAAGGAGATGGTCAAGAGACACAAGGCAGAAACTTTGGCCTTGATTAAGGTAATATTTCTTGTTTTAAAATTAGCATTCATGGTATGATCTATTTCTTTATAGAATGCACTGGTCCGTCTAACTGAGCGTTGAACATGTTGCTTTAACTCGAATGATGGGGAGGTTCCAAAGTAACCAATTTTGAATTCATTCATTCTTGAAAAGGGTAACCATCTGGTTAGCTAGAAATTTATGGATTTTGGCTTGTTTGAAGGCTTTGCCATTCTTGATAATTTTCTAGATATCTAGTTAATGATATCAGTCTGTATTTGAATAGAGATAAGTAAAATAAAATCAAGGTTGTGGGAGGGTTGAATCAATTGTAGTGTCATAACCAACCTCAATTATTGGGGCAGGGTTGTTTTCTTGTTCTTATACTGGCGATTATTTTCTCTGGTTGGTTCTTTATTGTTGTTAGAAATCTTCAGGTTGCTGTTCAATTCAATGTTTGGGATAAAATTGCTTTCAAATGTCTGCAATGAAGAGTGGCCTTCGTTATTTCATTTAATCAAGACCTTTCATCCTTCATTATTTGCATATTGCAGCTTCAACTGGACGAAGAGGAGAAGCTTGCAAAACAGCAGGCAGAAATGCTGAAGTCTAACTTCAAGAAATATGAGATGATAGAGACCATCATGCAAGATGGAACTGCCTCCTGCTTGGCTCGCCATTATGGTGTTAGGCTCACTGATGAGTGAGCACTTTTGTTGAGAAAGGCTTTTCATGGTGCATGGGTCATTCTGAGTGAATTCTTGAAGAGTTTGTACAGGTCGTATGGGTATGGAACTTTTATGTTACTGTCATGTTTATATTTTTCTCATTTTTAGGTAGTTATGTTATGGCATATTATGAGTATAGAAGTACATAATGTTACATATTGCAGCAATCTATCAAACTGTTCTTTTCTAGTGTTTTCTTAGACTCAGAACTCTTGATGCTTGGTCCATGGTAGATAGAACAGGGAATGTGGATGATACCAGTTAACGTGTTGTCTTCCATTTGCATGTCTTTAATGAATTGGTTCATGACTATGAGACTATTTTAGCTGAGTATTGAATTTTTTTAATAATTATTCCGTAATATTTACTGGTCAAAGGATTGAATGAAATATTATTTTGTGATAACTAAATGTTGTCGACCAACTATTTAAGTTGTTCACAAATTATGTGGGTTCAGTTGATGAGATACTTCTGTACTGCAGTTTATTCATTGTCTGTTGATGAGATGTTTTTGAAACATGCACAAGTGATACCGCTAAGGCGATAACCCAGTTAGTAGTGGCTTTGTCTCACTATCAATAGGTTATGGATTTGAGACAGGATTCCGTAGGTGACTCAATTAAATTTGAGAATTATTTTCTAAGACCTGCGACAGTTGGTGTGAGAGAGGTTAGAGTTTTCGTTCTTTGTTTTTCGTTTATCCAGCTGGCGTCTTAGTGTGTCAAGTTGACGTATTCATCTCTTGATGGGAAAATGCTGTAAAAATTTAAGCGCCTTGAATCGAATATTATTTGGCGGGATGGGGATTTGCGGGGATAGCTATATCGGATTTAATCGTTTCCATCTCTTTTATTCACCAAAAAACATATATATATATATATGCACAAGTGATGTCTGGTTGTGGCTGTGGTGCTATGTTTGTTGCCATTGCTTGTCCGGATCTATTAAAATCAACATGTATAAGCATTTATAGTCTAATTGGTTGGAGCCTCGCCTTATAACTAACTGGTCATGGATTCGAGAAATGACTTTGTGAAGAACTTGATTAAATTTAGAGATTATTTTCTGAGGTCTATGATAGTTGGATTGAGTGAGAGATCAGTATCTTGATAGTGTCGGGTTAATGTACTTATTCTCGGATGGAGAAAGGTTGCGAAAATCTAGTGTCTTGCATCTTGGTTTTGCATCTGGATTGAGTGAGAGATCAGTATCTTGGTGGTGTCGGGTTGATGTACTCATCTTCGGATGGAAAAATGTTACGAAAATCTAGTGTCTTGCATCGAATATTTTTCAAAAAGATGGGGACCTGAGTGATGAGGACCTACGGGTAGCTATATGGGGTTTATTCCCTCATGTCCCTTTTGCTTATCCAAAAAAAAAAAGGTATGTGTAGAGATTCGTGGCTGTAATTGATATCAAATCATACAAGAAATATTTAGGTGTGGCCTTTACCGTAGAAAACAGGACTTGAAAAGTCTGAAACATATATCACAGGAAATATAGTAATAATAAAATGTTCTAAATAGTAGAAAGAATTTGATTATTAAGACCTGACATAGCAAAATTTATGGTATAATTGATATTAAAATTAATATAATTTTTTAGTAAAAAGATATTCAATACATGGTAAGAATCATGTAAATTTCAAATAGTATTATAGAGATAAAGCGTAGTAATTTACATTTGAACCCAGGAAATAGGGAACATAAATTGATAAATTTAACATTGTTAAGTGATCTCAATGCAAGCAAATATTTATAGGCAAATCTAAAGCTTAACTTACAATTGTATGGCTAATGTACGTTACATAATCTAGCTTAAACTCTCCAGCAATTCAATTGTATGAGAGTGATTTAGAAAAAGGAAATTAGCAGCTATAATTGCAATCTACCATGTAACCATAGATGCATGTAAGTTCCCACCTTAGGCGGTGTATAACTTAAAACCTTGATAATAGATATTTATGTAATTAGAAAAGGTAAAAATTATGAAAGAAATTAATACTTTTTAACTAAGAGGTTGGATATATTTTCTACTGGTAGATGGGAGAGGTACAGGGAGAGTGTTGACATTGACCTAGCATCATAGAATATTAGTAAAAGAAACATGAAAGTAGAAATGTTAATGAATGGTGTTTATTAGGTCTAATGGCGTTTTCAAGGACAAATGGAGCTGAAAAATTCTCAAAGCTCTAATATTTTTTATATTTATTAGGTTCTTGGTACACTATGGTTATATTTATTAGGTTCTTGGTACACTATGGGAGAATCGAAAAGATTCTTCAAATTTTTTATTGTTAGAATTTTAAAACTTTTCTCAAATCTTCCGTATTTACCTGCATGCTTACCATGATTACTTGGCCAATTTAGGTAACTCCATCATGAATTAATTTATAGGATTTGATAAGAATTCTAAAGATTTTTTTTTTTTTTTTGATAGAAATGAAATGCTGATATTGCATTCATATAAAAGGATAGTTCCTGGAAAAACAGCTTCAGTTACAGACCCCTGTAAACACACCTCCTAACATATTATAGCACAAAAAATAGAAAGGGTTCTTATATACAATAACCGCCTCCCAACAGCAATCAGTAAGATAGAGTAAACATTTGCAGGTGAACATGCATGAGTCAGGTTCTGTAGACACTCCTCCCCAATTTAACTGATGGAAATTGGCAGAGGTTGATCGAAACTGATTCATCCATCCAACTGGGAGTAAGGTTAATTGGTATAGATTCATCCTTAGTATAAACACCACCCAAAAGCAATAAGCCAAGTAGATTAAACATTTGCAGATGAGATTGCATGAGTCAAATGCAGCAGCAACTCCGAAATGTAAGTGAAGAAAAATGGCAGAGGCAGGTAGGTACAGATTCATCCATACAATTAGGGAATTGGTATCCTTTCCTCCTGGTTGTCCAGCAGAGAAGCAGAATTGTAGTTGATGATGATTATTATTGAGAAGAGTTAGGTGTTGAAGCACTTCCTTGGTAAGAATAATACCCAGCAGTAGAGACCAGTAGCAGATGAGCATGAGGCAGGCCCTTGGTGTGGCAAAATTCTGAATGTGCCAACCATCCTGAATAATAGGTGAAGTCAAGCCGAATAATTCTAAAGATTCTTTAACTTGGGTAGCTTTGTCATGGATAGGTTTGCAAGATCTGATAGAATTTCAAATATTGATTTATGAGATTTGTATACATGTTAAATTTATTTTGTAAACATGCTGAATTTGTATGCATGATGTATACTATTAAGACTGTATTGGTGGGAAATATACTCGGACCAGGGACATAGGGCTCGTAGCAGCACAGGTGGCCCATTTCCTAGTAGCGCGATCACCAATTGAGAGGCACAAAGTCCAAGAGTTTGCTGAATTCAATGGCATGCATCGTCCGACCATGTATCAGATAGGCAAAGATAGTATAGGCTAAGCCCACTATGGATTTGTCGATCGTGCATCGGATTAAGCCTCCATGAAGAGAGCAAAGTTTCAATGATGATGGGTGGTTTTAATGTCGATGTGCCGACCATTCATCAGATGCGATCCCTAATTATGGAAGTCACTAACTCCAACACCATCAAGCAGGACAATGCCACTAGTGCCTGGTTGGTCTCACTATTCGGTCGACCCCTCACTAGGAGGAATAATTTTTATGACTGATCGGCTAAGCACCAAGATCGCATACCCGTTGAGCACTCGGTCACTTCACCTGATCAGCCGAGTCACATTGAATATTCCTGTCATCTTCATCTGAGCAGGACTTTGCAGCAGTCAGCGCATATGTCCAAAGATTATGAAATGCCTGCTAACCTCTCATCAGATACTATCACGCACTCGACACGTGGTGATCTCTCATGCATTCGCTTGAAAAAAAACCTTCTAGCCAATCAAAACTATGCTGAATGCTACCCACTAACTTTCTCCGTCTAACCCAGCCTCGACATAGGCTGATCCCTGTAGCAAGGTAGCCCTTGACTTATCTGATGGACTCCTCCCTTAGCTAGAGTTGCTTAAGCAAATCCCCTAGGTGACTAGGTCTCGGTTACGGTGGGAATACTCAAGCTAACATATCCTTAAATGGTGCATCCTCTCAAAATCCCCAAGGCATAATACACGACGCTCACTACCATAACCCTCGCCATGTGGTTGGACTCTCTATCATATCTTAAAATTTTTAATCATTGCCATATTTAAGCAATTGAGGGAGGTATGCTTAAACCCACATAGTGGCCAATGCCACCATTAATAAGGCGTGGCACGTCTCAAGTGAATGACAAGGTTGCATTTAAAGGGATAATACATTTTCTGTCAACAAGTGCGTGCCAGGCAACATGTGGAGAATCTTGTCACTTTTTACTGGATCCACCAAGATCCTCATGATTCTAGATATACCCTTGGTCCTCCACCTATAAAAGGGGTTCCAAGTAGGCCCTCCAAGATATGCAAGCTCTTCTACTTACACTCCTCACACTATTGGCCTGAATACTGACTTGAACATCGGAGTGCCTTTACCGGGGCCATCCCTGGAGATCTTTTTATAAGTACCACATCTTAGAAACTGGCCTATGCCTTCCAAAGACTAGCTTGCACCGCCCGTTCTAGCACCTCCTCCGGTGCTCAATTGATTTTGGCACCAATATAAAAGAGGAAGGGCCTAATACATTTGTGGGGAGCATAACCAGTAAAGCATGTTAGCAATGCCACCTAAAGGGGCTGCTTCCCTATACCAACATCATCGCCTCTCAGCTAGTAGAAAGGGTGGTAGAAAGCTAGGGCAAATGATCAGCCTTAGTTCAACATGCTCATCACGAAAGTTCAAAACTTGGAGGTGGTTGTCTAAGCCATTTAAGCTACCTTTATGCCACCACCGGTGACTTAACCTTAGCTAACGGTTCCACCCGCGGTCTCTCAGCCTATGATGCAATTGATGCCTGCATTGCCTCCAGTAACTCTCTACCCTCGCCTAGCGGTTGAAGCAATTCCTCCATCATTGGAGCAATCACGAGTTCCCCCATAGGGACGTAGAAAGAGCCACTTGCCATCATCGCCACCACAAGAGCTCGGGATTTGGGAGAGGACACTCTCGGAGCCCCCTATCGAGGTAGGATTCCATCCCAGGGCATCGATCCCCTCAGTGATTAGAGGCCTCGGTCGACTGAGACCTTGAGATCAAGAGAAAGCTCAAGGAACTAGATCAATGAATCGAGACGATTCGTAATTTCTGCTTGATTCCAAATGATGAGTTTTGCAATGATTTCCCTTTTGATGAAAAAAAATGCAAACACTGATTCCTTAGCACTTCAAAATTTTTATAACTTTAGAACTACGATGGGACAACCGACCCTATTGACCACTTGGCAAGCTTCTGAGCACCAATGCTCTTTTATAGGACTCCCAATTCATCCTCTGCTGAGCCTTCTCATCCACCTTAAAAGAGGCAGCTCGATACTAGTATAAGAGCCTGAAACTAGGATCGATGCATTCTTTTGAGCAACTCGGTCGATCGTTCATTGACCACTTTGTTAGCAGTCGGAAGCAATAAAAGCGGTTGGATTATCTCCATACCATTAAACAAAAAGATAGGAAGACGATCCGAGCCTTTATGAGCTACTTTAATGTAGCCACCTTAGAAGTCAGATCAGTCAGTCACTATCTTAGCCCTAACAAGTGACCTACAAGAAGATGACCTCAACAAGATCTTTAAGGATCACTGACCTGCGAGCCTTCATATGGAAGGCCGCCAAGCATCATTACCAAGAAAGTTCTATAGCTACATCCCGCTGAACACACCAAGAAAAAAGGTGCTAATGAAAATCAACAGGCGGATTCCAGAGTCCCAGAAATAGCAATCCCCACCAAATAGTAGAAATTCGAATAAGTTCTATTTGTACCACCGAGATTATGGCTATGACACCAAAAAAATGCATCCAGCTCTGAAATGAGATCGATGAGCTGATCAAGCTTCATTTTATCCTGGAGAGAGCAGAGAGAGCGACAAAAGTTATCCCGACCGGTCAAGCAACCACACTAGGGACCCTGGAAAGGGGCGACCTGCCTCCATCTAGGTTGGTAGGCATAATTACTAGGAAGTGCCATCACCTCGAGTCGTGCAAATATTTTTATATTTTTTTGGTAATAAATATTACGGTATTCACTTTCTGCTTCTAGAATGCAAACGCGTGCATGGTGTCATGTCCAAAAGAATATTTTGCCATGAGACACGGGCACGTCACGGGCCTTGGACTTCTTTTAAAGCTCAATGGGACAAAAAAAACAAAGCGTAAACAAATGCGAGACCGGGAGCCAAAGAAACCTGCAAGGCGGCAACGGGACCAAAGGCGGCAATGGATAAACCAGAAGGGAAAGGAATCCTCCCCTTCCCCTTCCGTTACCACAAGCAAGGTAGCCCTGTTGATCACTTAATTCATCCCTACGTATTCTTTCTTCCTCGCCTAATCTATATATAGTATTGTTCTACTTATATTATTTATCACAGTTATATAGCTTCTCCATGTCATTGGAGGAAAAGGGATATAGAAGTGTTGTTTTTTTTGAAGAGAGATGGATTACACCCATAGAAGAATTCTTTTGACAGTCCTCTTATTAATTTCATCAGGTACTGGTCTCCCCTTCCCCCACTTTGTAAGCCTTCAATGTTAGACACCTTCTTCTTCTTCTGGTCTCTCTGGTGAGTTAGTCACTTCTTCTTCTTCTATATATATATATATATATATATAGTACATTGAAGCTCCATGAATTGTCCTCCTGTGACTGCTTCATTGCTGTTGAGTTTGTTATTCTTTTGAGTATGGGTTTTTCTGGCTAGTACTTTTTTTCTGAAACAGCCTTATCCTTTAGGTAATGAGGAGCCTCTGAGTTATAGAATTGGTGGCTACGAGCATGCATTTTGTAGCAGCACTCTTCTTTATTTCAACTATAAATAAGCATACATTTCTGTGATCATAGCTTCTGAAATTTGGCATCATAATTAGCTGATTTATCCCTCATTCTTAAATGATAGGCTTCACTTTATTTTTTTTAAAAAAAATGTGGAGAATTTATTGATGAAATATGATGAAAATGTTGTAAAGTTTTTTACAATATATTTTTTTATTTGCCTGTTGTTTTAAGTTAGATAGAAGGGTCATATATTATATTTATCTTTACGATCTTCTTCTTCTTTTTTTTTCTTTCTTTATTAATTATATTTTTATATTTTTTTTGGGGTGGGGGGAATAGGGGCAAAATTGTCAGAGGGGGCAAGAGTGTTCACGCTGGTGAACGACTGCAAGACGACGATTTGGCCGGGCATCACCCCGGGCGAGAACTTTAACGGCGGCGGGCTGGCCCTCCGGTCGGGCCAGTCCGTGGTGTTCACCGCCCCGGTCGGGTGGTCCGGCCGGATCTGGGGCCGGACCGGGTGCAACTTCGATCAGGCCGGCAACGGCACGTGCCAGACCGGCGCCTGCGGCACCACCCTCAAGTGCGGCGGCTCCGGCGAGACCCCCGCCACCCTCGCCGAGTTCACCCTCGCCTCCTTGGACTTCTACGACGTCAGCCTCGTCGACGGCTTCAACCTGCCGATTACGGTGACGCCCGTCAACGGCAAGGACCACAACTGCTCCACCGCCGGCTGCGCCAGCGACCTGAGGAACAACTGCCCGTCGGAGCTCGCCGAGAAGGCGGACGGGAAGACGGTGGCGTGCCGGAGCGCGTGCGACGTGTTCAACACGGACCAGTACTGCTGCAGGGGAATATACGGGAATCCGTTGACCTGCCAGCCCACGTACTACTCCAAGGGTTTCAAGCAGGCGTGCCCTGCGGCTTATAGCTATGCATACGATGATCCTAGCAGCATTTTTACGTGCTCCGAAGCGGATTATATCATCACCTTCTGCTCCCCTGGCAGGTAATTATTAATTGTAGGAGTTTCTTTGCTTCGTTTTATATTTTGCTTTGTTTATTCTTGGCCTGCATTAATATTCTGGTATGGGAATATCGGTTCATATCCAATAGTATGGTATGGAAATCCATGCAGTACAAGCCATTGTCATTTCTCTTAGTAATTTTTTTTTGTTAGGGTTAAGAGGAGGGTTAGCATAGAATAAAAAAAATTGTTGATCGAAGAATTAAGTGGAATAATATATTCTCTCTTTTTGCTAATATATCTTTCTTCAATGTCAGGGAGATAAGTGGCCATTTTTTAAAAAGAAATTGGTTTGCCAAAAAAGGAATCCGAAAAAGGACATATTCAAGGTGCGGGGTAGAAAAAAAGAATCTGATTTATTTTATTTTATTTTAAGGAAGAGGCTAAGAGGCTAATCTTTAGCTTTTTTTTTTTTTTTTTTATCCTATACTCAGTTACCTGGAAAGAAGTGATACCATCAGAGCAAGCACTCTATAAAACGCTAAGAATGTGATGAGATCAATATTATCCCCTCTAAAACCTAGGATCTAGGTGCTTGTTAATTGCTCGGTCTTATCTTTCATTGAACTTTTTGAAATAAAATTATGATTGCTATTTTAGGCTATATTAACAACTATCCATCTATATATATATATATATATATAAAAGACATGGTCCGATTATGTTATTATTTTATAAATGATTTGTGAAACACTGGAATCCATATATATATATATATAAAGAAAAGGTGGCTTTCTGTATCAGAATTCTTTCAATTGTCTCTATCGTTTGTCCTCTGATTTCTTGGGTCTTTTTCTCACTCTCGGCAGCTTTCATTGCCTACCAATAATGGGTGGGGTCCAATTAGAAACCGGGGATCCAATCGTAGCTTTTTGGGCGTCCTTTACTGCTGATGAAGCCAATTTGACATATCGCGTGGCCGAGTCCATCCAATCCAACACCGCCACACTTTTTTTTTTTTTTTATAATGCGTTTATATCCAGCCCCACAATTCTTGGAAGGATCAGGAAGGCCTCCTTTTTGTTCTACCCTTGGTCACTCCATGAACAAAGTTCCATCATCTCTGGCTACAATTTAAAGAACAAAATCTTAGTTAAAATTTGGCTAGCTCTTGTATATTGTCGCTTTTACCTTTGGAGGGATGTCATCCATGATCAAATTGAATGATTTGGGGAGTATAATAAGTATGTTCATCCATATGTCTATGATTTTCCCAGGGCCAGAAGCTTCTAAATAGGGGTGGCAATGCTTACCAATTTAACTTGTACAACTTATTTTAACCCATTATCGAGCTAGATTAGCTATTTAATAAAATGGTTAGGCTTTTGGATCCGGATGTTTGATCTGTTGAATAAATAGGTCCGGTTCGGTTTGATAAATTTTTGATATTTTATGTATCTGATCCGATTTGTATCTTGTCCAACTTGATCCGATTGCTACCCCTACTTCTAAATAACCGAGCGATCTGGAAAATTATGGTTTGATTATTATTTAGTCGTGCTAAATGCCTGCTCCTGGCCATGGTAATCACTTAATTATCAGGCATACAGCTCATGAATTCATTATATTTCATATGGTATCCTTCCAAAGTGTTAGAAAGTTGCAAGAGAGAGCGTATTGCTGCTTGTCGAGCATGATTATTGATTAAGACGCACGGTTTGATTTTTGCAGGAAGCAAACAGTGTGCACATATCATGATAATAGGTTGATTTGCAGTGGCTCGAGTGGATCTGCATCACTGATTTGTAAATGGTTGGTTCTGATGCTTTTGTGCATTGTTAGTTTGTGGTCTTGGGTATAAAAAGTGATGATCATAATTTTTCTTTTTTTTGTGAGTGTAAAGTACTTGAAGAGGATACCTATATTTCAGTGTCCCCTGCTTCGTTCAATGGATTGAGCTATGCAAATAAACTATTCTTTGTTGGATAAAAAAAAAAAAAAAAAAATCTTTCTGGAATTCAAAATTCAGTGTTGGTGTTGGCATTGATTTAGTTCAGTTTAGGCATCCAATTTTTGAAATATGGAGTAGAGTGCTAAAAACATTGCTTAAAATAAAATTGAGTTCTAATGATTACAAGTAATATATTCATGTTGTTGCCGCATCACCCTCTGAGTGATAGTGGTGGCGCCGGGGAATCTTTCAGTCTCTTCTAGCAAGTTCAGATGCCACTCATGGTGGCTCATCAGCAAATCCTGCAAACAGGTCTCAAGATCGGGATTATCGGTGGGGACATTCCGACAATCAAATTAGAAAAGAAGAATGAAATGGGCAATAGCTACCAGAGCCGGATGCCATGGTGAGTGTATGAATGTAAGAGTAATAAGCCCTCATAATGGTCTTACCTCATTGGGTATCCATTTCACCTATTTATAGTATTGTACGGGGTCATGAGGAAGTTGCCAGAATACATGGTAAGGATAGGTAAGGATGAACTAGTAAACAATAATCCAAATGAAAGCATAGTGCTTGAAGAACTCATAGTAGATAGGGCAAAAGTACTATGAAATATTTGACACTGTGGCTTGGCTTCATCATGCTCAAGGACTATAGTCCTCAATTCCTTCAAGCAATAGGCACCTCTAGACTTCAAGGCTTCATGGGTGCTTAATAGATATAGCTTATTCTTCTTCAGGAATAAGCAAACTACACTTTTTGGTAAGCTTGGCAATGTCACTGGTGGTGAGCAAGTTAATGAATTGAATATCCTCTTTTAGGTTAAATTCTTTGATACTAAGTAATTTGTGCTTCTCGAACCTAAGATGGGCACATTGTTTGGTAGTAGAAGGTGGGGTTACCATTGCAATGGATGGGAGGAGTTCTTTGAAAATGGAGCTTAAGGCTTGAGAAACATGGATAAGACAGTGCTTGCTTAATTCCTGGTGACCCTTAATCTTTTCATTGCTAAAAGGAGTATGTTCTGGGGTCATTTTAAGGGAGAGTATAGGGGTAGATTTAGGGAGGGTCAGAGGTAGGGTTTCAATACCAAAAATGAGCGAATCATTAAGACCAAGGCTTGATTTACAATTTGAATTTGAACTTTGCATTTTAAGTACATACCTTTTTTCCAAGTCCATTTGCAAAGAGGAGTTCAACCTAAGAATATTTAGAGGGACAAATAAACATGGCTTAGTGAGAGGGGATGATTAGTTGGGTAACTTGATTAGCTACTCATCAATGAAAACCAATATATGTCCTTTGGTTTAAAGGGGACAATGAGTGTTGTGGGGTGTTGAAGATTTGCTTCTAGGGAAGTTTCCTAACTTGTAACTTGGATCAAATGGAGGGTTTTGGCATGAGAAGCCAAACTAGAATTCCTATTTCGAGTCATCGAAGTCTCCTTGATTGTCATTAGCGAATGAAGAGTGATCTACAAACGGATTATATGAACAAAAGTAATTAACCACTAACTTAACCAAATAGCAGTGGAGTCCTATAGTGACTTCAATAACTTCCAGGACTGACTCTACATTCTTACACAAAAATTAAAGACGAAAGCTACTAACATTGGTCATATTAATGCTTGATTAACTCGCTCTTAGAGAGATGCCAAAACTAAAGATTACGCAGGCAATAGCATCTACAGTCTAGCAAACAAGTGGGAGATGGATTAAATTGAAACAGACCTTGAATCTAACCTTACAGTGCCCTCCTTCAATGGTTTAGTCCTAGAGACTTGCTTTGAGAGTGAATCCTTCCTTGATCTCATCCAAAGCTACTAAAGTTTGAACAACTTTAATAGATGGGCATGCAACGAAGAAAGTATTATCCTACAGTAATTTTTTAGGTGACGAGGTATCTATCATTTTATGAGAGAGGGTGACCAAGACACCATCCATTTTAATGGGTCTGCTCAAAGCTTTGACAAAGGCTGCTTGGGAGAGATAAGACATTTCTGCAATGTCAGTGGTAAATGCCAAAAAAGTTTTAGCAATGCTATCTCGAGGGAAAACCATAAGACTATCCATGCTTCCGGAGATCAATTGTGCTAAACTAGTAGATCGATTATAGGAGGCAGGTGGTTTATTGAGATGCAAAATAGGGATAGAGAAAGCAGAATGGGGAGCTTTGGAGATCAAATTAATGTTGGCCTTATATATACCTTCAAAAGGAGTGACCAAAATAGTAGCAACAAAAACATTTTAGGGGATTTTGACAAGTTGGCTTGAGATGATTTAAGGCTCCACAACCAAAACACTGCCCCATTTTAAAGAATTCTAGAAGATTAGCAGGGGACAGGGATAAGTGATTTGAAAGAGTTTGGCAAGGATGGCCGCCATACTTGATTTTTTATGCAAAGTTGACAGGAGAATATCTTTCGTTAGGAAATCTGGTTCTCCCATTTCTTGACACAGTATGAAAGATGTTTATGATGGCTAACTTTCCAGTCTTTGAGTGGAATATGAGAAATGGGTGATGAGGCAAGCAGTGATTGGAGTTTAAGGGGGTAAATTGTGCTAAATGTTGAACAAATCTTTTGCTACAAGCGTGACTCTTGACAGCTCATCCTTTCCATCCTTTGTGAGAGTTCGCCTTAGTCTAGCTTCCATCAAGTGTGGGTGGAGGGGGTCTGACAAACTTTGGGCAGGACCCATTACCTATATTCATGAGGCTAGTCTTTAATCTTAGGAGAGGAGGGAACTGACAAAGATTAAATATATCCTAGATGAATGGTGACTTCCCAAGGATTCTAGCATTTTTGTCTATTTGTGATCATTTTCCTAGTAGTGTTAGGTTATCTCCCATTAACGGTGTTGGGGATAACCTAATGGCTTAGATGGAAAAAGGCCGGGAGTCCCTAGCACCATATAAGTTCGAGATGGAAGGATGGTTTTGAGATGAAGAGGAGGTTGGATCAAGCCAAAAATAAGTGGGGGTAGCGATAGAGCATATATTGGCTCTGAAAGCTTTAAATTCAGCTATAGTGGATCAGAATTTGCCTAGTCAAAAGTTGAATGCTTTGAAATGCTGTGAGAGATGGCTTATCCTCCCATCGGGATTGCCGAACTCTCTCTCTCTCTCTCTATGAAGCTCCATCGTTGCAAGTTCTAATTGGCAGGTAAAGTTAGTTGAACTCTTTGCTTGATCCATTTCTTGATGGTTTTTATGAGCTTAGTCTACATCAACTAGCAAGGAAGGAGATGTATTAAAGCTATACATACATAATAAATTGAATTGCCATTTCAATATGAATTATGGATATATTTTGAATAGAATGAATCCACTAAACCTACTTAGTTGATCAATTGATTCATTGAAAACACTAGCTGTTTGGACCTTCACATAGGTGAGTTTTTTGCCAATCCAATCCTTACACATTCATGGATAGGTTTTGGCTGTGATTTGGCTTGGTCTAGTTTAGTTTCAAATTGCAAAATCCTAAAACCATGATAACAACTAAGAAATACTATATGTAGCTACCAATTTCTAATCCTTCCTCCATCTACTTCTTTAATCACGTTTAGTTATGTAGATTCATATAAGCACATCGAGTATAGACAAAGTTTTACCATGAAATGGAAAAATAAATAAAGGCAATTCAACACAATTGTAACCACTTACCAGCAGCTAATGGGTTAGTGGTTTAACACTTGATCTTCAAGTAAGAGGTCTCATGTTCAAACTTGAGTGGCGATTAATAACCGTTGCATTCTCAAAAGCATATTTATTAAGAGAAACAAGGGGAGTCAAGAAACCTGAACTCAACTGAGTGAGAGGGGTTATTTTTATCGATATTGTATCATGCAAATGAAGGAAATGTTTGCCCAATTATCATAGATAGGGAAAGATGCATGGATCATTTAATCAATTTTATATCATTCATGTGAAAGAATGATTGATCTTTTTATGTGACATCGCCCATTGGATCACGATCCATATAGCTCTATAAGCACTCCAAACCTTTTTCATTCATTTATTCATCTATACCGATTCCAAAATAATTATTATGCGATCTGATAATAAATTCATGCGAAGGCAGGCTAATCCTTCTTAAGCACAGAAGATGCAACTGTCATCAAAATAGTAATATGTATTCAAAATATCACCTTATCTTCAACTTAATTATATACTGTTACAGGATGGTACCCAATTCTTTTCATCAAATATGCTTATGCTGAGACTACATAAATCACAACAATGATGTATAATTGTAATATTAATTACTCACCATAGAGTTTTTTTTTAAAAAAAAAATAATTACATACCTTCTTTTATAAAAAAGAGAATCTAATATATTTAATTATATACTTTTGAAATTTACATGCATATAGAGTATTGTCACCGCTTCCCACTCGATGATCGAAGATTATTGGAGAGGTGGTGCTAGACTGTACCGACAAGAAAAGTACTTGCTCGAGATGGATCTGGCGAGGACTATCTGATGCTCAAGTTAGATGAAAAACCCTCGATGTGTTGGGCGAGAAGTGGCAATCCTAAAAATTCTATCATACGTGATGTCTGAGAATTATGTTATGTGCTCGGAATGTCAATTTTTTATTAATTAAAAATTTATCTCTTCTACGTTGCCGGTCACATTTCTTAATGGTAATATGAACCACTGTATGGATCCAGTCATGCTCGTTTTAATTACTAGAATTTATTATGGATTATGAAATTTGTTTACCTAGTCATATAATAAGATGCATGGAAATGAATATCGGTTAATTCTTCCTTGAACTATTTTTGAAGAGTACCGTTAAAGAGCTTTAGTTATCCTTTAGTGCAAGCATTCAAGATTGGCTTGAGTACCTATATCGAGGCTCAGAGTCTATAGAATCAAGAGACTCGAGATGCATTTTCGTATCGTTCAAAAGTTATGCTGCTAGGAAAAAAAGTAAGTCTTCGTGGCCTCCATTAATCTCGCAAACTAAAGAGCTCTCTCTCTATATAATAGAGGGTTGATCAATGATCAAGGATAAGACAGGCTGATGAAAGTGGCTAAAAGGTATCATGGACGATGGATAACCATCTATAAGATGAAACCATGCACAGAAACTCTCGGAATGCCAATGGCAGGGAATTAGCCTTCACATAAAAAAGTAATGTTTTTTTTTATATATTTAGTCTTCTGAAAATGCTATTTACTATTACACCCTTTCAAAGTTGATACGCTTGAACGGGCAAGGATATCATCGGTGCAGTGGCCTCGGTCTCTAGGGTGGTTCCAACGGCATCAACCGAGTTTTGAACTCAGATGACCGCTGCAAGGTGTTAATGGCTTAATGCAGAATATAGCAGACGAAAACGCCGAACAGCGCAGATATCAAAAAAGAAAGAAGGAGAGAAGGGAAAAAAAGGAGGGAGACAAAGAGATGAGGTTGGGAGATGCATGGTTGGTTTAGTGATAATTCGAGAGCTTCCCAATTGAAGAACAAGAAATGTTGGCGCTACCTCGCTTTTCTGTTCTCTTTCTGAGCTATGAATTTTGAGGCAATTACAGGAGCTTTACGCCATTCCGGGCGAGTTCTTGCCATAGGCCATGGCAAATCACTCCATGCCCAACTGATAAAACAAGGGTTTTGTGGAGATGCCTTCGTTGCAAATAATATAGTGGCTATGTACGGTGACCTTAACTTATATGATGATGCACAGAGATTGTTCGATGAAATGCCCGAAAGAAATGTGGTCTCATGGACTACTTCAATTTCAGTGCATATCCGTGCCGGCAATCCTGGTAAGGCATTGAGAGTCTTTTCCTGGATGCTGGATATTCAAACGGAAGAACCCAACGGCTTCACATTTTCTGCCGCTCTGAAGGCTTGCAGCATGGTTGGGAATCTCGAATTGGGCAAGTGGATCCATGAGCAAGTTTTGAGAGCTGGGCTGCAGTCTGATGCGGTTTTGATGAACGCCATTCTTGATATGTACTTAAAATGTGGTAGCTTGAGTGATGCTCGAAGAGTTTTTGATGGGTTTTCTTCAATTAACTCTACTTCATGGAATACAATAATTGCTGGCTATTCTCGGGGAGGCAATATGGTTGAGGCAGAGGCCCTATTCCTTCAGGTTCCTGAACCTGATGCTGTCTCATATAACACCATGGTTGCTGGATTTGCACAATTGGAGAGTCTGAAAGCATTGGATTATGTTAACATGATGCATAAAGAGGGCTTTAAGTTTGATGATTTCACCTTTCCTTGTGCTCTCAAGACCTGTGGTAGCCTAAGAAATGAAAAAATGGGACAGCAGATTCATGCCTACATAGTCAGGTGTGGTTACAAACCCAGCCTTTTTATTGGGTCATCACTCATTGACATGTATGCAAATTGTGGTCAAATGATTGATGCCATCAAGGTATATGATGAATACTCAAGCTACAAAGGGTTCATTTATGAAAGAATACCACTACTGAATTCGATGCTTTCTGGATTTGCTATCAACAGATATGACAGGCAGGCACTTGATCTTGTTTTGGAGATCGCCAGAATGGGCATTGGACTTGATGCCTTTACTCTTTCGAGTGCCTTAAGGGTTTGTGTTAACCTGCAGAATATGAGGATCGGACTTCAAGTCCATGGTTTGATAGTCACTAATGGATGTCATACAGATCATGTTGTTGGCAGTGTTCTTGTTGATCTTTATGCCAAATGTGGATATCTGGAAGATGCATTGAGATTGTTTCACGGACTTCCTCACAAGGATGTAATTGCATGGGCTGGACTAATTGCTAATTGTGTCCAACATGGGTCAGATCGTTTAGCATTTTCTTTATTCAAAGATATGATGAGTACGGAAATTGAAGTGGATCATTTTATTGTCTCAAGTGTTCTTAAAGCTTGTTCGGTTCTAGCATGGGCTCAAGGTGGTGAACTGGTTCATGCTTACAGCATCAAGGAAGGGTTTGATTCAGAAAGTGTCACTATTGCTTCTTTAATTGATATGTACACAAAATGCGGGAATATTGATGATGGGCTTAAAGTGTTTGAGTCTGCAGTAGAGAAGGATGCTGTTTGCTGGACAGGAATGATCTTGGGATGTGGGTATAATGGAAGAGCAATAGAAGCAATTGATCTCTTTGAAAAGATGTTGAAATCAGGGGTGGAACCCAATGGGATCACCATCCTTGGTGTTCTGTCCGCTTGTAGACATGCTGGATTGGTCGAGGAGGCATGCAGGTTTTTCAAGGCCATGAGAGATCGGCATGGACTAGAGCCAAGTTTAGAGCATTATTGTTGCATGGTAGATATTCTTAGCCGAGCTGGATGTGTTGACAAGGCTAAGCAGCTGATCTCTAATATGCCTTATCAAATTGACAACATGATACATTACTCATTTCTCGGGGCTTGTTTGATCAATCAGAATAACCTTTCAAAACTTGATTTACCATACTCGCTTTCATCTTCATCTTATGATACATCCGGGAACGTTACCCTGTCAAATATTTATGCAAGCCTGGGCATGTGGGATGCTTCGGCTAAATTTAACGAGGCTATCAAAAGAGTTAGAATAAAAGAAGCAGGAAGAAGCTGGATTGAAGTTAGGTGTTAAAGGTATCTTGCCATGCTTGTTATATCCTATTTTGTGGATGACATTTCTCAGTTGGTGGAAGAGATTAACAGCCAAATAGCTTTGCAATCAAGGATAATGCTTTCCCCAAATTTCTTACAAGGAACAAATTTTATTAGAAAGTGACAGAAAACAGCTTTTCTTGGAAGAAAATAAATCTACCCCACACAAGTAATTTTCAGTATAATTTGATGGACTTTTGACATGATGGGTAATTTTACTCTGACAGGAGGCTATGAAAAGTTTGAACATATAAGGTAACTCCTTGCTAGCCTTTTTCTTTTTTTCTAAAAAAAAACCTTCATTCTTCCTTTGTGTTTTTTTTTTAAAGCTATTACATAATAATGTTTGTTTCATTGACCGATAGAAGTAGGTTAAGTACGTCATCAATATTGGTTCCCATTTCTGTTCTTTCTTTTTGTAGGTATGATAATATATCTATTACTTGAGCATGAATTATAGATACAAGAGTCCATTATCCATCAGTTTGCATAATGAAAAAAGAGCTGGAAGTCTCCCTAGGAGTGCTAGTGTTAAATCTACAGGACATTGTAAAACTCTACCAAATACTGTTTTGGGCCTTTCTTGATATTGAACAGCACATCAATCTTCTCAACAATGTTCATTTTTTCTTTAATTTTTTACACTAACAATTAAAAACCGATTCTGTGTCATATTATTTTTCTCAACAGCTATTATTCAGAGGAGACATAAGTTGCATGACTGGAAGAAATTGCATCTAACAGATATTGCTTCTATGACACTGAAGGAAGAAATTGCATCTCTGTCACATTTCAAACATGGAAGTTTGGCCTAAAATATAAGATACCGAGCATGACTCCCAAGTAGAAAGCTAATAGGGAAACCTCCATGCATACGTTTTCGTGTAACAAAATATTTTTACCCTGCAGGGAATGACCATTTGATACCAGAATAGAGTCGTGTGAAAAATCTGATAGGCAATTCCAGGCAAAAGGACATGTGAAAGATTTTCTTCCAAATTGATTAAAGTTGGTGTTTATTGCTTGAGATTCACTAAATGGAAGGAAGGTTACAAGCACTCAAGATCCATCTTTCTGAATTTGAGAACAAGCCACACCAAACATCAGATCATAATATGCCATCAGGAAGATGTTTTCTTTTGTGTAATCTATTTGATGTTCATGTATGTATTATCAACTATTCTTTCTAGGTGAAATCTCATGGTTTTTATCAATGAGAATTACATGCTTTGCAGCTATCTGGGTTCACAATGGAAATTTCAAGGGTCAATCATGTGCAAGTCGAAAAAGCAAGGAAGTTCTTTGTGGAATGCATACATAGTTAAAGAGACGTTGTAAATGATCTAAATTTGCATATGCTATCACCTGTATCTTGTATATGAAACAAGAATCCAATCATCGTTTGCAAACCCAGGACTTCCGTTTTAGAAAGTAAATAAAATGCACTAGTACCATCTTCCTTTTTTTTGTTAAAAATACCTTCTTCCTTTAAAGGTTGCTATGGGCAGAGCTAAAGATGCATTACCCTAAAATGGGATGGCATTTACTTGGCCTTTACTAGAACAAACTTGGTCTCTCACATGGTTGTCTGTGTTATCTTCCTCTTTTGGGGACAAGATTGATCTAACGTTTCTTAGTTTATGGTAGATGTTTGATTCAGTTAATTTCTATACCACGCTTTATTATTATCATCTGAGTTTATTAATTCCCTTATAGTGAAATCATCTACCATTTTCTAGTCTGTGAGCTAAATGTGTTTAGTATTAATAAATATTAGTTTTATATGTTCAAATAATTCAGTATGTTAGGTGTTGTGATCTTTGTATCTGTTATTGATATGGATTCCATATTTGAATCACTACAAATCCATATATGTTCAACTGCACAATCAACATCTAGTTCTCTTCCATCACCTGAATGGAGATTAGAACCATATGACAATTGAATCACATTGATTATTGAGGAACAATGAATCAATCCTAGCTTACAAAAACACTAGTCTGTTATATATTTTGATTGCTGCTCAGGAATCATGATCCCTTCCACAAATAACGTACTTCAAGCCTCTTCATTATTTTGTACATCAAGGCATGTACATATGCTGCATTTCATGCACTATGTCTTGGCAGTACTCCATTTCTTTGCACTCTTTCAGAATTAGAATCACTGGTGTACTTGGGAATGCTTTCCGGCGAGCCAGTTTCATCACTTTCATATGGTAGCACGACCACAGGTGCAGCATGAACAGATGCCCAACGCTCCTGTAGAAGGCTCATAAATTTCAATACCATTTCCCTTCGGAAATCTAGCGTCCTTGTGAAAAGATCGAGGAGGACAAAAGCAAGAACGTATTTGAAAGGAACCACAAGAAGAATGGCTGCAGAACCTAGCAGAGCAAGGGCAACCTGTGTAGTTATCTGCAAGAAAAACCAGACACCACAAAGAAAACCATCATTTGTAAGTCATCTCAAGAAACCTTAGATCCAAAGTAGCTTTAATCTCTGATTTGGTGGCTGCTAAATTAAATGTTTAAACAGTATCAAGACCTTGTGAGCATATATACATTTAACTTGCTATACAAGCACTTATCAAGGAACATGCAGGTTTTTTACAGCCATTGTGGGATTATGGGATTGTCTGCAAATTGAAGAGATTATATGCTATTGATGTGCTGAAGCAGCTAAATGCAAAAACTATATTGTTATACACAATCACTGGTCCATTTGTTGAGTCCTACCGTTAGCTCGGGAGTTTCACAGGTTAGGACTGTGTGAACCCCCGTATGCACTGCTGGATGGCAAGTACTGACAGTGAGGAATATCCTACCATTCATATGAACAGAATAAATCATGCCAGATTCGCATTTACTCGCAGCTAAGTTGTCAGGCCAGCTAACCTTTTTGGCTTTCCATACTAGATAAAATTTATTTAATATTCATATGGTTATTATTTGGAGGGACAGGCAGATTTGGTACCAGAGGATATGGCCTCTCTTACACTTCATCCTTCAAATTTTAGCTGACATTGTCAATAAAGCTTATGTCAGGAGTTAGCATAAGCCATCACATGGTAGAGGTCCATTCTTCGTTGGGAGTTAGAAAATGATCTTGGCTTGCAACTATTATCTCGAAGAAATGGCAGTGGCTGAAAGAAGAAATCATGATGAGCCTTCTATGCTTGAGATTGTTCAGACTGTGCATTATTGCTTCTTGTTGTTGGTAGGCATATCTTGGTACATCTGGTATTCTATTGAGTATTGAAAGTGGAGGGGATCATTATTGAAGTATAGAATGAAAAGTTGACATGATATAAAAGATTTGACCCCAAAGGAAAGCAAGAGTAATTTCTGAAAGAGGATGTTGGAAAACAAAATCAATCTGAGGTACTTGGACATGGAGTCCACTACTTTCTTAGAATTTTGCCTCTCTATTTTTTAAGGATAACTTAAAGATTCTTCTTTATCACTCAAACTTAGTGCCAACAACCTCTAGATGATCCTGTAGGAAAACAAAAAGAAGTTGAAGGTTTACCCATTTTACAATGGATTTAAAGAGGACAAGGATAATTAATATCTCCAAGGAAGTTTCTTTTGAGTTTTGCCCCTTCTCTTGAGGTTGAAAAGTTACCATGAGTATTATGCAGATTATCTATATAGTGTAAACCTGTATATCTTTAAAATTCTAGAATCATCAAATATTTGCTAAACAAACTGAAGCATTCTTAACCAATTTTTGTAAAAAAAATTCTAAAGCATGCTATAAAATGCCTGATAAAATAATGCATTCTCATTTTTGACATTTTCTGTCATACAAGACACATTAGTGAGATGATTAAAATATCTCCTGAGCATAGCTGCACCCAGTAAGCTTGCAAATGCAATCTCCTAACTCTTAGTTAATGAAGTCTCACCCTGCAAAGTGGGCTCTCCATACTGGTTGCACCAAGGCAGAAGGGTTATGTTCAAATCCTTGGATGGTGTTTCCCAAGAGTTTAGCACGGGTAAGTTCTAGCATCATTTCTTACAATCTGTTGGTGGTGCTCCCACTGTAATATTTTTAATTAAAAAATGAAGAACAACCCCTATATTAAATTGTAAATAGAAAAAATAGCTTTTAAAAAGGGAAGGAAGGCTATAGAAGTAGTGCAGTTATATACTTTTGATCGATCTTTTAAATGTTATAACTGCATTTGTAAGATATGTAGCAGAAAGGGCCAGGAGTGAATGCATAAATAGACTAAAGTAGTAAAATACTACCTAGAAGAAATTCTTACTTGACAGACCTATAAAGATAGAGAACGTAAAGGCAAATATTATTGACAATTTAAATGTTAATGGCTAGCTTTTTTTAATAATTGGCTAGTAAATGTTATACAAGTCAAAAGAAGTAACAAAAGGCTGGTGGTAATAAAGGTAGAAATGATAGATGTTTCGGAACAGTTATCACTATCAAGAACATTAACAATCTGAAATGAATTTCAATTCTATATTTGGTATATTTGGTTTCGGATACTTATAAAATCATAGGATGCCTCATTAGATTGTACTATAAGCAATTCTGCTGCTTGTAAATGAAATTAGGTCTATGTTGTTGCATACCTCAGGTTGACCTGATAAGATGATTGTCCGAACCTTCAGAAGCGAAATATTCAGGTTCTGGAGATAAGTTTCCACATCTGCCATTGCTTCTTTAAGAGCTATGATCTTTTGGATTGTGTTTGAGGGTGGCTGATCATGTATCGTAACTTTACCAAAAGATCTCCCCAAACGGCCTTGCTCTTTAAGTCCCTTAAGCAGTAGCATTGCAGTAGCCATAATCATTAAACTCACTGGGAATACATATGAGAGCAGATTTCTGACAGGAAGAGTCATAAAAAAGGTTATAAAATAGCATATAATATTACTTAGAAAATTAAATATATATTCTAAAGCAGCCTGATTGATTAATATAGAAGCAAAAACAAAACAGAAAGCAGCACCTATTTTGAAGATAAGTAATTACTAAAGAGTTTGTAACTAAGAAATTGATCACTCACAACTCATATCAACAATAACTGCCCACACATTTCCCATAAAAAATAAATCAAATTAATTACTGGTATTTGTAAACACATGTAGATTCTACATGTGTGATACCCATGGTTACCACTTAGGTTCAGTATAATTAGGTGTCGAAAAGGCATTTATAAATGCATGGCCGATTAATATTACAAGCTCACAATTCTTTCTTTACTCAAATTCTAACAGTGGTCTCGAGGATCTAAATTGTAATGCTGCTGTGTTCTGAGTTCCACTTGGATCTCAGTAATTAAATGAGTTGCCACATGAGAAATGGAAGTACTGAAGCATGTTGTTGTATAAATTTGATAAGAGTGCTGCTTGCTTGGAATCATGGGATGCGTACCATGTTGATAAGATGAAAAATACAGAAACAATATTGTCGTAGTTTGTCTCGGTAAATTATATTATTCATCTGCTGCTTATAAAGTTTGATTCTATCTTGCAATAATCAACATAATCATTTAATAGAAGTCATTGGTAAGGGAAAGGAGAAAAGAATATAGGGATCTAAAACTAATAAAAGAAAATGAAGGGACCTTTAATATCATTTCAACAAAGAAGATCAGAGTGGAGAAGAAAAACAAATTTGAAGGATTAAGTGGGAGGGGAATTAATGGGTCAGACACTGTTTTTTCCATAATTAAAAATAGTATGGAAAACAATTCTTAATTTTCAGATCTCCATGGGGTCCATATCATAATAGTCTTGTATCAATCAAGATAAATTCTATAATGAATTGATAACTTACTTGTTCCAACATTTATGAAAGAAGTCAACATATGTACACATAAAAGAATTCTTTTAATAGAAACAAAGTTTAACCTTATTTTTACACATTCAAGTTGTCTTGTGAACCAACAACTGAAACGAAACCTAATTTTCCTGTTTAGATCCTTCAACCACCCTATTTCCACAGAAACACATAATTTGCTAGATTAGATGGATAGGAATTCATGAATGGGAGCAGTCTATTATTCTTGGATAAGTAAGAAGTAGGACAAAGAAAAATTAGTGGAAATAGATCAAATGATTAAGGTGAACCAGGTCAAAAGTGAAATTATCCTAAGGGCTGTGAGGAAGCCAGATGCATAGATAGACCAGTTTAAACCTCAAGAATCCAGATAAACATAATCGCATCTGTAAGGCCAAGTCAAACTCACAATCCACTTCTAAAATTCTAGCCCTTCAAACAGCCATTTGCTCATCAAAAAGATCTCCCAGCACACTGCAACTGGCCTCCGTTTTTCTAACTCTAGCAACTTAAAAACAAATGAATACCTTAAGAAGAAAACATACACACTAGCTAAATAACATAACAACGACAGATGAACACAGTCCATTTTATGGACAAAGGTATGGTAGCATATGCACCTAAAAGAAAGCAACTAAGAAAAACATATGCTACTATAAATGGTTTCATAGTTCTTGCAAAGCCTGAGCTTCAATGAGAACTCTCAGAGATTGGAAGACCTACACCTATCATGACAGGGGTCACATTGAGACTTTCATCTGACATTCGAGCCTATAACTTCCAAGCAACAGAGTTGAGACTGTAAAATTCTTTGGTAAGAAACCTTTGCAGCAGAGATCTAAGCAATTTATTGTGAGTCTAAAATTTCATTAGCCATCTGAGATCTTGATCCTAAAACATCTGTTCCACATAAGCTCTCTACAACTATTTCCAATCACCTAACAAACACCAAATATATTGGAGTGAACTATTTTAAAGTAAAAGCAAACAAATTTTACCGATCAAACTCGAAATTGAGCAGATATTCAAAAACAGCAATTCAGAATGGAAAGGGAGGAACCCATCTACGAGGGATCCTGTCCAAGAAAATGGATGTTGCAACATCACCCAAAAATAATTAATGTTTCTATTTGTCTTCTTTTCCAATCAATTCTTTATCATCTGTATTAAACATCAAGCATTGAAATCAAGCTGCTTACCTAAATATAATGGTATAGGCAAATACAAGAAAAGTAATAGTCTGTCGTGGCTCTTCCCAACACCTTAGTTTGTCAAACTTTTTGGCAACTACCACAAATGGAAGCATGAGTTCCTGAATTTAAAGAAAAAGGAAACAAAAATGAATTATTTTACTGGTGATGCAGCGCACAAGATAATATGACCTGTCATTGTTTCAGTATCAAGCTATGATCAAAACAATGAACATGGAAGAAGCTTAGAAGGTAGGATTCTATTTAGAGATAATGGCACTTCATTTCAAGAATGAACAAGCTAGGAGTACTTGATAAAAAGGATGATAGTAAAATACTAAATAGAATTTGAATTTTTTTTGTTATGTGCATAAGGATGAAATCAATGAATATAAAAATATTTAAGCATATGCTTGAGTATCATACACTAGTCCAAACGCCCATAAAGTTTCCTCTGACTTTTGCAACAAATTTGGATTGTTTTGCTTGCATCTGTTCTTCCTAGCGATCCAAAATAACAATATAGTCACTCTGATATCAAAAGACCATTGAGTTTTACGAAGACATCATTTTCATTTGTAACCTCACAAAGCCACTTGACATATGGTTGTTTATTTCAGTTGATCCCAAACACTTATTTTCCAATATTTTTCTACATAAAAAAGCATTGTTGATGAGAATCTCAAACTTGGTGAATCAGATGAATGTAAGGACAGCTAGCTGTCCATGAAAAGAATCCATATCTTCATTCATAAGTCATACATGCAGCCATAAATAAGTAGACATATGGACAAATGAATATATAATAATCCTGAAAATGTCAAGAAACAAAAACAGATGCACAAAGGAAGAAGGATATGATACTTTAACCTGCAGAATAGGTTCTAGGTGAATGAGTAATTAAGAATGACTAAATTTACAACCTACCAATTATCATTATATGCTTTGTAGAAAGCCTTTGTTAGTACAAAGTTGTCATGACCAAGTCCTAGTATCACCTAGACACTTGCCCAGACAGAACAGCCTCCAGAAATCTAGGCATGGGTACAAGCACAGAACACATAACACACAGTACAGAGCACACAGACACAGACACACACACACACGCATGCGCCTGCCCGCACGCACACACAATCATATATATCTATATAATTTATGTATGTATATACGTATTTGTCTAGATACATAAATTTTATGTTTATGTTTTCATGCTTGCCCAACTAACAAAACTAAAATGGGAGAGGACAGTTATATGTGTTGTCTGACAAACAAATTAATATAATAGCCATGAATGTGCAGGTTGTTTTAAGTCATTTTGTTTAAGATTACTCAAGATGTGTTGAGATACTAAATTGATAATAATTTGTGATAATTTCATATTGAAATATAATGGCACTTGAAGCGTTCATATAATCATGATAACTTTCTATTAAAAATATAAAGACACATTGCTTAAAGTGTCCAAGTAACCTTGATAACTTTATATCAAGGGAAATTTGCTTGAAGTGTCTATATAATCTTGATAACTTGTATATGCTAAAAACATAAAGACACTTAGCTTAAAATGCAAAACAATTGAAATTAAAAATACCCTCCCCTGCATGACAGTCCAAATGGAAAAAGTGCCAAGTGTCAAACACTTTCGTGACACTTGCAATTCTTCAAAATGGAGTGTCCAGATATGTCATGTTGGTACACTTCTAGAAACCTGAAAAATGGAGTATCTAGGTAACAGTCAAGTAGGCAAAAACCAAATTGAACATTGACATCAGTTCAAAAATTGGGCATAAAACATCTCTTGAACTTTGATGGATTGTTATTTGTTTGGTGAAGCCAAACGCACATAGATGGAGTCAGGATAATCAGTTGATTGTTTTATTTGGTCCCTGCAAAAGTAGCGTTGATGGAGACATGCATTTCCCAATTGCCTTCCGTGCATTTTCTTATTTTTTTAATTTCTTTTTATGGCTCAGGCCGTGTTAACTTTGTATCCATTAGCTGGAAAAAAGATAAGCCATGAAGTTGTACTCTCCCTTATCTATTTCATAATATTTCATTGTATCACAAGTTCACACGACAACAAAAGCAAGATATCAGAATTGAAAATGAAGAAGAAATACACTCAAAATTTCGCTCAGAAAAATATTTCAATGAATTAAAATAAAATACCATTGACAATTGTAGATTTTTTAACATGTTTACTTCAGATTCAGTTTAATTCTTTAAAGCAGGTGTGATAGATTAATTATCTGTAGATAATCTGCAGGGTTTGGTCCACAGATAATGACACATCAAGTCCTTAAACAATTTTTTAACTTGAACACTTGACCTTCTAATATGTAATGCAAGCTAGAGCCTCTGCCAAATAGTCCTGATGCAACATGGTTTCATGATAAACCCCGACAGATGAACTCCGAATTTAGAAAGTTTGTTGAGTAGGAAAAAATACCTTGAAAAGGTCAATATTGCTTGGGATCCCTTTGATCATAGCAGCATCAATTGTTGCTTGAGTCTTTTCAACTATTTGGCTCTGCTCTTTGCATGTCAATGCTGCCCTTTCTACAAGATTCAGATCAGATACAACTAGGTTTTTGCCCAATACAATCCCTTGCTTAGCTAATGAATTCCTCCAAAAGGAAACTGAAGAGCCAGATGTCCAAGTAGGAGATCTCATCCACTTGCTCAAGTATACACTTCCATCTATGTCAAACACATGAGCATTGCCACCAGAAGGATCTTCTGAATGTTTCACCCATTGAGTTTGTTGGTTGTCTGCTTGCTTGAAATTTGTTATCAATTGCCCACCCCAAAAATTTACTGCTAAGGCCTGGAGAACAACATCGCCATATGGTACATTTCGCAAATATGAGAACTGAACTAGCTTTGCTGGATCCTCAAATAACCTTCGAATAAACTGAAGTGATTGTAGCCTTGCAATACTGTTTGCTGCACTTCTAATAGCTTTTCTCTTTCCTTTATGAGCACCATACACATGATGAACCGATGAATCATCATCAGATGGTCCGTATTCTCGTATGAAATCATACAATGAAATGATCTCACTAATAAAAGCATGCCAGACATCTCGTCTCATTTCACCACCAAAATCAACAAATTCCAACACCCAAGTTTCCGACCTGATCACAACTGAACCATCAGATCTATTATGCACTTCCAAGCAAATAATGTATCAATACATATTTTGACAACAAAATAGCATCCTGATGATGTTGGTTACCATACAACCAAGCCAATCATAGTCATGATGCCAATAGATGATTGGTGCATGAAAACAGGATAGACACAAAGAAACACAAGATGAATAGAAAAAGTTAAGTACACTTACTCGAGTCCAGAAGAAACAGAAACAGCAGAGTCAAAAAGTTTCGATCGAAATGGTCCAACTCTTGCTTTCTCAACTCGTGAACCATGATGTGCAAGATCTAGTCTAATAGACTTTTTAGTACCTGCCAGTCCAATGGCCTGCCAATATCAATGTAAAGGAGGAACAGTTGTGGGCAATTGTATGGTAACCAAGTTAACGAAATACACGATGGAAGAAAAAGAACGGGCAATAACTTCAATGCATGGTTGCAGGTAGATGGAACAATATAATCTATCATAGCTAACTGCAAAACAGTTTATATGCACATGAAATACCGGAATAAGAAAATGTGGAGAAACAAGAAGCCAAAAATTTGATTAGTGCATGGATGTTCCTGTTTCTTTCAGCAAGATCCAGCATCAATTGCATTGATATATCTTCAGGAAAACCAACACAACAACTATATTCTTAACTCCAAGTAAATGTCTCTGCAAGGAAAAACTTAAAATATATAACCTACAACCTGTTTAAGGTAGGCTTATTTTATTTATTTTACATCAGCAAAATTATTTTAATAATAACAACTTTTCCTAGTAGGACCCTATCAAGAAGCAGTTGCAAATCAAAATCTTTAGACAAAACAAAATTCGATTTGATGGAAGTACAAGTAATCATTATGTAGCAAAACATAGAAACTATGTTGCCTGGACACTTTATTTTTCAGGTTTTTGGAAGTGTTGATCTTATAGGCGCATAGATGTGGCACATGCCCAACAATTGGGAACTTCTTTGTGGAGTGTCATGTAGGGGACCCTTAATTTCATGTGCCAGAAACTTCAAGCAAAGTGTCCTTATGCTATCAATATAAGTTATCAAGGTTTTATGGACACTTCAAGAGAAGTGTCCTTGTGCTTTAAATATAAAGTTACTAAGTTTATGTGGATATTTCAAGCTGATTATCTTTACATTTTTAGTATAAAGTCATTATTATTATACAAGCACTAGGTGAAGTGCCCTTATGTTATAATATAAAGTTATCATGATAAATTACCAATTTAGTATCTGAAGACATCTGCTCTTAAACCAAATAACTTAAAAGAACTTGCACATTCATGGCTATTCCATGATTCGCTTGTTAGCATATACAATTCTCCTTCCAACCCCATCAACACCACCACACCACCGCCCACCCCCCCCCCCCGCCCTGGGCGGTGCCTGTATTTTTGGAGGATGCAGTGTTGGCACTTGAGGACATTTTAACACTTAGCATCCTGTGTTATCAGCATACAACTAATTTATTCTTTTTCTAGATATATACATAAAATGTATTTATCATAGAATCTGTACATGGGTCCATAGCATGTTTGCATTAGGATAGTTCCTTACAAGGAGTGAGTACCATGTAAGTAAATATATTGGCTTCCTACACTTATAAGCAAGCATTCTTTCAGAATAGTTTTGTAATGAGAA
This sequence comes from Areca catechu, assembly GCA_021397845.1. Classification (NCBI taxonomy): domain Eukaryota; kingdom Viridiplantae; phylum Streptophyta; class Magnoliopsida; order Arecales; family Arecaceae; genus Areca; species Areca catechu. Next base: position 186,621,510 of record CM038045.1, read on the forward strand.
ACTCCTAGGCAATACATGAGCATAAATGACAAGCATAGCATGACTGTTTGTCAGATGGCCAGGAAACAAGCACATGTACTAGAACCAAAGAGGAGAAGCTACCATACCTCAAAATACAGTGCATGATCTGTTAAAGTCAGATTTCCAGGCCATGCAATGTTATCCTCCCATTTTAAAACAGGTCGCTTCCTACTGGAACCTATGCAGAGAAGTTGCTCATCAGACAACAAAATATCTCCAGTTTGGAATGATTTCCTTCCCTGATGTACCCTAAACAATATTTAAAGTCTATAAGCAAAGATATACACCAAGTACCATGATGCAAAAAATTGAATATTTTTTATAAACTTTCATATTTAAAATGGTCACTAAGAACACAAGTAGCAACAAATCATTTTAGTAGAATAAAATGTTAGCCAGTTATATCTGTAATAGGATGGAAGCATCTTGTATCGATCTTAGATACAAGAAAATGGGAACTTACAAAATTTGTCATAACCAGGGAACTTATGAGTCAAAGATCATAGGAGTGGACCACAGAATAATATCTATAGCAAGTGGCAACATCCTCAATTGATCAAATTGGCTATAAGTCTACAACACTAACAACTGAAGTTATCTTTCAAGGAAATTGATGGAAAGATTACAAAGAAGACTAGATGCTTATGCATGGTTTTTGTCAAGTCAAAAAAGTTCAGAGAATATTTGATGAGTGCTAATGACAGAAGGCATAGAGCCATAGACCAATTATTGTTTCAGAACCATTAGAGATATGCTTGAGAGGAGGTAACATGCATGGAAAGCAACTACACTGACACTGATTAGATTCTACTAGCGGCCCTGTCATAGATAATCAGATTGTTTATATTCTAGGATTTGCTAAATCTGTGCAATGCTATAATAACAGATGAACTGAACATAAGGGTGGAAGTCAAGACGAAACTACAGAGGAAGAGGTCTAAAACTCGAGGACATTGGTTGAATCAAATGAAATATACAGATGCAATTTCACTAATATATACAATGTAAATTGAGGTCCCTTAGAAGATATATGCCCAGGAGTGAACCATATCTTAAATCCAGTATGTAAAAGAACAAAGAGACCACTGAACATATTTAATGAAATTAGAACTAATTTCTGATTTCAAAGCAAAGAAGCCAAAACAACAGCAAAATAAAAGTTTTTCTTAGCTTCAAATGTAGGGTAAATCTGTAAGCACAAAGTACATACGAATACTCAGGTGGATGATGTAGTTGACAGTTGATAAAATTTTTGATGTTAGGTGAAAGATGCACTAATCAAGAATGAAATGATGGAGATGGATTATGACACCATAGTCGTGCGAAGGAGAAAAAGGGAGAAGAGCCCAGAAAGGGAAGACCTAAGAATACATGAACAGAAGTCAAGAAAAGGGGTTTGCAAAGAATTGCTTTGGAAGAGAATAAAGCCCCTAGTACAGATATATGGCAATGCATATCCTATGCCAACTGCAAATAAATGAGAGAGACATTAATTATGGTTAAGGTTATTTTGGTTAAGTCAATTTTATGTTTTGGGTCTGAAAAATCTGAAGTTATGTATCAAAATGAAAACCTAGATGCTAGCATAGTTGCAACCTTGGGAAAGGATGTGGGGAACAAGACATATTTCCATAGTAGGAAACAATCCCTGCTTTTCGTACAAGCAAATGTTTGCGTGTTTTTCTGTGCATATCCTTTTACATTTCTCATTCACTTCCCCATATTGTAGAAAGAGAATTGAACAAGCATTTGCGCACTTTCCTACTAAACAGTTAAGCTGCATGTAAAGTGCATTTCTTGACAACCATGCATGCTATTTCTTGTCAAGTTATATTTATTTTTCCACATAAGGTTTCCATTTTAACTAGCTAAATATTGCAAGCTGTGTTATCTGGATACTCATATCCAGATTTAATAATCCATGCTGGATATGCATCCCAATTGGATAGTTGTCTAACAATTGGACACTTATCAAATTTTGTTGGTAGCAACTTTTAGAAATTGGCAAAATGTTAGACTCTTCCAACAAGAAGTTAAAATTTAACTTCTGGTTCTTTAAAGATTGATAAAAAAATGTAGGCACTAAAAAACTTTACAAGTGTCATTTTTCTAAAATCCTTAAGCTACTTGGGAAGTTTGAGTTAAAACATTTACAAGGAAAGACTTAAACAAATAATATCTTTTACTATTTCTTAAACAATATTTATATATATTATATTTTTTTCATTTTACCTCTTGCCATGTCAGATTTTTTTGACGCATGTGGGTATCTCATTCGCTTGTCCATGTCCATGCAACATTAATTGCAGCCTACAAAATTATAATTCTAGAATGTTTGTTCTCTCAAAAAAATTCTAGAATAAGCATATGAAAAGCATCCCTATGTGCATAAAACAAATAAGAATGGAATATGATTTCGCATAGCAAGCTAGATTAGTACATTTGAAATATAAGAGTGGAATCGCTAATTATTAGTTAGTTGGGAGCAAGGACTATAGCATACCATGCATCATTTAAAAGCAAGCATAGTACATTTTCCACACCAAACAATCCTGAGTTTAACTATGTCCAAATCAAATTGTTACTCAAATTCATGGTTACAAAAATCTTGGTAGAGCTCCATGCAGTTTGTGGCCAACAATATATCTATATCCAATAAATGCAGTATTGACACAAGGTACCAACTGGAACCATAACAAAAGGAAAAGTTTAAAAACACCTATGATCTTGATTCAAAGATATATGGGGTCCATATGAGGAGATTTTAGTGTGGTCAGGATTGGTTCAACCCAGTTCACCTGTGGAAATATCCCAATGCGTTCCCTATGTCAGTCCTCAGCCAGTATGAGCAAGGTTTTAGATGAAGACATTAGATAAACAAGAACATGCTATTTAAATCCATAAAATACCAACTTTATATAGAATTAAATTATTCAAACTAAAAGGAGCCCGAAAAATGATTATAACTGATTCTAACATGGGATCACCCATGCCAGACCATGGCATGGTTTATCACTATAACATGCAATTGTTCAGACCATTACCTCCAAGAGAAGCTGGTAAATAATGTTCACCACTTTATTATGAGACAAACCTTGCAACATAATGCATATTCTACAAAATGGTATAATTCAAAAAGAGATCCTTGTTCCCGATGTTTGAGGGAGGATAGTTCTCTGTTACTGAATGTTCAACTCAACCAGTCACTGGAGTTTTTGTTATGACTTGAGGCTTATTATTGTTTGTTATATGGAGCCATGAGTTAATTTTTAATTTGTCATGACTTAAGTACTATTCAACATAACCAGTTCATTTTATTGGAATTTAAAAGAGAGTTGTAATCTTACTAGGAGGAAACCAGGCCTCTACCACATGATAATGTGGATTTGGAAACCTTGTGTTCCAACATAGAAAACATCTATTATATTAGTTGTATCCATTTAGAGTTTTTCTGCTACACGATCATTTATTCCTTTTGAATTCACTTTGACAGGTTTCAGATACTTGCTCCAAATATCCCCCCTTCTGGTCCCCTTATTTTGTGAGAAAGGGAGGAAGATCCATCTGTATTAGAATTACCTGGTTCTGGATTTTTAAGTATATGCCACTCAAGATTCAAACCCGGAACCTCTAGTTTGAAATGGATGTGATGTCACTAAGGTAACCACGTATTCTCCCCTTCACATCTGGTTCATTGCTTTTACCTTATTCTTCACCTTTTGCATACATGTTCTGATTTTTGATTATACCTAAATACACCAACGTAGGCATCCACTGGCCAATCAGAGTAGGATAGGAATCCAGACCAATGTACATTGAGACAGACCCCCTACATGCCAAGTATCAATGCTGAGTTAAGAGTCCATCATACAGCTCAACTAAGCCTTAATTCCAAACTAGTTGCGGTTGGCCACATGAATCCTTTTCCTCCATTCTGCTAGTTAAGATTCCATCCTTTTCTTCAGTCCATCATAAAACTCTCAAATCAAAGTCTTCTAACAAAGCAGTGAAGCCATATTCTGAGATGATACATTTCTCCAGTCCAGGTTGTTTCTTTTGGTCTTTCAAAAGGCACTTTTGTTTTTTTTTTTAAATTTTTGATATGTTGGTTGGTCAACAAATTATAATCATTGATTAGAACAATCAATTAATGAAAATTATGCAAGATCCAAATACATCAGTTCCCTGATTGATGTTAAACACGAATCTTGAAAATTAAATACATCTAAATACAGGAATATTTCAAGAAATGAGTGTACATATGTGAGCCAAGATGCAAAATGTTGGACCAAATGAAGGGATACTTACTTGAAAAGTTCAGCAAGGTATGTTGTCCACATGCTCAAAGAGATTCCTTGTTCATTTCCAACAAGAGCCTTAAAAAGATGATGTGCAGTTGATGTGTCAGCAATACCTGCAATAGCAGGAGCAATTCGGACAAAGGCCTGTTCCCCAACCAGTCTCCTCTACATGGTAAAAATGTACAACATTTAAGAACACATGTTAATCTGATAAAGTCTTATTACATATTCCAAATTCACAGAACTACGTTATCAAATTCAAATGTGCAACAAGAGACTTGAAAATTTAAGCTTGCTCATCCAGTGACCTTCCTTTCCCAACTTCATATATATATATATATTTGTATGCTTAGGAATCTAAAGGGATACACAAAAGAAGGAAATGATAGAAGAAATATTAGCTCTACTAAGCTGCGTTTGGTTGCAGAATAAGTAATCCAGAGTAAATAGTTTACTCCTAACCTACTGTACTGTGAAATATGTTATTCCATCCTGTAAGGTGGAATAGTTTAATCCTGTTTAGGTGGAAAAGTAGTTTTACCAATTTTTTAGATTGTCACTTTGCTCTCAGAATAATATTGTTACTTTTCCAGCATTTGTTGGGTTAAAGTGGAACTATTGAATTAAGAAGGGGACCTTATTCTACTTAACCCTTCTTTGGCCCTTATCCAGACAGAGAAGTAACAGTAGGTGAAGTCTTTTTTCCCAATTAAACAATCAAAGATGCATTATTATAGGTAAATTCTTTGAACCAAGTCAGTGCAATTTTACTTGACTAAAGTTGTGGTAGTTTAGAAGTTGAAGGTCACTGATGTCAAGGTATAACGCCACATGATCAAGGTATAGAATGACTTAACGGCTTTTGACTGACTGTCATCTGGCACAAAGTCCACTAAGAGATAACTACTATACTTTAAGAAATGTTTAAGTCTACAATATTAGTTTTATCTCAATTCAGCCTAAGGTGACACAGAGTTGCATATGCTTCAATAATTTACCCTTTTTCACTCATATTGGTTTCCTGATGTGTTTTAAGCTCATTAGCAGGTAGACAGTGAAACTCATGATATAACTCTATCACAGAAGTAAAGGGTTACTGTAATTAAAAATAAGGTCAATTTCCACTTAAAGTTTTTTTTAAAAAATATGGTCAGGAATAATATAGAAATATTTTTTTATGAAAGATTTAAAGAAAAAGAAATAACTTACATATCTTAAGGGTCTACAATTAACTTCTGACATCTAATAATATCTTGCAAAGAAAAGCACCTCAACTTAGAACAAACCATTATTTTCTTTGTTAGTCAACATAAGCATTATTCTTTCAGTAGTATGTGTCTGTGTGTGTGTGTGTAGAACATGAGGTTAGATGAAGAAGATCTAATTATATTGGATTACTTTGGTATATATAATAAATTTGTAGAAGGTTGAAGTCAGTCTCAGGGCAGCAAATATATTTATCCAACAGTTCAACCGTGTAAACAATTAGGTCACAACCTGATCATCAATCTCATATTACAAACATAATGTGACCACTGTAATACTTAATATTAGCAATCCAGGTAATATGATTAACTAGATATCCCTACAGTATATATTATTTGAAAAAACTGTGCTTGCAATACTCAAATAGGTGTTCGTCACTAATAGCAGCTCATGCATTGCAAAACGGCATGCTCATACATAATGATGCTTGAAACAATGGAGAAATGTAAACCTGCAAAGAAGAATTATCTAGCGAAAATTGTGAATCACCATCTCCACCGTATGGATTCTCCCATGCAAGCATAGTCACAAAATAAGCCTCTGAAAAGCAAGCTCCTGTAAATATACAATCCAATATAAGATGCAGAAAAAACAGTCAGGAACATAGTCAATAATTATATGAAAGCTAAATAAAGCTCTCAATGGCTTTGTGCAAAACAATGAAGAAATTTTTGGTTGACCATGTGATAAATTACTAAATCAAGTGGAAATAAATATCGTGGCTGACAAATTGGATGCGATTCTAAAGTTTCCTCCAAGCATATTAAGGGCATAGCAAACAAAATATTGCAAACCATCCCAAGTAAAATGTTATCCTATCCAGCTGGCCTTATTTCAGCAGTTGAGAATGCACATAATGTTTCCATTCCAGTGCATGCAAAGGATATATTCGTTTTAAATCTTAAGCTATGTGGCACCCACAGACCTTCAAGCTGGGATGGAAGTCAGAGTTCTCCCTTGACAAGTACCTAAAGCAACAATATTCCACCAAACTCCGGGCATCATATCGAACATGCTCGGGAGCAAGTGCTTCAAAAATCTTCTGCATCTTCCTCCCTGTCAATCCATTCATCCTGCACCATACTTTGGACCAATCAGAGAGCACAGTTAACAGAAATAATTTTTTTGAAAAAAAATGAGAAGAAGATTCCATCCATGTTACCAAGACCACCAAAGAAACGAAGGAAGTTGCGAAATTGGTGGGAAAATCTTTGCCTTTACCTCCCAAACTGCTCGATAGAGACCACGGCGGCAAAAGAGAGATACCCCTTTGGCGTCCTCCGCTCCACAGTCAACTCCGAGGCCCTAAAAATCTCTTCTTGGACTGCCATGTTGTCCAGTTGACGCTCCAGGGTGGGGTTCCTCCCCTGCCCGGGCTTCACAAGCGGCGTCGCCACCTCCGTGAGCAACGACTGAGCCTTGCCAAGCCACAAGCTCAGCCTCTCTCGTACCACATCTACCAGCAGAACTAAAAATAAGCAACAAAGAAAAGAAAGGCGTCTCCTTTAGGGCTCAGGGAGGAGCAGTGCACCTGGATCGATGTCGGTGAGCTTCCACCGGCCGCCCCCGAGAGACTGGAGGACGGAGTTGAGACGGCGGCCGTGGCGGCGGTCCGGTGGCCTCCCGGCAAAGAATTTGACTTGGGGAAAGGATCGGAGGAAAGAAGAGGAACAAGAGGTTGGCGACACAACAGTGAACATATCCTCTCTAGCTTCTCTTAGCCCGCTTTCTCTACTTATTCTCCTGCTTCTCTTCCGAAAGGCGGTCCCTTTTACCTACCTACCTTCGTTTTTCTCCCTCTAGCCTCCTTCGGAGCAGTGGAAAAGAGAAACGAGTGAGCTGGGAAAGATACGGCGAAGAGGCAAGAATGTTCTTTTAACCACTCCTGGCTCCACCGTTTGGCGCAAATAACGGCCACCGTAACGTTACATACCGGTTTTACTTTTTCCCAGAACATTTCGGTTTTTTGGCCGAAATAATATAAAAAAAAAATTTATTTATGAAAGTACAGTCACCCGATTTTTATTTATGGATATAGATTATTTTGGCCACGTATCAACCATGCTTGGACACGTGGCCAAATCGAAACAACATGGCAGTCCAATCAAAACACGTGGCAGCTGGTTCCGGCGCGTGGCAGAGAAGGTGAAAACGCGGGTTAGGTTCAACCCATGATTCTAGCACGAATTCTCGACGTGGCATGAAATGGGTCGAGTTAGCAGGTGAAAATGCGGGTTCAACTCACGAATTCTGAGTGAAAACGCGGGTTCAATCCGTGAATTCTGAGTGAAAATGTGAGTTCAACCCGTGATTTCACTAAGAAAACGCGGGTTGAACCCGCGATTTTTCAGCCAATGGCCTATTTACCACTCCGCCGGTTTTTTTGTTTTTGCTTTGCTCTTGTTTACATTAGGCCCTAGCGCTCTTGCTGTTTTCTCTTTGCCCCACCTCCGGTCCAATCTTGGCCCCAAGTTTCTTTGATGCGGGACTAAGATGCTAAGATGCATGCTAATGAACAAATGAATTGTTCTTTTGTGATTTTTAGGTTTTTTAATGGAGTTAATATTTCCCGAAGACAAGCAAAAGCAGATCTAGGATTTCAATAATAATAAGAACTTCTAGCAAGCAAATAAGTCCCTAAACATGAATAAGAAGAGGACCCCGGATTGAGAAACCCCATAGGACTTAGCTCTCGGATCAATACCAACTTAGGAGTTTAGGATTGCAAACCTTGTAAAGCTCTGATGCGCCCGATGCCGAGTTCGCTCACTCTCGCGGATATGATCTAGAAAATCAAGCCTTCAACCCTACGGATGCACCAGCTTTCCGTCCGAAGGTCGCGATGGCAAGGGAGACCGATTCCGTGTCTGTGGCACTTGGAGGACCTGTGAGCAATAAAGAGAAAGGTTAGAAGTCGGCAACAAACAAGAAGAAATGAGGGAACAAGGTTGGAGATGGTGATGATGGGGGGATCTTCTTGCTAGGCGCTCAGTTGGATCATCCAGATGGCCTCTGAACTCAAAGATGGAAGATGGCTTGTGCATAAGAGATGGTAGCTTGGGGCCTCACACCCCTTGATGTCCGAAGCCGAAGGCGCTCCCTCACGGAGATCGATGTTCTTAAGGAACGAAGGCAAACTAGAAGAATAGCACTCAAACTTTTCTTTTTCATTCATTCAAAATTAGCCATACAAGGAAGGGGTAAGGCCCTTTATATAGGCACCTTAGGATCCATTCAAATTCAAAAAAAAAAATACAAGTCTTTATTTGAGAAGGCGCCAAAAAATTCTGAAATTTTTCTCCTTGGCCTACCAAGGCCTTGCTTGTGTTTGGGCGTGGCTTGATTTGGGGCTTGGAAGGTGGATCTTGGCACCCTTGGTCTTTGATGGCTGATCTCACATTTCGAGAAGAATGCATGATATGGGGCTTGTAGCAAGGATCATGTCCTCACACCTTCTTCAATGTCCATTGACTTTCCTTGGCCGCCCACCCATCTTTGGAGAGAAACATGATATGGGGCTTGTTGCAAGGCTTATGTCTTCAACTCCCATTGACTTTCCTTGGCCGCCCACCTATCTTTGGAGAGACACATGATAGGGGGAGGGAGGGGAGGCTTGTATCAAGTGATGTTGTACCCTTTGGCTTGATGGCATCCAAGAAGCCAGCATTTCTTGATTTGTGCCGCCCACTTGGCAAAGTGAAGTGGCGCCACATGGGATGATGAGGTGGCACCTCAGGGCTGAATTGGCATCCTTCAAGGCATGGGAGATGGCTTGGCCCAATAGTGATTGGGTTAGACTCAATGTCCACTTCTTCAAACAGGTTTGGGTCCAATCTTCAAGTAGACTCGGGCTTAAATAAATTCGACTAAATACAGGGTTTATTGACCTAACTTGACCACATTGGCCAAGGTACAGGACTAAAACAAAAGTGCATGACTCAAAGTAAAGAATTGCATAGGCTTGAAGCCTTATTACAGAACCCATCAGACTAAACCCTAGTCAGAGATTCACAGAGGGTTGATGAGCCTCTGTCTGATTCTGGTGCCCATACCATTCTTGTTGGCTTACCCGGTTTCCTTCGAGTCCTAGGTGGTCCCGAGATTATCTAGGTATATTTTTTTATTATTAGTTGTTTAGATATTAAACTAGGATTTGATCTCATGTTTAAACCATTTAATTTAATTTTTTTGTTATTTTTTTAGAATCACTCCGAGTGTATTTCACATCTAGTCCAATCCAATGTTCAAATCTTACAGGTATAATTTATATAATTTTTTTATAATTTTTTTTATTATATTATATTTTATGATAATTTTTATCTTACGAAGCCATGTTAGTTTAATTTTTGTTAATATAATTATATATGCTTGTTTGATATATTAGATTAAATAATGATTTATAGTATATATCTTATATTATCATATTGCATGAAATTAATTATTTCATAAATAAATTAGATTTTTATCAAGTATTTATTCTCTTTTTGATATTTAAAAAATTAATATTGTTTATTATTAAAAAAATAATCATTAGGATAATTTTTTAGGATAAATCTATATTTATAATTTTTTAATTTGATTTTAAAAAATGTTTTATAATATTTATTTTTAAAAAATAATTATTTTTAATGTTGTAATAGACATAAAATTATAGTAGTACATAAAATGAGCTAGTAAATATTAATATATGTGGAATTCTTAAAATTATGTTATTAAAAAATAATATACTAAATTATTTTATTATTGTATAATTTAAATAATTAGTTATTTATGAATATATAATTATGTAAGAGTAATATATTAATATTGATTATATTATTTAACATAGGATTACAAATAATTGATATGTTTATTATGAAAAAAATTATGACGTAAATAATAAATGATTGTGTTATAGCCGTTACGATGACGTGGCGTGTCTCAGATTCTGTCGGGCGTGATCCGAACCACGTGGATTTTTTCGGCAGAGCGGGAGCTGTCCGGCAAGGTCGGATGTGGCACCACTGCGGCCGAAGTTGAGGTCGGGCCAGGCCTTCCTGCTCCTTCGCCAGGTGGCGCTCGGACACGGATCCACTTCGGTCGAAGTCGAGCGCCCCTTTGCCGCTCCGCCAGGTGTCCGCCCAGGAGGGGTCCACCTCGGCCGAAGCCGGTGGCCCCTTGCTCCCTCACCGGGTGGCACCCTGAGACGGTTCCACCTCGGCCGAGGTCGAGCCGGGCCTTCCTGGTCCTTCGCCAGGTGGTGCCCAGACACGGGTTCACCTCGGTCGAAATCGAGCGCTCCTCTGCCGCTCCGCCAGGTGTCCGCCTAGGAGGGGTCCACCTTGGCCGAAGCCGGCGGCCCCTTGCTCCCTCGCCGGGTGGCGCCCTGAGACGGTTCCACCTCGGCCGAGATCGAGCCGGGCCTTCCTGCTCCTTCTCCAGGAGGAGCTCGGACACGGGTCCACCTCGGCCGAAGTCAAGAGCTCCTCTGCCGCTCCGCCAGGTGTCCGCCCAGGAGGGGTCCACCTTGGCCGAAGTCGGCGGCCCCTTGCTCCCTCGCCGGGTAGCGCCCTGAGACGATTCTACCTCGGCCGAGGTCGAGCCGGGCCTTCCTGCTCCTTCGCCAGGTGGCGCGCGGACATGAGTCCACCTCGGCCGAAGTCGAGCGCTCCTCTGCCGCTCCGCCAGGTGTCCGCCCAGGAGGGGTCCACCTCGGCCGAAGCCGGCGACCCCTTGCTCCCTCGCTGGGTGGCGCCTTGAGATGGTTCCACCTCGGTCGAGGTCGAGCCGGCCTTCCTGCTCCTTCGCCAGGTGGCGCCCGGACACGGGTTCACCTCGGCCGAGTCGAGCGCTCCTCTGTTGCTCCGCCAGGTGTCCGCCCAGGAGGGGTCCACCTCGGCCGAAGCCAACGGCCCCTTGCTCCCTCGTCGGGTGGCGCCCTGAGACGGTTCCACCTCGGTCGAGGTCGAGCCGGGCCTTCCTGCTCCTTCGCCAGGTGGCACCCAGACACGGGTCCACCTCGGCCAAAGTCGAGCGCTCCTCTGCCGCTCCACCAGGTATCCGCCCAGGAGGGGTCCACCTCAGTCGAAGCCGGCGGCCCCTTGCTCCCTCGCCGATTGGCGCCCTGAGATGGTTCCACCTCGACCGAGGTCGAGGCGGGCCTTCCTGCTCCTTCGCCAGGTGGCGCCCGGACACGGGTCCACCTCGGTCGAAGTCGAGCGCTCCTCTGCCGCTCCGCCAGGTGTTCGCCCATGAGGGGTCCACCTCGGCCGAAGCCGGCGACCCCTTGCTCCCTCACCGAGTGGCGCCCTGAGACAGTTCCACCTCGGTCGAGGTCGAGCCGGGCCTTCCTGCTCCTTCGCCAGGTGGTGCCCGGATACAGGTCCACCTCGGTCGAAGTTGAGCGCTCCTTTGCCGCTCCGCCAGGTGTCCGCCCAGGAGGGGCCCACCTTGGCCGAAGCCGGCTATCCTGCGTGGTGAGGCAGCCGAGAAGCAGGGGCACGAGTTCCGAGATCGCCCCTCGAGCAGCGCACGCCGTACCTCGAGAGGAGCGCCGGTACGGTCGGCAGCAGCGCGCGAAACCTCGTTTACATCGGCCCGACAGGTTCCGTAGTCGAGAGGCGAAGTCCTGGCAAGATAGGACCCGGTAACGGACATTGTCGACGTCTTGGAAGGATAGCGCTCACGCTCGGCCCAAGGTCTGGCCGGTGTCCTTCCTCTACCCTTTCCTCGTTGGGCTCGGCAAGCAAGACAAGGAGGCCGTCGGGTTCCTGGACCTGAAGGGGAAAGGGGAAAGAGAGGGAGAGAAGGAGGTGAAAGCGAAGAAGGGGTCTCCCAAGGGCGGGAGGCCGGAGGCAGCGTGATGGGATAAAAGGATGGGAAGAGCGGACGACCAGGTAAGGGAAAAAAAGAGGATGGATAAAGAAAAGGCATCGAGAGCAGGATCCAAAATCCCGAATCCCTTGGCCCTTGGCACAAGCTCGGTGAAGGAACTTGGCCCAATTTCCACTCTTCCTGAGACCCTTTTTGCTAAGATAATCTCTAAGCCTGGGACTCCTTCGGGGGCCCACCTTGGAGATTCTGTTCCATCTCGCCATTTTCTAACTTGACCGTCGGAGCTCCCTCGCCGGGATCCCCGGCCAGGGTTTCTGACCTTGTCTTGCAAGATCGGGAGCCCGGAGACCTCGAGGCGAGACGGTCTGATCTCGCCACCAGCTCTGAAGTTACAGGCCGCGGCGGCAAGTTCGGCAACAGATTGGCGCACCAGGTAGGGGGGCAGGACAACACCCCCAATGCGAGCTAGCTCTCGGTAGGATGAAACGCGCTCCGGCCATGGTAGTCACACGCTGGCGCGAAGCATCCACCAGCCGAGTAGGGGAGGTCCCTTCCCCTCAGGGGCCACGTAGCCCGGAGAGGGAGCTTCCTGCTCCACCTCCTCTTCCACCACAGCCGACCTCGGTGGACGGACCTTTTGCAGCTGTCATCCAACAGCTGCAAACCCTGACTACAGTAGTTCAACAGCTATAGCACCAGCAGCGCTCCCTGGCCACGCAGCCCCAACCAGGGACCCCCGCGGCTCGGGCCACGGGGCCGCGCGGAAGTCTGCGCTCCATCCATGGTAGGCCATCCCAACCGCGGGCAGCCTCCAACCACCGTGGGAGCCACCAGACCCCCGTGAAGAGAAATTACTCCGGTTCGGCGGATCACGAGAGTCGATCCCCGGTCGATGATGCGAGACGGTGCGCCGCAGTAGGCGACGTCGGGGCAAAGCCCCCCGCCAAGATCGATCGGCGCCCCCTTCACCAGCAGCCTCGGTGGAAGATTCCACTGATGAGGCCATCAGACGCTAGGCCGAGAGGCGCCTGGAGGAGCACGAGCACAAACTGGCAGAGTTCGCCCGTCGATTTGTCGACCTGCAAAACTCCTCGGCGGACCCAGCGGGCTACGATGCCCGGCCACTCTTCTCCCAGGAAATCCAAGAGGAGCCGACCCGAGTCGGTTCCGCATGCCGCAGGTGGATCCCTACGACGGGACCACCGACCCTTTGGACTATCTGGAGAGCTACAAGGCTCTCATGAGGGTCCAAGGGGCCACGGATGCTCTTTTGTGCATTGCCTTCCCTGCTACCCTCCGGAAGGCTGCTCGAGTCTGGTTCACCCGCCTCGAGCCAGGATTTATTTGCTCCTTCCATCAATTAGAAGGAAAGTTCGTGGCGCACTTCGACGCTTGTCGGAAGGTGCTGAGAGAGGTGGACAGCCTCTTCTCTATCCGCCAGCAGGACCAGGAGCTGCTTCGGGACTATATTACCCGCTTCAAGACCGCTGCCCTGGAAATCTACAGCCTGGACGAGCCCGTTGCCATGCTGGCATTAAAGCGCGGGCTCAAGACATCCCGCCTGACTTATTTCCTAGATAAGAAACCCCCCAGGACGTATTCCGAGCTCCTCCTCCATGTCTACAAGTACATCCGAGCGGAGGAGGCCGATCGCACCCGGCGAGAACTGGACGGGAGGACCTTGAAAAAGCCAGCCCCGAGAGATGTTCCCGGGACCCGAAGGCCCGGGCCACCTACCGACCCCCGTCCAAATCCGAAGCCGAAGGGCGGAACCGCCCCGGAGCGAAGCTTCACCCCTCTCCTTGCTCCCAGAACGAAGATCCTCATGAAAATTGAGGGCGAGCACTACCTCCGCCGACTCCCCCTCAGAACCCAAGGAGCACCCGCGACAAGTCAAAGTACTGCCAGTTCCACCGCGAGCACGGCCATGACACGGAGGAGTGTCGTAATCTGAAGCGGGAAATCAATGAGCCGATTAAAAGAGGCTACCTCAGGAAGTTCGTGAGGAACGAAGCCCCGATGGAGGGACAGCCGCTTGCGGCCCTCCCCTCGGTCCCTGCGATCGACAATCGCCCGACGAAGAAGCTAGTGGGCATGATCTGTTGTGGAATCGGGCGGGCGGCAAAGAGAGCCCGAGAGGTGGGGGACCCGGAGAATGTATCCCCCTTTGAGAAGGAAAATGAAAACAAAAATGTAAATAATGATGCAGTGGTGGTTGAGATGACCATCGCAAAGCATCATGTACATCGCATTATGGTAGATAGTGGGAGCTCTACTGACGTGCTTTTTTATGATGCTTTCTCCCGAATGAACCTATCTGATCAGTTAAGGCCGGTACACACCCCCTTATGGGCTTCACCGGGGACTCGGTGGGGGTCGAAAGGGAGATCACTCTCCTTGTCACCGCTGGATCCCCACCCCGACAGACCACCGTCGTGATGACGTTCACCGTCGTTAAACTCCCCTCGCCTTATAATGCGATCCTCGGTCGTCCAGGGCTCAACCAGTTAGATGCCATGATTTCCACAAAACGGTTGCTAGTACAGTTCCCCACGGCCTCCGGGCTTGGGGTGATGAGGGGGACGACCCAGCCAGTCCAGCATTGCCTTCAGGCGGTCCCGGGTGCCCGAGGCACCGAGCTCGGCCCCGACGTCGACGACCTCGACTTAAAGGAGAAGGAACCCAGGGGAGGACCCGTGGAACATCTGTTGGCATATCCCCTCGGTTCGGACCCACCCTCAGAAGACTGTGCATGTGGGGGCCCAGCTCCCGGAGGAAGAGCGGACCCGCCTGCTGGATTTCCTCCGCGCGAATGCGGATGTGTTTGCATGGTCCGCGGTCGACATGCCGGGCATCCCCCTTGAAGTCATCACCCACAGGCTAAACGTGGATCCGAGGTGCCGCCCGGTCTGCCAGAAGAAGAGGAGCTTCGCCGCAGAAAGGCAGAGGGCCATCAACAAAGAGGTGGAGAAGCTCCTCGCCGCCGGTTTCGTGCGGGAAGTACAATATCCCAGCTGGTTGGCGAATGTGGTCATGGTGAGGAAGAGTAGTGGCAAGTGGAGGATCTGTGTGGACTACACCGACCTCAACCGAGCCTGCTCGAAGGACAGCTTCCCTCTTCGAAAAATTGACCAGCTGGTGGACACCACTTCGGGGCATCGCCTCCTCTCTTTCATGGATGCCTTCTCCGGGTACAACCAGATTTGAATGCACCCGGAAGACGAAGAGCACAGCGCCTTCGTCACCGACCGTGGAACTTACTGTTACAAGATGATGCCATTTGGCCTCAAGAACGCCGGGGCAACGTACCAGCGATTGGTCAACAAAGTCTTCAAGGATCAGATCGGCCGCAACATGCAGGTGTACGTGGATGACATGCTGGTAATGAGCAAACCCCTTTTAGATCATGTTGGCGACCTGGCGGAGACCTTCGGCAACCTCCGACTTCACCAGATGAAGCTGAACCCGGTGAAGTGCGCCTTTGGCATCTCCACCGGGAAATTCATGGGGTTCATGGTGACCCAAAGAGGGATAGAGGCCAACCCGGAGAAGGTCCAGGCCATCTTGGACATGGAGCAACCCACCTCCAAGAAGCAAGTGCAGCGACTCACCGCCGGATAGCCGCTCTGAGTCGATTTATCTCGAGGTCGGCCGACCGCTGCCGGCCTTTCTTCAAAGTGCTGAGGAAGATGAGCGACTTCACCTGGCGCGAGGAGTGCCAGGAGGTGTTTGATGAGCTGAAGAAGATGCTTTCATCGCCCCCACTATTTTCCAGGCCTGAAGAAGGAGAGGAGCTCGTCCTCTACCTGGCGGTCACCCCCGAGGCCGTCAGCTCGGTCCTGGTTCGGACCGACGACCAGGGAGTTCAGAGGCCGGTGTACTAAACGAGCAAACTCCTCCATGATACGGAGCTCAGGTATTTCCGGTCTGAAAAGCTCATTTTTACATTAATAGTGTCTGCCCAGCGTCTCAGGCCCTATTTCCAAGCACACCCCATTGCCGTCCTGACTGATCAGCCGCTGAAAGCGATACTCAGCTGACCCGACATATCCGGGCGATTGGCGAAGTGGGCACTAAAGCTCAGCGAGTTCGATATCGCTTATCGGCCAAGGTCGGCCATGAAGGCGCAAGTGCTCGCCGACTTCTTGGTCGAGTGCGCAGGCCTAGGCAAGGGGGTAGAGGAGGACCCTTATGGACTGGCAGTTGAAACCGGGACCCGAGGAGGACGTGTGGATCCTTCATGTGGACGGAGCCTTGAACTCCGACGGGAGCGGAGCCGGTCACATCCTCGCCAACGACGATGGGGTCGTCGCCGAATATGCACTCCATTTCCAGTTCGCCGCAACTAACAACCAGGTGGAGTACGAGGCGCTCATCGCTGGGCTGAGAGTGTCCCGCGAGTTGGGCGTGGCCAACCTCAAGGCCTTCACTGATTCCCACTGGTGGCCGGACAGATCTCTGGAGAGTATGGTGCGCATGACCCTCAAATGGCGAAGTACCTAGAGCTCGTGAGAACGAGCGCGACCGGATTTCGGCGCTTCAGCATCTCCCACATACCCCGCTGGAAAAATGCTCGCGCGGACGCTCTCTCCCGGTTGGCAACCCTGCCGGACTCGTTGCTGGGCCGCGCCCATGTTGAACGTCTCAAGTCCCCGAGCTACGAGACCCCTGTGGAGGTCCAACAGGTTAGCCAAAGCCCAGCTGGATGGACAAGTACGCCGAATACATTACCGGTGGCACCTTGCCGGAGGACCGCGCGGCGACCCGCCTTATCAAGAAGAAGGCCTACTCCTACCCCTTCCTTAAATGCCTGATGGCCCGTGCCTGAGGCCGCCGCACTCGTACTCCAGGAAATCCACGAGGGCATCTGCGGGAACCACGTGGGGGCAGAACGCTAGCGTACAAGGCCTCCGCCAAGGTTATTTCTGGGAGACGATGAAGGAGGATGCCGCCGACTTCGTGAAGAGGTGTGATCGGTGCTAGCGGCACGCCATGGTGCAGCGGCAGCCCTCCACTCCACTTTCCCAGCTCTCGCTCCGTGGCCGTTCGCCCAATGGGGGATGGATCTCTTAGGACCCTTTCCCCCGGCGTCCGGGCAGCGGAAGTTCCTGATCGTGATCATCGATTACTTCACGAAGTGGGTCGAGGCCGAACCCATAGCACGGATCACGGAGGCAAACGCCTCTAAGTTTCTTTGGAAGTCAATCATTTGCCGTTTCGGCCTGCCCCATACCATTATCACCGATAATGGACGTCAATTCGACTCCCGGGAGTTTGAAGAATTCTGCAGCGACCTCAGCATCCACCATCACTTCACCTCGATGGCGCATCCATAGACAAATGGAGAAGCCGAGGTGACGAACAGGACCATCTTGCAGGGCCTCCGTACAAGGCTGGATCAGGCCAAGGGTGGGTGGGCAGAAGAGCTCTCGAGCATCCTGTGGGCGTACCACACCACCCCGAGGACGGTCACCGATGAGACCCCATTCAACCTCGTCTTCGGAGCTGAGGCGGTTATCCCGATTGAGCTCAGCCTACCCATCCTGCGCGTGGAGCAGTACGACGAAGTGGAGAACCCCGCCAGGATGATGCTGAACCTGGACCTTCTTGAGGAGACGAGGGACAAGGCCCGAGTCCGGATGGCGGCGTACAAGCAGCGAGTGGCCAGGTACTACAACTCCCGGGTGCGACCGAAGTCCTTTCGCCTAGGAGATCTGGTGCTCCGGCATGTTGAAGCTTCCTAGCCACAGGAGTGCGGGAAGCTCTCCCCGAATTGGGAGGGCCCGTACAGGGTGGCGGAAGTTCTCCCTCATGGGGCCTATTATCTGAGGAGTTAGGAGGGTCCAGATTCCCTCGGACCTGGAATGCCTCAAACCTGAGGATGTATTACCAATAATGTAAGGTTCCTCGAACTCCTGCAATGAAATCCTTTTACTTCAAATGCTTATTCTCACCTCGTAGGAAGAGAGACACTTAGCTCTGAGTTCGGCAAACACGACTGTGGCCGAAGACTCGAGAAGGCGAGAAGTCCCGGACTTCGATCCGGAAGGTGGGGCAGAGCCAAATTCGCCCACGCAATCATGGAGAACAACCCGGCAAGCCGCGCAGGGCTCGGATAAAGCCTGCAGCCCCGGGGTTCAGTGCGGAAGTCCCGGACTTCGATCCGGAAGGTGGGGCAGAGCCAAACTCGCCCACGCAATCATGGAGAACAGCCCGGTAAGCCGCGCAGGGCTCGGATAAAGCCTGCGGCCCTGGGGTTTAGTCCGGAAGTCCCAGACTTCGGTCCGGAAGGCGGGCAGAGCCAAACTCGCCCACGCAATCACGAAGAACAGCCCGGCAAGCCGCGCAGGGCTCGGATAAAGCCTGCGCCCCGGGGTTTAGTCCGAAGTCCCGGACTTCGGTCCGAAGGCGGGGCAGAGCCAAACTCGCCCACGCAATCATGGAGAACAGCCCGGCAAGCTGCGCAGGGCTCGGATAAAGCCTACGGCCCCGGGGTTCAGTCCGAAAGTCCTGGACTTCGGTCCGGAAGGCGGGGCAGAGCAAAGCTCACCCACGCAGTCCCAGAGGACAGGCCGGCAAGCTCGAAGGACTCGTGCAAGGCCTGCTCCACCGGTCCAACTCGGAGGCTCCGAACTTCGGTCTGAATGCTGGACGGGACTCAGTCTGCCCACAAGCTCAGCTCAGAGCACACCACAGGGCTTATTCTCGGCACTCGAATCAACACTCGGTTTTAACAAAAAAAAAGGGAGAACAGAGAGAAGGCAAAGATGAGACTTGGCAATGGAAGATTTCATTGATCTCAAGAAAGATTACAATGAAGGAGTCCCGATAGGCCGGGAGTCCTCAAAAAAAAAAAGAAAGAAGGAGAAGCAAAAGAAAAGAAATACAAGTGGGGAGCTAGTTTGGCGCAGTGGCACTGTCCTCGGGCGGGGGTGCTTACTCTCTACCTGCGCCATCGACGGGTGGCTGCTCGGGGGTCTGCTCTGGAGTTGCAGCCGCGTTGCCTGCTGTTGCTGGAGCCTCTCCGCTGGACTCCTACCTCCTTCCACCGAGGACCACCTCGCTGAGGTCGAGCTTGGGGTAGAAGGAGCCCACCTTCTCCTGGCATACCTGAACCCCTTCAAGAAGGAGTCCACGATGACCTCCCGAACCTCCACGATGTACTCCTCGGAGGCCCAGAATTTTGGGACGGCCTCCTGCACCTCCCGCTTTGAAGCTTCTAGTAGCTCGTTGACGTAGGATCTCCGCTCCTTGGCTGCGTTCATCTCCCTCCGAGCTTCCTCCGCCCGGCGCTCCAACGACCGGGACTGAGCTCGGAGGCGAGCCTTCTCCGCCGCGTCCTCCTCCGCGCGACGCTGGTTGGAGATCCTCTCCTCAGACAGAGAGGTCTCCAGTTCTTTGATGCGCCCCTCGGCGCGCTCCAGGTCGGATTGGAGGGCTTGGTTGTTCCCCCGCAGCTCGACCCCTTCTCCATGAGATCCTTCACGTCGGCCACGAGTTTGCCGAGCTTTTTCTCCTTCTCGGAGTCCTTCTTGGCATACCCTGCATGAAAATTCCTCAGCAGCAACACGTC
This sequence comes from Areca catechu, assembly GCA_021397845.1. Taxonomy (NCBI): domain Eukaryota; kingdom Viridiplantae; phylum Streptophyta; class Magnoliopsida; order Arecales; family Arecaceae; genus Areca; species Areca catechu. The sequence goes on from CM038045.1 coordinate 186,641,484, forward strand.
AGTCCCGATCTGCACCAGAAAAAGAGAGGCAGTCAAAATCCAACTGGAACTTTAAAAGGGAGGGTTCCGAGTCCGGGACTTATTGTGAAGAGCTGCGGAAGGATTCCGAGCAGGGCATCGGCATAATCCCGGTCGCCCCTCAGTCGGCGGTCTCGGGAGGTGCAGGCGAACTCCATGACCCTCTCCGTGAGGCCCTGATCGTGAATCACGGAGCACCGGTTGGTGAGATTTGGTGGTGGAGCGGATAGGTCGGCAGCGGCAGGGGCGACCATCCCCTCGCCGGGTGGAACTGCTATCGACGGAGCAGCTGGAGCCACCGGGGGCGCTGTCGGGGCGGCGGTTAAGGCGGCCGCTGCCCGGGAGGAGGCTGGCCCTCCCTCTTCTACAGCCCTGTCGAGGTCGACGACAGGGGCGTCGGCAGCCCGGTCTCGAGGTGGCCTGGATGCGGGAGCTGCCACCACTGGACCGGAGGTAGGAATAGGCACGGCCTCCCTGCTCGCCTCGGTGTAAGCCCTCTTCGCCGCGGGCTCATTTCCCTCAGCAACGTCCCTCTGAGCGGCGCCCTCCAGGAGGTTTTCTAGGGAGAACTTCATACCTGAAAGAAAACGAAGGTCGGTCAGCCCAGTTAAAAGGAAAAGAGAGAAGGGGGGTGCGGAATGGAAAGGAAGGCCAAGCCTCACCCAGCTCCCGGATGGGACTGATCCCCGCCTCGAACAAGTTCTGCTCCGAGAGCAGAACATCAAGTGTCGGGACCGCGTCACTCAGCAGCAGGGAGTAGACCTCTTGGTCCGCCAGCTCAACTTGGGAGTTCCGGTTCGGGGACTGATCCTGCTTGCTCCAGCCCAGTCGATGTCCTCGATCGAGGTAAAAAAGAACCGTTCTTCCAACCCTTAATAGAGGAAGGGAGGTCGAACCGGAGGCACCTAGGCCGAGGTGAAATGTACCACCAGCTATCATCGGTGGAATAGCGCTTCAGGGTGAAAAGAGCCCTGAAGAGAGAGAAGCGAGCAACAAACCCGTGGAAGTGGCAGAAGATGATGAAGGTGAAGATGACCCGGATGGCATTTGGAGCCAACTGGGCCGGGACCAGGCGATAGTGACTGAGAAAGGCGAGGAAGAAATGGTGTAGGGGGAACCGAAGACCCCAAGGAGGAAGTCCTCGTAAAAGGCTATTCGCCCGGGGTCGCTTAAGGTCACACGATCCCCGGGTCGCGTGAGAGAAAGATGGATCGACTCCGGGATGCCATAGACTTCCCGGAGCAAAGAAATGTCACTTTCGATCATCGATGAGACGTGACCGAAGGGACCAGCAGAAGAAATGGCCGGAGGAGGAAGAGAAGAGATGGGACTGGCGGAAACTACAGGGGGAGACCTAGGACCCCTAGGGACGCCTATGGTTACACCCCCAGGCTGGAGCCGCCTGCGGATCTCTTCCGAGATCACCTCCCCTTCCGAGGAAGAGGACGATGGAGTCCTCGTTTGGGACGGACCGACCTCGTCTGGGTTAGATGAACATGACGACGGCACGCCATGGGGAACGAAATGGTGAAGGAAAGTTGCTAAGGAAAGGGGACGGAAGAAGGGAGCAGACGCGGGCACTCACCGAAACACACTGTGCAAAAGATATGGCAACCCAGGGAAGTGAAGGATAGCCCACTGCACCACCGACGGAGCATGAGAAAGGGAAAGGGCCTCATTTCCGGAAAGTTCCCCTCCTTTTCAAATTCGATCGACAGTGACCGTACCCCTCATTCTATTCTGGACCACCAGATGGATGCTGCATGGACGCACGCCCGACATCGACGCTTCGGTTACGAGGAAACGACCTCCATTTTGAAGTGACGCATTAAGTGCAACCGGAAAGACGACGTGTGGCAGCCTCTCATAGGACCTCGGGTGCAACGAGGAACGGCGCAAGGATCGTGGCAATCATGGCGCGAGATCTTCGCCTTCCCCACGTCATCTCCGTATTAAATCCCCACGTTCCGAGCCATGACGCCTCAGCGAAACGAGAGGATGGGGGTTAACTGTTATAGCCGTTATGATGACATGGCGTGTCTCATATTCCGCTGGGCGTGATCCGAACCACGTGGATTTTTTTGGCAGAGCGGGAGCGGTCCGGCAAGGTCGGATGTGGCTCCACTGTGGCCGAAGTCGAGGTCGGGCCGGGCCATCTTGCTCCTTCGCCAGGTGGCGCTCGGACACGGATCCACCTCGGCCGAAGTCGAGCGCCCCTCTGCCGCTCTGCCAGGTATCCGCCCAGGAGGGGTCCACCTCGGTCGAAGTCGGTGGTCCCTTGCTTCCTCGCCGGGTGGCGCCCTGAGACAGTTCCACCTCGGCCGAGGTCGAGCCGGGCCTTCCTGCTCCTTCGCCAGGTGGCGCCCGGACACGGGTTCACCTCGGCCGAAGTCGAGCGCTCTTCTACCTCCGCCGCCAGGTGTTCGCCCAGGAGGGGTCCACCTCGGCCGAAGTCGACGGCCCCTTGCTCCCTCGCGGGTGGCGCCCTGAGATGGTTCCACCTCAGCCGAGGTCGAGCCGGGCCTTCCTGCTCCTTCGCCAGGTGGCGCCCGGACACGGGTCCACCTCGACCGAAGTCGAGCGCTCCTTTGCCGCTCCGCCAGGTGTCCGCCCAAGAGGGGTCCACCTCGGCCGAAGCCGGCGGCCCCTTGCTCCCGCCGAGTGGCGCCCTGAGACGGTTCCACCTCGGCCGAGGTCGAGCCGGGCCTTCCTGCTCCTTCGCCAGGTGGCGCCCGGACACGGGTCCACCTCGGCCGAAGTCGAGCGCTCCTCTACCGCTCCGCCAGGTGTCCGCCCAGGAGAATCCACCTCGGTCGAAGCCGGCAGCCCCTTGCTCCCTCGCTGGGTGGCGTCCTGAGACGGTTCCACCTCGGCCGAGGTCGAGCTGGGCCTTCCTGCTTTTTCGCCAGGTGGTGCCCGGACACGGGTTCACCTCGGCCGAAGTCGAGCGCTCCTCTGCCGCTCCTCCAAGTGTTCGCCCAGGAGGGTTCCACCTCGGCCGAAGCCGGCGGCCCCTTGCTCCCTCGCCGGGTGGCGCCCTGAGACGGTTCCACTCGACCAAGGTCGAGCCGGGCCTTCCTGCTCCTTCGCCAGGTGGCGCCCGGACACAGGTCCACCTCGGTCGAAGTCGAGTGCTCCTCTGCCGCTCCGCCAGGTGTCTGCCCATGAGGGATCCACCTCGGTCGAAGCCGACGGCCCCTTGCTCCCTCATCGGTGGTGCCCTGAGACGGTTCCACCTCGGCCGAGGTCGCGCCGGGCCTTCCTACTCCTTCTCTAGGTGGCGCCCGGACACGGGTCCACCTCGATCGAAGTCGAGCGCTCCTCTGCCGCTCCACCAGGTGTCCGCCTAGGAGGGTCCACCTCGACCGAAGCCGGCGGCCCCTTGCTCCCTCGCTGGGTGGCACCCTAAGACGGTTTCACCTCGACCGAGGTCGAGCCGGGCCTTCCTGCTCCTTCGCCAGGTGGCGCCCGGACATGGGTCCACCTCGGCCGAAGTCGAGCGCTCCTCTGCCGCTCCGCCAGGTGTCCGTCCAGGAGGGGCCCACCTTGGCCGAAGCCGGCTACCCTGCATGGTGAGGCCGCCGAGAAGCAGGGGCACGAGTTCCGATACACCCCCCTCGAGCAGCGCGCGCCGCACCTCGAGAGGAGCGCCGGTACGGTCGGCAGCAGTGCGCAAAATCTCGTTTACATCGGCCCGACAGGTTCCGCAGCCGAGAGCGAAGTCCTGGCAAGATAGGACCCGGTAACGGATGTTGTCGTCGTCTGGGAAGGAGAGCGCTCATGCTCGGCCCAAGGTCTGGCCGGTGTCCTCCCTATACCCTTTCCTCGTTGGGCTCGGCAAGCAAGACAAGGAGGCCCGGGGTTCCTGGACCCGAAGGGGAAAGGGAAAAGAGAGGGAGAGAAGGAGGTGAAAGCGAAGAAGGGGTCTCCAAAGGGCGGGAGGCCGGAGGCAGCGTGATGGGATAAAAGGATGGGAAGAGCGGACAACCAGGTAAGGGGAAAAAAGAGGCCGAAAAAAGAAAGGCACCGAGAGCAGGATCCAAGATCCCGAGGGGGTCCCTTGGCGCAAGCTCGGTGAAGGAACTTGGCCAAATTTCCACTCTTCCTGAGACCCTTTTTGCTAAGATAATCTCTAAGCCTGGGACTCCTTCGGGGGCCGGCCTTGGAGATTCTGTTCCATCTCGCCGTTTTCTAACTTGACCATCGGAGCTCCCTCGCCGGGATCCCCGACCAGGGTTTCTGACCTTGTCTTGTAGGATCGGGAGCCCGGAGACCTCGAGGCGAGACGGTCTGATCTCGCCACCAGCTCTGAAGTTACATGCCGCGATGGTGAGTTCGGCAACAGATTGAAATATATAATATTTTATAGCTTATAAATAAATTTTTAGTTTAATATAAATAAGTTATGGTACAAAATTAATATATCTATAATGTTTTTATTTTTATACTTTTTAGATGTCAGCATGAATATTTACATTGTGTAGTATGCAGAAATTGTTATTACTGAATAAATTGCGTCTAAATTATTTGTTAAGTTAAACATTCGATTTTTCATATATATGAATATAAATTTGCATTATATTGAACCGTAGACCCAATTAATTGCGTCTAAATTATTTGTTAATTTAAACATTCGATTTTTCATGTATACGAATATAAAATTTATATTATATTGAACCATAGACCCATCAATTGATTAATATGGATAATCTGTAGTATCCGTACTTTATTTATATTTGTATGGAGCTGAGAATTATGTACATTAATCAATTGATTGTCCATAATGGACAGTTTGGGAATTGCAATAATTTTACATGTCAGTTTACAATAATCAAAGTGTGCAACGAAGACCAATGAAATTTCGAGTATCATTTTCTTCTTTTTCTCCACTTACATAAATATTTGTATGTGGAGAATTAAGGGGTAATGCTGCCAAAATTTCATTTAGTCTTTGTTGCACACCTTTTGATTACTGCAAGCTGACCTGTAATATTAATGTAATTCCTGAATGGGATAAGACCTATCTTTATCCAGTAGTTGGTGATATGATGCATTTATCATTCAAGTCATCCAAAATTCCGTACGCATGTATAAACTTAAAAAATATCAAATTATATTTATATATTTAAAAATTAATTATGTCTGTAAATTTATTATCATGTTATTTATTTTGTATTATTACAGTTTTTAATGATGGTATTATATATTCGAGAAATTATCTTTAAATATATTTGATTTATTAACATGTAGGGCATAATGGAAGAAACAATCACAGCCTTATGCTATATCAATGGTTCTATGATTAGAGGCAAATATGGTATTGGTATAATCAGGGACCGAAAAAAGTAATTAAATTAAATATGGTATGATATTTGAAGAATTGGAGAATAAAATATGTAGAATCTTCCATATAGATAGAAGTGAAAAAAATATATTGATCATCTATAGATATCCACAAGTTATACTGGCAACATATGTTAAGTATGAACCTGTTCCATTAAATAATGATTAGGACATGGACATAATTTTCAACGATCAGTTCACATCATTGTATATCAGGTGCATAGTCGAGTGCCACTCATATGTTTTTATATCATAGAATGGCATTTTCCTGATAGAGTGATATGACAGTTCAGTTTTCGACAGGTCGTACCCGATCGATGTGTTATAGATCATGCACTGCATCATATCGATCTTAGGGGATGACCCGATCAGGATTGGAGCAGCAGTCATGGAGAGTATATTCAGTTATGGAAGAGCCGTCATGATCATGTTATAGATGGTGCTCCTGTTGATGGTGCTATGCATTATCATGATCCATACATGCAGTGGTATCGTGGCATCAGTCGGCGATTTCTCGATCGTGATGGTGCGATGCATGATTATGTGGTATGAAATTTTATTTATGCTACTATACATCGTTATCATATATTTCATATTTTTTTAACTCATTAAATGTTTGTAACTTTCATATCACTGGCATTGCGATGATATATCAGCTTGCTCGGCCAAATTCCATAGCGACGTCCTCACAGAGTATACAAGACATATGTCAGTCGACTCTTGATGTTGTTGGTGAGTATGCACGTGTCCAGTTATGAGGATTTGCTCGGGATGATGACAGAGACAACGAGACTCCAGAGCTTTATCGATATGCATCTACATCAACAGCACCTCCTCCTACCTAGCACACACGAGATACTCGACGATTCAGTACCTCTCCCTTTCCGATGCCAGAGTATGATCCATATATGTCCGCGTGTAGTTTCTTCCATGAGGATGTGAGACAATTCACATCTACAGAGGATGCTACTGCACATTTTGAGTACGCTGCTGGATCAGACTATCTGATGCATCCTGATTACTCGGACGTGGAGGACAGCATATAGGCGAGGAGTCATCGCATCATGTATCTGCATCGCATGCATTTCCTGATGTACAGGTCCGACAGAGCATCAGGAACCGAGTGAGGCGGAGCCAGTACCTCATCGACAGCAACCTGCACGTAGGAAGAGATTGCCACCATGTGGGACTTAGATTTTGTATTTTATTTTTTCGTTGTTTGAACTTATTACACTATATTCTCACATTTTGTAATTGTTATCATCACATTTTGTATTTTACTTTTTTATTATTTAAACTTGTTACACTGTACGTTATTCCCGGACCAGTTCCATCCCTATAACCCTAAATCCTAAATCCTAATACATAAATCCTAATTTCTTAAAAAGGATTGGGTTACATAGAAATATACAGATTAACAAAATAATTATAAAAAATAATAGTCCTTTAAAATTTAAAAAAAAATAATTAGTAGAAAAAATTTTAAAATTAATAAAAATAATATTATGAAATCGCGGTTGGACCTGCGTTTTCATGAAATCGCTCGTGGGTTGGACCCGCATTTTCATGAAATCGCTCGTGGGTTGGACCCGCGTTTTCATGAAATCGCGGGTTCAACCCATGTTTTCTTTTAAAAATCCAGCCCGATAACCATAAAATCACGGGTTGAACCCGTGTTTTCATGAAATTGCGGGTTCAACCCGTTTTCAATGTAAACCGACCCAGACCCAATCTACTGAAATCGCGGGGTGAACCTGCATTTTCACTCTAAATTCACGGGTCCAACCCGTGTTTTCAGATGCCACGTGGGCATTCGGAGCTAAAATTGCAGGTTCAACTCGCGATTTCGTACAAAATTCGCGGGACCAACCCGCGTTTTCACCCCCATGCCACGCCCCCAAATAACCTTGCCACATATAGGGAAGACACGTGACCAAAATCACCTAGATCCGTAAAAAAAAGGGACAGCGGTATTTTGGTAAATAAATTTTTTTTTATATTTTCGGTCAAAAATCCGAACATTTCCCTCAACCAAAAAAAAAATTACAATTTGCTTGTGGCATCTATTAAAAGCCATGTGAGGACAATTTTTTTTATTTTATATCAGCTTTGTCAACTTGTATATTGATTCCATGTCTGCACTCCATATTTTTATTTTCAGGGATGGTGTTTGGTTTTTTAATTCTATCATAAATAATTTTTATTCTAATTTATTTCTCTATAAAGAGTATTTGGATACAAAAAAAAATTCTGAAATAGGAATACCAATTCTCAGTTTATCTTTGTTATTCTAGATTTATATTTGATTAGAAATCTGGAATAATAACTTTATTCGAATGTAATTAATACTTTAAGACCCATCACATAGAAAGAAAAAAAATCTGGAATAAACTATTTTATGGTCCACTATGGAATAGCTATTCTAAATATCAAGGATTGACTAGAATAGCTTATTTTGGATAGCTCATCTCGATTTTTGTAGCTGTTTGGAGAATAAACGAGAATAATGACTTATTTTAGATGGAATTAAGGGAGTCGAATACCACCCTAAAATAAGCTATTTCGGTCAACCCTTGGTATTCTATAATAGCTATTTTATGGTGGACCATGGAATGGCTTATTCTATGTCATTTTATTCTATGTGGTGAGCTCTACAGCATTAATAAGGCTACAAATGGGTTAGGTTGACCCGTGACCCGACCCGACCTTATCCATTTAGATCCGACCCAACTTATTTTTAGGAATCCGTGGATACGAATCGGGTCCTAAATTAGATTCATTCCATTTTCGGTCAGATATGAATTTACTGAATTTGGATCCAACCCGATCCGACTTGAACATACTAATACTATTAGGATGATATCTATTTGAACGTTTAAATTATAATTTAAAATTTATGTGAAACTTATTTTAACATAGATATATATTATATTATTTTTATATTTTAATTTATTTTAAAAATAATATTATTTGTTTTCTATTTTATGGTTAATAATAGTTGATTATGTAATATTAAAATATAGTTGTCTATATTTTATAATTGGCTTCGAAGCTACTTGATTTTTTATTACTTTTTATCTTCTTTTGTCTTTGAGACTGAGTTGATCAAGCACTTTCCTTGAGTCCGCTATCTCCTTGACTAGGTCAGCTAACTTGAATTATTGATTGACTCAAAAAATATCTAAAATTTTTATTGTTCAATCTTTAACATGAGTGCGAGACTTAATTGACTATCCATTTATATAAGTCGACTATTATCCTATCTTGGTCAGCTCAGCTGAATACTTAGTTGACTAAGAAAAAATGTCTAATTTTCGTACCTCTCTGTCTATCCTTTATGGAGACTAAGTTGACTAAGCTTTTATCTTAGTTGACTCGGAGACATGCCAAATATACTGAAAATGATTTCCTTCATTCTTGAATAGCTTTCTTTGTTTAAAAAATTTCAAACTAGACTTGCCTTCTCAAACTTGTTTTTTGAATATTTAGACTTATTGAGAAGTTTTTTTAGGCTACACTTGCCTTTTTCAAGAATATTTAAGTTCTTTAAGTGCCGGACACAATTTTTTTATTTTCATTATTTAAAAATTAACTTTAAAATTTATTAAAACTTTTTATTTTAGCAAATTCTTCTCGAATGAGATCAATCATCGAGCATTATAAGAATTTCTATATTATTCTTATAAGCAATATCAGTAATATTAATTTGTGCTCAAACCATTTTGGCATCATCGAAATTAATTATTGGATTAACAAGACCTAACAAAGCCTAACCTAGGTCCTTACAAGACAACCTCCTATTGGAAGTGGGACAGCATGACCACTTTGGCCTCAGTTCAGTCAGTCAACAATTCATCTCAAACAAAATGACATTGCCGAATAGGCTGACTACTAGATTACGGGAGGACGAACTCAGACACAATGGGAATGGAATACATGAATATGACAAATTGAAAATTATAAAGTTGGAGTTTTTATTGATTCAAAAAAATATAATTATATAAGGTCAGATCATTCAACCTCAAATTTTGCTTGGTATTAGCCGAGCAAGGATACAAATAGTAGTAAAGGCCTTTGGGAGCTTAGTCACTGGCCGCAGGGTGGGCTCCTCGGTGTGCACGGTGATGATCAAAGTTAGGGGGCAACTTTGGTAGGGTGGGCTCCTAGGTGTGCACGGTGATCATCCTCCTCACCTACGGGACCTCATCATCATTGATACGATGACATCTGCTGATGTGGACCGGAGCGACAATGTCTGCTGACGTGGAGCCTGCGAACGACCACGAGGCAAAGAAGCCCATCACCTGAACAAGGCCGTATAACGAAAAGCCGAAAGGACCACTCTATCGAGGTCAGCTCCCAGTCGAGGCAGGGCTCATAGGACGAGCCCCCTGTCTGAGATTAGCTCTCGGTTGAGATCGAATCCGCTTTTCCAGAAAGGATCACCCTACCGAGGTCAGCTCCCAGTCGAGGCAAAGCTCATTGGGCGAGCCCCCCGTTCGAGGTTAGCTCCCGGTCGAGATCGAGTCCGCCTCTCCATAAAGGACTACCCTGCCGAGGTCAGCTCTGGTACGGGATGGACCAATAAATCCTAGACCTAAAATAAATTGATACGGGACCGTTGATCGTTAAGGAACAACCACTAGGTTATGGCTGTCCAATTTAATAAAATTAGATCTAATTAAATACAAGATAAACCAGCAATTGATTAGATCAGGTTATCAAAGTGGTCTCACCTGAAACACGGAATATCATGAATTATGGAAGAGTGAGATCATCTAGAGGTTGTCAAAATCCAGACCAATAGTTCGCGAGCAAGACAGATCTGAAGCCATCGGACCTGAATCACCAGAAACAAGTGATGAATCAATAAAATAAATAAATCAAGTTAATCAATGCCCTAATATCTGTGTAGCTCTAGGATCCGTGTGGCTCTGGAAATCATGCTTCACAGATCTTGGAACTGCTCTGAGATCCGTGTGGTTTAAATCGGCGGCAGGAATGTGAAATGCTTTCACGTTCGTGCTGAGTCCTTTTCTTTTGGTCCGATGCTGGGGAGAACAGGGGACCGGGCGGGCGAGGAAGTCCAGTGGACTTTGCTGGTAGGTTCACCACCGACGGTGCTGGGCGGAGGTGGCTAGCATCATGGGATTGGTGAAGACGGTGGTTGGGCGGCTGTGGTCTTGGCAGCAGGCGCTTGGCGACAGCTTGCACGGGCGACTTGCACGAGCGTGGGCAAGCCCCGTGGCACGGCAGTGCTCGGCTCAAATGGGTGACCGGAGGAGTCCTTTGGGGGGAAGACAGCGGGGGATGTCGGCCGGCTGTGGATGACTCCGAGCGGAAGTGGTGACTAGTGATTGGGATTCAGTTAGCAACAGACCCAACAGATCTGATGGTGGACGTCTTCGGACGGGAGGAGGGCCACGCTCCGGTGGCAGGACCTTCCGGATGGATGTCATCGTGCAGAGATCTGTGCACTGGGGGGGTTCCGGCGGTTGGATGATTTCGGTGGATGGCACAGGTGGCGGCTGAGCCGTTTGATTACAGGTGTTATGGAGACGGGCGATGGGGTTCCAATTGGCGTCGGAGGTGCAAGATGGTGGCAGCAGGGAGGAGTCCAACGGAATGGCTCGATGATTGATTAAGGAGAAGAATCCAGAGAGAGAAAATAGAGAAAGAGAGAAAGTTCAGGAAGAAGAGATAATAGAGAGAGAAGACGAGGGAAGGGAGAATCGAGAAGAGGAGAAGTAGAAGACAGAGAAGGAGAGAAATCGGACACACCCTGATCTTTTCTCAATAAATTCTTAGATATATTATTCATGACAAACCATACCTTAAATAAAAGAATGAAACAACCAATAAAAATAAATCCTAAACAAATTCAAAATAATCGAAACTACTAAGGGATTCCGATAACTCTAAAAGAAATAAAAAACTGATCTCCGATTCGGAAATATTCCAAATCCCACGTACACCCACAAAATAATAAAATACATCAAGATTCGTGTTGGCTGGCACCAGGATCTGGACTAGACTGGCTGGGATCTGGACTGGCTAGGATCTGCTCAATGTCCCCATCAAGCTCCTAGTCAAGGCAGAGCTCATTGGGCGAGCCCCGCGTCCAAGGACTGCTCCCGGCCGAGGTTGAGTCCGTCTCTCCAAAGCAGACCTTCCTACCAGGAGTATGGATTCCTGTCAAAGGCTCGAAGAGGGGGGAAGCCGGAATTCAGAACAAGGATAGTGGAGTACTTGGCCACCCTGACTCTCCGAGAGGTGGCGCATACCCTGCCATGAAGGTATGCGCCCCCTGCAGCTCGTTGTGTTAACGACTTGCACGATCTGGATAATGTCAGGCTCCCAGCCTTACAGTATGCCGACACGTCAATGACCACACGACTGGGAGACTGCAACTTCCAGGACAGGATGCCTGGACCTTCCTGAGGAAGGCATCCTCCTACAGTCCTACTCCCTGCAGCACCCAGGCGACCTCCTCCAAAATGGCAACATGCCGTTACGGCTGCAGGCTCATGCACAAAACCAGCCCAACAAAGTGAGGCACCAGCAAGCAACGAAGAGCCCCCTCCGAAGGAGAGAGCCGGAACCCCCTGAAAAGCCTCCCGTCTATATAAGTCCCGTGGAAACAGCAAGTAGAGGTAAGTGGAAAAAGGGTAAGAAAAAAGGGAAAGAAAAGACTCCTTAATTCTTCCAATCTCGTATTGCTATTATCCTTTCTTTTATCACCCTCTAGAAGTAGAGAGTCCTCCAAGCTCTCTGCCTCAGAGGTATCTGTCTCATCGATCGTCCCACTGACTTGATCGTCGGAGTGCCTTCGCCGGAAACCCTAGCTCGAGGTTTTCCTCTATCTTGCAAAATCCCCGAGCAGGCTAGCAAGAGACCATGAGACGGAAGCCAAGGATCTGGAGGCCCAACGCGTCACAGCTGCAAGCCATGGTGATCCGGGCGGCAATAGATTGGCGCACCAGGTAGGGGGAGACCGGTTAGAAAAAAATGTCGCCCCCCCCCATAACAAGGAAGACACAATTCGATGGTGACTGCGCGAGCCCACGCAACCCCCACCGGTCGGGCGGAGGACCCCCCTCGCCGCGACAACCAACCCTCAGAGGGGGACCACCCCGCTTCATCACAGACACCCCTGCAGATCCCCAGTACACCACACTCGCACACCAGGTCCAGCTCCTGGGCGCGACGGTATGCCAGCTCCATCAGAGGCAGCATTCTCTGGAAACATCGCAGCAGCCGAGGACTCTAGCGGCTCGCACAGCCGATCCCCACACCAACCTACAGTCCCTCCGGGAGGGGCCGCTGCGTGAGGCGTCACCCCCTCGGGAGGCCTGTCAAGCGAACGGCAAGCGACTACACGGTGATCCGATCGACCGAGAGAGCCGCTCCCCAGTCGTGGACCACCGCGCGCCCTCGCACCAGCAGCGCTAGCATGGCTGGGAACTCAGGCGCAAGTTCCTCTGCTCTGATCCACCCTCACCCCCGGATCCCCCTGCTGAAGGGTCCACTGATGAGGCTATCTGCCACCACGCGGAAAGGCACCTTGAAGAGCATGAATGCATGCTAGAGGATCTGGCTCACCAGTTCGCAGAAGTGCAGGGCTCCCCTAGTGAGCCCACGGGTTACGACACCCGTCCATCCTTTTCAAAGAAGATTCAAGAGGAACCGATCCTTAGCCAGTTCTGTATACCGCAGGTTGACCCCTACGACAGGACAACCAACCCCCTGGACCACCTGGAAGTTATAAGGCCCTCATGAGAGTCCATGGGGGCCATTGACGCCTCTTCTATATCGCCTTCCCCGCCACTCTGCGGAAGGCCGCTCGAGTCTTCTTTTTAGGCTCGAACCTGAAAGCATAGACTCTTTCCCTCAGCTGGAGAGGCCGCTTCATGGTCTATTTTTAGGCTCGAACCTGAAAGCATAGACTCTTTCCCTCAGCTGGAGAGGAAGTTCATGGTGCACTTCAATGCTTGTAGGAAGGCACCGTGCGAGGCCGATAGCCTCTTCTCGATCCGATAGCAAGACCGGGAACTCCTTCGGGACTACGTGTCCCGGTTCATGACCGTCACCCTGGAGATCTACAACCTTGATGAGTCTGTTGCCATGCTAGCCCTGAAGTGGGGACTGCAAACCTCTCGCTTCACCTACTCCATCAACAAGAAGCCCCCGAAGACGTACCTGAAGTTCCTTTTTCGGGTGTAGAAGTGCATCCGTATTGAGGAGGCGAATCATGCCAAGAGGGAGTTGGACGGGAGGTCCCCGAAGAGACAAGCTATCGGGGAGGCATCTGACCGCCCGGACCAGAGGATGGTGCGGGCCCCATGACCGGAGCCCAGATCTCAGGACATCCCCACCGACGAAGGGACTTTTACTTCTCTCCTTGCCCCTAGGGTAAAGATCTTGATGGAGATTGAGGGCGAGCACTTTCTGCACCGGCCCCCACCATTAAAGCCATCAACTGGGTGGGACAGGTCCTACTACTGCCGTTTCCACCGGGACCATGGCCACAACATGAAGGAAAACCACCACATGAAGAGGGAGATCGAAGAGTTCATCAAGCGCGGCTACCTTGGCAAGTATATGGAGGGAGAGCATGGTGTGGGCACCAGGATCCGACAGAGGCTCCTCAACCCTCTGTGGATCTCATATTAGGGTTCCACTTCTTTATGTCTTGTAATAAGGCTTCAAGCCTCAAATTTGTAATTGTCTTTGCTTTGAATTGAGTCTGTACCTTGACCAATTAGGTCAAATTGAGTCCTGTACTAAGTCGAGTCACAAATCGAGTCCAGTCTGAGTCTATTAGAAGTATGGGTCCATTGCAAGAGTGGGTCTTAAAATTTAGTCTCCTTGGAAGCAAGTCGGGAAAGAACCCAAGTCAACTCAGGGCCCACCTATGCATCCTACATGGCACCATGACATCCCGCCATGTGGGCAGCACACTTGGCATGCAAGGATGCCCAATGGGGAGGACCACTTCACTTGGTTCAAGCCTTTTTCCCTCCCCCCTATCAAGCTCATTGCCATGCAAGGGTGGTCGGCCAAGGAAGAAGTCAATGGAAGATGATGTAGGGAATTCAAATCCCTTGCTTCAAGCCCTCCAATCAAGCCTTCTTCCCAATTTGCTTCAAACTCTTTGGAAGGGAGAGACAAGAGCCTTGGACGCCTCCACCTAACACTCCCCTTGTCAAGCCTTGTACCAAAGAAAGAACACCAACCAAGGAAGGAGGAAGAACACATGCCTTGCTCCAAGCCCTTTTCATGCCTTCTTCCAAAACCAAGAAGATTCTTTCCAAGTTCAAGGCACCAAGAACCTCACTCCAAGCCATGCATCATGCCACGCCCAATCCAAGTTGCCTTTGGTCGGCCAAGGAGAGGAGAAGGTCAATGCTTTTGGGCGCCCATCCAAGAAGTTTGTATTTTTTCATTTGAAATTCGAATGGGCCTTGGGTGCCTATTAAAGGACCCAACCCCTCCATTGTAAGGGAATTGAATGATTGAATGAAAAAAGCTTGAGTCTTGTTTCCCCTCCAACCATTGTCTCCTAGACTAGGTTTGAGTGAAGCTTCCTTCGTCCCCAAGGACGTCGAGTGGTGTGAGGCCACAATCCTTCATCCTCCGGGATGTCGCGGGGTGCGAGGCCCCAAGTTATCTCCTTCTTCGACTTCAGAATCCAGCCGGACATCGGGCTCGAAGCCCCTTCTCAACCCTGCCTTAGTTCATTTCAATACATCTCTCCACTTCGCTAATCCCTACTTTGCTTGCCTACATGTCCTCCTTGGTATCTCGAGCACCGGAGACAGTCTGCTTTGCCATCGTGACCACCCGACCGAAAGCCGGCGCATCCGCGGGTTCGACTGCTCGGGCACCCAGGCTGCATCCGCCGAGTTGAGCGATCTCTGCATTGGACGCTTCAGACGTGTGAGGTTTGCCCATATCTCCTAAGTAGGTATTGTGTATCGAGCTTAGTCCTGCCGGGGTTTCTTAATCCTGGGATCCTGTTCTCGTTTTCACTATTTAGGGACTTGAATTGCTAATGTAGGCTTCTATTATTCAGCTTCTCCTATTTCTAGTCTTTGTTTGTGATCAGGAATCAAAACCTAAAAAAACATCTAAAACTCATCAACTATAAAAATTTCTTTGTATCATAAGCATCCATACTAGCATCTCTAGCACTATCATAAACATCATAAGCTAAAGATGCTATAAAAAATTCTTTGTGATCGGGTAGGGCTTAAAGACCCTACCCGATCACAAAGGAGATAAGTAGGGCTTAAAGATCCTCTCTTCCCATTTAATGGGCTCTTTTATGACGTGTAGGGGTGCCGCTGTGACCTTATCCCATGAACAAGTAAGGCGAATGGATAATAACATCAAATCATTTCTTGCATGTGCTTACATTCTGTGGTATTTTGTTCAATTTGTATCATATTCAATTGATATCATAATTATTTGATTTCATGCATTGATTTTGATGACCTACTTGCTATTCTTTCCGACTTCATTCCCCCTTTGTATTGCCTTTCACCCTTTTTCATGATGTCAAAAAGGGAGAGAAAATTGTTAAGTATGAAAAGGGGAAGATTGGATAAACATGAAAAATCATTTGAGAAATGAAAGAAAGTGCAAAAGGGAAGAAGAATGCAAAATATTTTATCTAAAGGGAAAAATTAGTAAGAAGAAGAAATTTTAAAAAATTTGAAAATTTTGCATATTTTGAAAAATATTTTTGAAGATTTTTTGGATCATATTTGAGGGGGAGCTTGGTGCTTATTATTTTGAGCTTACATATTTATCTTATTGTTAATCTTTTTAAGCTTACCCTATTCATATACTTAAAGGTTTTGTCATCATCAAAAAGGGGGAGATTGTTGACTCTGGTCTTGATTTTGATGATTGATAAAATGTTTAAGTATATATGAGTACTAATTGTATTTTAAGTGTATTTTTCAGATCTTAAAAAAATCAAGTTATAAGGACTTGGAAGGACTTAAAGTTTAATTTTGAAGAAGTTTCAATACTGGCTCAACCGAGTGTCAACACCTAAAAACCAAGTGCTGACACTTGCAAACCAAGTGTCGACACTTGCAGAACCAAGTGCTGACACTTGCAAACCAAGTGTCGACACTTGGAGGTCAAGTGTCGACACTTGACTATAACGGCTAGTTTTCAAAAGCTGCAGAACTTCTCCAATTTGCTTCAAACGGTCATATCTTCATCTTCAATGGTCATAAACGGTCATCTATAGTTTGGAGAGCTATATAAACATCAAAATCAATTGGGGAGTAATCCTTTGGTGGTTTTTTTTGAATATTTTTAAGGATTCAAGAGTTGAGTGATTCAAGCCTTCAAGCTTCCAAGTTTCAAAGAGAGCATTCATAGTCTACATCTACAAGAATCAATCAAGGCTTCATCAACTTGAAGACAAGATCTTCATCAACTCTCAACGGGCTTCAAAGAGATATTTGCTTTATTTTAGAAAGCTTTTATTGTATTCATTTATACTTGCTCTTACATTATTTTACTTAAGATTTTTGGTGAGCCTGGAAAATTAAAGAGATTTTTGGTAAGCCTTGAAAACCAAAGTGGTTGTTGGTGAGCCTTGAAACCACTAGGGTTTGACTTGTGAGCCCGAAAACAAAACAAGTTGTAAAGGTTGTTGGTGAGCCTAAGTTATAAAACCAAACTTAGTGGAATTCCTAAGGGGTTCTTGGGGAGTGGATTTTGGTGCTTGGTTGGCACCGAACCACTATAAATCTTTGTGTTTGTGTGATTATTCTCTTGTGCTTTTATTTTTTTTTATTTTCGCTGCATTTATTTGAAATACACAAGCACTTGAATTGCATTAGCACATACTTGCTTCAGTTCACACTTTGCAATAGTACAAAAATTTTATAAAACCCAATTCACCCCCCCCTCTTGGGTTGCCTACCTGAGCCTACACAATGCGAACGTCTTCGCCTGGACTATCGCCGACATGCCTGGTATCTCACCGGAGGTGATAATCCACAAGCTGAACGTCGACCCCAATCATTATCCAGTCCGACAAAGAAAAGGAGCTTCACCTCAGAATGGTAGAAGGCTATCAACGAGGATGTTGAAAACTCCTCACGACAGGCTTAATCTGAGAGATACGATATCCTGACTGGCTTGCTAATATGGTAATGGTCAGAAAAGTCTCTAGGAAATGGAGGATCTATGTGGACTACACCGATCTCAATAAGGCATGCCCAAAGGATAGCTTCCCCCTCCCTAAGATCGACCAGCTGGTGGATGTGACCTCGGGCCACAAGTACCTCAGCTTCATGGGTGTGTTCTCTGGATATAATTAGATCCGCATGCATCCAAAAGACAAGGAATGCACGATATTCATGACCAACCAGATACGTACTGTTACAAGATTATGCCCTTTGGTCTCAAGAATGCAAGGGCCACTTATCAGTGCTTAGTTAGCACGATCTTTAAGGATTGGATCAGTCGCAACATGCAAGTGTACGTGGATGACATGCTCGTCATGAGCAGCCCGGAGGAGGACCATATTGCTGACCTGACGGTGGCTTTCGGAACCTCCGTCGTTATCAGATGAAACTGAATCCCGCCAGCAGGAAAGTTTCTAGGGTTCATGGTGACCCAAAGGGGGATAGAGGCCAACCTCGAGAAGATTCAGGCAATCATGGACATGCGGCATCTTGCCTCCAAAAAGGAGGTATAGTGCCTGACCGAGCGCATTATGGCTTTGAGCCGCTTCTTTTCATGCTCCGCTAAGCATTGCCAGCCATTCTTCAAGGTCCTCTAGAAGATGAACGACTTCACCTGGATAGAAGAATGCCAAGAAGCATTCGAGGGGCTAAAGAAGCTCCTCACCTCACCGCCACTGCTATCCAGGCTGGAGCCTAGAGAGGATCTCCTCTTGTACCTAGTGGTCTTACCGAAAGCGATCAGCTTCATGCTGGTTCGCTCTGACATGAATGGCTTTCAGCGGCCAGTCTACTATACTAGCAAATTACTCCGCGAAGCCGAAACTAGGTACACCCAGCCAGAAAAAATAATTTTGCATTAATAACATCTACACAGCATCTCAGGCCTTATTTTCAAGTACATCCCATTGCCATCCTCACTGATCAGCCCCTGAGGGCTATCTTGAGCCATCCCGATACTTTCGGGTGCTTGGCCAAGTGGGCACTAAAGCTCAGCGAATTCAACATCACATATCACCCATGGCAGGCGCAGAAGGCCCAAGTTCTAGTCGATTTCATGGTAGAATGCACCTGGGCCGAAAGAAGTCTAAAGGAGGTGTACTAGCCACCCGAGATCGGGCCGAACCCAACCCTGGCGGAAGAAACATGGATACTCCACGTGGACGGTGTGTCCAATGCAGGAGGAAGTGGAGTGGCCTTATCCTTGCCGGTCCTCATGGGATCGTTGTGGAATACGCACTGCGATTCCTTTTCAAGACGATCAACAACCAGGTGGAGTATGAAGCACTCCTTGCGGGGCTGAAGGTGTCCCGCGAACTGGGCATCAAGAGGCTGAAGGCCTTTACAGACTCACAGCTAGTAGCGAGCCAAGTCTTCGATGAGTATGAAGTGCGGGATCCCATGATAGGGAAGTACCTGGATCGGTTGCACTCTCACACGTCGACCCTCCAACACTTTAGCATCTCACATATTCCCACAGACAGAGAACGCCCGGTTGACATCCTTTCCAAGCTGGCCACCTTGCCAAAGACTTCGCTGGGGTGCACCTTCATCGAATATCTCGAGGCCCCCAGTTGCGAGGCTATGGTCGAGGTCCAGCAGGTCTCCCATGAGGCCAGCTGGATGGACCCCTACATCAGATACATTACCACCGGCACCCTACCGGAGGACTGAAAGGAGGCCGGCCTTCTCAAGAAGAAGGGTGCATGCTACGTGATTCTGGATGGGCAGCTCTGCCGAAGATCCTATTCATACCCCCTATTGAAGTGCCTGAAACCCTCGGAGGCCACTTAAGTGCTCCAGGAGATACATGAAGGTATCTATGGCAATCACGTGGGGGTAGGGCCTTAGCCCATAAGGCATCCGGTAGGGATATTTCTGGGAGACCATGCGGGAGGACACGGCTAATTTCGTGAAGAGATGCGACAAGTGCCAGCGCCACGCATGCATTCAACGGTAACCGACAGCCCCTATCTCCAGCTATCAGTCCCTTGACCGTTTGCCCAATGAAGAATGGACATCCTAGGCCCTTTCCCTATGGCGTCTGGCCAATGGAGGTTCTTGATCATGGCCATCAACTACTTCATCAAGTAGGTCGAGGTCGAACCCTTGGCACAGAGAATAGAGATGAAGGTCTAGCCTTTCTTCTGAAAATCTATAATTTGTAGATATGGCCTCCCGCACACCATCATCATTGATAATGGGAAGCAGTTTGATAACTAAGCCTTCGAAGAATTTTGCTCTGACCTTGGCATCCGCCACCGCTTCACTTTGATGGCTCATCCTCAAACAAATGATTAAGCCAAAGTGACTAACTGCACCATCCTGCAAGGGCTCCGTACGACGTTGGACGAAGTCAAAGGTCAGTAGGTAGACGAGCTGCCCAGCATGTTATGGGCTTACCATACCACCCCCTGCACGGCCACCGACGAGATGCCCTTTAACCTTGTCTTCGAGACTGAGGCGGTAATCCTAGTGGAACTCGACCTGCCCACGCTTCGGGTCGAACAATACAGTGAAGGTGAGAATCCCACATGACTCCTCCTTAACCTAGACTTACTGGACGAGACAAGTGACAAAGCCTGACTTCGAATGGTAGCCTACCGATAGCGAGTCGCGTGCTACCATAACTCCCACGTGCGGCCCAAGGTATTCTGCCCAGGCGACTTCGTGCTCAGGCAAGCGGAAGCATCCCAACCAGGAGAATGCGACAAACTCTTCTCGAATTGAAAGGGTCCTTACCGGGTGATCGAAGCCTTACCGAGCGGGGCCTACTATCTCACTGAGCTTGATGGCATCCGCTTCACGTGAACCTGGAATGCTAGTAACTTGAGGGTGTACCACCAATAACATAAGACTCTTTCACAATAAATTTAAGTTTCTTTTTGGTGCAATCTTGTTTTTCACCTATACAGGAACTCATCTGCCCCATTCAAAATCGGGAGCCACAAGTACCCCGCATCTAAGCCTGAAAACTCCTGAAGCTTGGCACTCTCTAAGCCTGGAAACTTCCGAAGCCCGACACTCTAAGCCCGGAAACTCCTGAAGCATGGTACCTTAAGCCCAGAAATTTTCGAAGCCCGGCACTCTAAGTCGGGAAGTAGCACCCCATCGGGAGCCACTAGCGCCCTGCATTTAAGTCTAGAAACTTTCAAAGCCCGGCACTCTAAGCCCGAAAACTTTTAAAGCCTAGCACCTTAAGTCCAGAAACTTTCGAAGCCCGGCACTCTAAGTCGGGAAGTAGCACACCACCGGGAGCCACTAGCGCCCTGCATTTAAGTCCGGAAACTTTCGAAGCCTGGCACTCTAAGCCTAGAAACTTTCGAAGCCTAGCACCTTAAGTCCAGAAACATTCGAAGCCCGGCACTCTAAGTCAGGAAGTAGCACCCCGCCGGGAGCCACAAGCACCCCGCATCAAAGCCGGGAAACTTTCGAAGCCTCGCACTCAAGCCGAGAGCCACAATGTCCCGCACTCAAGCCCGGAGACCCTCGAAGCCCGACATCCAAACCTGGGAGCTCATGAAGCCTGATACCCAGAGACAGATAATTTCATCGCCTAGCTCACAGTCCAGAGATATCAACCGAGAATCCCAAGCAAGTCCCACCATCTGCCGTCTGACCACAGTCGGGCGATACAAAAAGAAAGAAACAGAACAGCAGCCATCAAAGAGAAGATGTTTCATTGATGTAAACATTCTGCACATCCCCTGTAAGGCACCCCCAACAAATCGGAGGCCCTTTCTGATTTACAAAAAAAAAAAAGAGGAGAGAAAAAAAGAGAAATAAGGAAAAAGAAAAGGGACAGATATGGAAGGAAGATCTAAACAGCGACCGCCGGCCCCTTCCCAAACCGACGAACAGTACCAATTCTCAACGAGGTGCTCGGGGAGGCTCCAGGCTCCATCCCAGCATCCTCGAAGTCGACTCCTCGAAGCGGGGCTCATTCTCCTCCCCGGGGAATGGGGTGGAGGACCTGATATTGTCAAAACCTTTCAAATTATAGAAGCGAAAGGCCTTGCTCTTGTGCTCCTGGAATCCTCGATGGTAGGAGTCTAGGACAACCTCGATGACCTCATCCCTGAAAGCCTGCGATGCCATGAACCTGGGGATGGCCTCCATCGCTTTCTTCTTGGCCATCTCCGCCTATACGGCAACCATCGCTGCCCTCTCAACTGTTGCTGCGACCCGAGCCTTCTTTTCCTCCAATTGAGCTTGGAGGGTCTACACCCTCCCCTCCAAACGGGCTACTTTCTTGGCCCAGAAGGAGTCATCGTTGCCCTCCAGAACCTTCGCACTAGGCTCCCCCTCGGGCGCCCTGGCAGCGACCCTCTTTCGAGACATTTCCCTAAGGTCCTGGAGGCTGAATTTCATCACCACAATATGAAGAAGACAGAAGAAAGGAAGTTTAGCTTTTCAAGACTTCACCCGAGAGGAAGACGGAAAGTGGCTCTGGGGCGAAAGCCTTCTCTTCCACCATCTGAGGAACTTCCAAAGACCGAGAGGATGGATCCTATTTAATAGCCCGGAGCCCTGTCGCTTCGTGCCCATAAAAGACGTGTGCCATGTCTCGCGCCAAGCCAACCGAGAGGCGCCACGTATCGAAGTGACGCTTCAAACCCGGAGCAATTTTCTTAAAGCCGGTGCAGCATTAATAACCGCCTTTGGAGAAGAGAAGGCATGGTTGATGGGGACATTGAGCCAGTTCAGATCCAGCCAGTTCAGACCCAGCAGCCAGCCCAGATCTCGGTGCCAGCCCAGCACGGATCTTGATGTATTTTTTTATTATTTTATTATGGGTGTACGTGGGATTTGGGATATCTCCGAATCGGAGATTAGTTTTTATTTGTATTTAGAGTTATCGGAATCTCTTATAGTTCCGATTATTTTGAGATGTTTAGGGATTTAGTTTTATCGATAGTTTCTTGTTTTAGGCTTATTTAAGGTCATGTTCTTCATGAATGAAAATGAGCGAATATTATTTTGAGAAAAAAAATTAGGGTGTGTCCCATTTTCTTCCCCCTCCTTCTCCCCCTCTTCTTCCTTGTATTATTTTTTTCTTCCCAGTTCTTCTTCCCCCCCCCCCTCCGGCTATTTCTTCCTCTCCCTCTTCTTCTCGGATTACTTATCCCTCTGCCAATTCAAAACACCCAGGCTTCTTCGGAATCAAGCCATTGCACCTGTTTCCTGAGCCACCCACGATCACCGTCCATCCATCCAACACCCACCAAGCACCATCCGGCATCCGCCGATCTCATCGGAGAGCCAACTGCCGAAGCCCCAAATCGGATCTCCCAGATCCGCTCCGGGCTATCTGTCTCCTCCGGCACAGTTAGATCCATCGAATTCACTGCAACTGGAGCCCCTCCGTGAAGCCTTTCGCCACCGCCCGCCACGCCGTCTTCTCCTCCATCCACCCCACCATCTTCACTTGCAAGCACCGTCAACCTCCACTCGACGTCTTCCGTGTCGCCACCTCCGTCCAGTGCCACCGCTGGATTAGCTGACCGAAATGCCTCCCTGCCACCGTGCCCTCCACGGCCAACGCACGCTGCAGCCGAGCGCCCCTCCCGTGCAAGCAGACGCTGCTGCAACGCCCGCCACCACCCAGGCCATCGCCGCCCAACGTCGACGCCCCTACTGTCGCCCTGCCGTCGCCAATGACGTCCCTCAGCGAGCCTCCTTCTGCTGCCAGGCTGCCTTCGCCATCGCTGGACTTCGGCCTCCCCTGTTCTTCCTTTCGGTGTTGGTCCGTGGAGGAGAAAAGTACCAGCGCACGATCATGAAAGCCACTCCGTTGTTGCTATCAATTTTTCTGCACCACCCAGATCCCAGAGCACACGAATCCCAAAGCACACAGATCTCAAAGCATTAGGATTATTATTAATTTTGATTTGGGATATATATATAGCTTATTTTTGGTGTTCCAGGTCTAACGGCTTCTGATCCACCTCGCTCGCGAACTGCTGGTTCGGTATTTTGGACAACCTCGAGACGATCTTACTCTTCCAAATTTCGTGAGATTCTGTGTTTTCGGGTGAGATCCATTTTATTAACCTGACCCAATCAATTGCTAGTTTTATTTCTATTTAATTAGATTTAATTTAATTAAATTGGGCACCCTAATCTAGAGATCGTTTCTTAACGATCAATCCGACACCGGTCTTGATATCAGAGTGTACGGTCCTGTCCCACACCAATGGCGATGCCCGGGCAGCGCGGAAGCACGACCGCCTGAACGTCGGCGCCTCCGGCATTGAAAATGGAAGGGATACGCCCCCTCCATGCCAACACAATCATTACTCCCTTCACCTCGAGCGGATGCTTCGATCTTCGGGCTCGGGAGTGGGGGGCAACTGATATGGTGACATCTGCTGACATGGACCGGAGCGACAATATCTGCTGACGTGGAGCCTACAGACAACCATGATGGCAAAGAAGCCCACCACCTGAATAAGGCCACATGATGAAAAGTTGAAAAGACCATCCTGTCGAGGTCAGCTCCTAGTCGAGGCATAGCTCATTGGGCGAGCCCCCCGTCTGAGATTAGCTTCTGGTTGAGATCGAGTCACCTCTCCAGAAAGGACCACCCTGCCGAGGTCAGCTCTTAGTCGAGGCAGGGCTCATTGGACGAGCCCCCCATCCGAGGTTAGCTCCCGGCCAAGGTCAAGTCCGCCTCTCCATAAAGGACTACCCTGTCGAGGTCAGCTCCCAGTTGAGGCAGGGCTCATTAGGTGATCTTCCCATCCAAGGACTGCTCCCGGTCGAGGTCGAGTCCGTCTCTCCAAAGCAGACCCTCCTACCAGGAGCATGGCTTCCTGTCAAAGGCACGAAGAGGGGGGAAGCTAGAATTCATAACAAAGACAGCGGAAAACCTGGCCACCTTGACCCTCCGAGAAGTGGTGCATACCCTGCCTGGGGGTATATTCCCCTCTATGGTGCGTCGTGCACCCGACTTGCACAATCTGGATAATATCAGGCTCCTAGCCTTACAGTATGCCGATACATCGATGATCACATGACTGGAAGACTGCAACTTCTAGGACAAGATGCCTGGACCTCCCTGAGGAAGGCGTCCCCCTACGGTCCTACGCCCTCCAACACTCGGGCGACCTCCTCTAAAATAGCAACATGCCGTTATGGCTGTATGGTCATGCATAGAACCAGCCCAATAGAGCGAGGCACCAGCAAGCAATGGAGAGCCCCCTACGAAGGAGAGAGCTGGGAACCCCCTGAAAAGCCTCCCATCTATATAAGGCCCGCAGAAACAGCAAGTAGAGGTAAGTGAAAAAAGGGTAAGAAAAAAGGAGAAGAAAAGACTCCTCAATTCTTCCAGTCTCGTATTGTTATTATCCTTTCTTTTATCACCCTCTGGAAGCAGAGAGTCCTCCAAGCTCTCTGCTTCAGAGATATCTGTTCTCCTCGATCATCTGTTGACTTGATCGTCAGAGTGCCTTCATCGAAAACCCTGGCCCGAGATTTTTCTCTATCTTGCAGGACCCCCGAGCAGGCTAGCAAGCTAGCCGCGAGATGGAAGTCAAGGATCCGGAGGGAGCCTGACACGTCAGAGCTATAGGCCATGGGGATCCAAGCAGCAACAATCACCATCAAGGAGGCTGAGGTAAAGGTTAGGAAACAAGCTCTATACCTTAGCTCGCAGTCCACCATTCCTTCCAAGTACAAGTTGGTTGTGAACTCTAGTGGAGTTTCCTAGTAATTCTTCAAGGCATGGTACACCTTGACTATCCTTTTCTTCACTACCTAGAGGTCCTTCTCCTATTGGACCTCAGTATTATGAAGGGCCTCAATAACCTTGGCCTTGGCTTAGGTAAATGTTTCCTCGGCCATGTTGACTTTGGCCTTGCAGGAATTGATCTTGTGGCTGATCTCAAGTAAGGCATTCCAAGCCTTCACCTCAACTTCCAGTGCCTCTACCACCATGGACTTGGCCGGTAGAGCTTAGGTCTCCACCTCATCTATGGCCGATCCAGATATCTTCAATATCTTGATAAAGAATTAAAGGTGGTGGATTTGCTGGAGGGAGATAAGTTAGAACATAAGATAATGGACAAAGGGAAAGAAAGAAGAGTTGGCTTGAACATACCTGGAGGATCGAATCATAAGAGTCTTTGATGTAGAACCCAAAATGCTTAATCTTCATGAGCTCCACATTGGTTAGAAGAATGGCCCCCCAAAGTAGCTCTCAGGTGACCTTGTAGTCCTTAAGGCCCAACCTCTAGCTTTGGGCCCGCTACCCTACTTCAGTATGAGTTGGTTGACAAGTAGGTTTCGATAAACCAACTCAATGGGGAGAGCAACATGATGAACTCTGAGATCCTACCTCACCTTAGAGAGAAGAAGAAGAGACTGCCTGCATTAGGGGTTGGGTCCTCGGGGCGACCACCTAAAGTGGCTTGATAATCTAGGGCCCAGATGAAGGGGCCCCTCTCTTTGGAGTCACACCATGACCCAAGGTGTGAGAAGAATCAAAGGCTAACTTTGCTAGGACAACCTTAGATCGACCTCACTTGGGTGCAAGGTCCTTGCCAATGCCTTCTTCCTCTTTCGGGTCATGCACTGAACCAACTCGAGCTCCTCTAGCTTCATATCTAAAATAAAAAGGCAAAATTTAAAGATTAAGACCCTGTAGATGAGGCAAATGTTAGAGTATACTATAGTACGAGCTTATCACAAGGGTTGACATGACTTAAGCCAACCTTAAAAAGTATCTGGTCAAAGAGAAACTCCTGTAAAGGTGGAGTGGCATACCCAAAAATGAGCTCCAAGGATTTCTCTTCAACATCGAAGAACCTCAGATCTTATTCAACGACCTCTGAGGCCAACCTCATGAGGTGTCAAACCTCCATGGTCATTCAGTTGACATGAAGAAGAAGCACTCTTTCCATCTATGGATAGAAGATTAGATGAGGTGCTGCCTCATCCAAGGTGAACATACCACCAGTTGACCTTCATAGAATGCTCCTTAAAAGTAAAGCACATGTAGAAGAGGCAGATAATGGGCTCAACACCAAGGAGGAAGCAATGAGAGAGGAAGGTGACAATCAATCACCAGAAGTTCAGTGATACTGAACATGGAACAATCCAAAAGAGCCTAAGGAGTCCTATGATATGGGGGTGGAAAGATGGCTTCTAGCCAGCCCTAAGGAACTCTTTATAGAGCATGATCTAACTCAAAAAAGGTTCAAACACCTAATCATTTAGAGCAGCAATCTCTAACTAGGACTTGGAAGGAATTTGATATTGAAGGCATGCAAGGACAAATGATACTCAAAAGGGGCCAAAGGTTAGTCCTGCCCCCACCTTGGAGCCATTCAAGATGAGGTCATGGTCCCAAACTAGGGATCCCCAGTCTCCCAAAAGGTTAGGGTTCGTACACCAACTTCTTACCAAGGTGCTATATCGGCTTATCATTGATGGATGAAACCTAAGAAAAACTAAGGAAAAAGAAAGAAGAGGCAGAGATTGGTGCTAACCTATGACGAGGAAGGCTGAAGAAAAAAAACTTGATTGAATAGCTTAGGATTACTGATCTTGTGTCGAAGCTCAACAAGGTTGGACTGAATGGAGGTTCAGCTGAGGAGGCCAATGGCAATCACTAGGGACCCTCCAAAAACTTGTCAAGGATGGAACCTTCTTATGGTAAAATAGTAAAAGTGAAAAGCAAGGGAGGATAGTGGTTATTTCTAGGACCTTGGATGATTCCGATCAGGCAATGATTTATCTAGCTACCATAGATGCTTGCTAAGTGGCAACCCAAAATTGAGGAGGGCCAACGTTCTACCAATCATCGCATCCAATGGCCCATATTGGAGGACCATAAAATTGGATGTGCAACCATAAAATTGGATGTGCAAGAGCAAGACACATGGCCACTCATGATTGCTTTATGAGCTCACCTATCGAGGTATATTTATTGCAGGTGACTTGCTTTGACAATTGTGCAACCTCAGTCTTCGTTTCCTACTCCCTTCACCCCATCTTTGCTTGAGTTCAGGCACAAGAGTGGGGGGAAAGTGATATTGGCATTTCACCCTAACCTCAGGCTAAGCCAAGGATCTTGAGATCGGTAAGTACTAACCTAACCTCCTCGATTGAGAATAAACTTGCTTATTAGGTGGGTCAAGCAAGGTTCAGGTCGGGCTCAATCCAAGGAATAGTAATACTATTCCAGGCCCGAGCTCGGCTCGGCCCTCCAGCCTCCTTACCAATCTCGAGCTCATGCCATCCCGGGCTTCAATCTTCCAATCCCGTGGACAAGGAGGTGGCGAGGCAGCAATGATGCGAGGAGGTAGCGAGACGGAGATGATGCAAGGAGGTGGCATAGAGGCTGGGCAATGTGAGAAAGAGGGAGGGAGGTCGGGACAATGTGAAGAGAATGGAGGGTCGATCAAGAATTGGAAAGAAGGGAATACAGGCTAAATCGACCATTAACAACCTCTCTTGTGGTCACGGATGCATGAGAAGGAGGCTTGGCGGTGTGAGGAGGAGGTGTGTTAATGTGAGGAGGCATAAAGGCATGATAAGGAGGCATGCGACATGAGGTGGAGGTACAGAGGCAAGTTTAGAGCTGGAACTAGGCCAGGGCCGGCCCAAAATTGGATCAGATTTTGGACCAATTTTTAAGCAAATTGGGCCAGGTTTCAGGCCTTAAAATAGAGCCTATTCAATTTTCGAGCCAGGCTCGGGCACCCCTTTGGCCCAGCCTAGATCAGCCCGAACCTGGCCCAAAAATAAGCCCGATCCAACTAGCTATATCTCTTTGTTCTCTCTCTCAGTCTCTCTCTCTCATTTCCATCTCCTATTCAATTTTCGAGCTAGGCTTGGGCACCCCTTTGGCCCAGCCTGGACCAGCTCGAACCTGGCCCGAAAATAAGCCCGATCCAACTGGCTATTTCTTTTCGGTCTCCCGTCTCCCTCTCTCTCCTTCTCTCTCTTAGTCTCCCTCTCATTTCCATCTCCCTCCCTCGGTTAGCCCCCGACGATCGACACCCCCTTGCACCCGACAGTTGACAGCCCCTCTCCGGCTTTGAGCTACCTCCTCCAGCCCCAGCGCCCGTACTCGACAACTTCGCCCCCCATGCGACCCCTCGGCCCGTCTTCGGCTCTGATCTCCTCTCCTGGCCCCAGCGCCCCACCTGATGCCCACTGCCCCCGGCGCAACCTCGCAGCTCTCCCTCCCAAGCTTCGATCTACCTCCTTCGGCCAGTCGAGCAGTCGCCAGTCGGTGAACCTTTTTTTTATCATTGGGCTTGCATTTGGGCCGACCCAATCAAGCTCGGGCCAGGCTCGGGTCGGGCTCGGGCTTGAGGTTTTAAAAAACTTTTGAGCCTAAACCCGACTCGAAGCCCTAAGTTTTTTTCAGGCCGAGCTCGGGTAGGGGTGTGGCCCGGTCCGGCCCAGCCCACTTCCAGCCCTAGGCAAGTTGCCAAGCATGCCAACAAGGTGGCATCTGACAAGAAGGCAATATCTGATAAGAAGGCGGTGGCAGGGAAGAGCAGCGTTGCAACTTGCAATGGAACTTGGGATTAGCATCGGACTCGGGAAGAAGAAAAAGGATCAAAGTCAAAGAGGGGTCTGGGTCCAGGCTAGGTCAAAAGAAATCTAAGATCTGCCCATTTGAATGTTGAGCTAGATTTTTAAGCCTAGCCCAGCCCATCAGGCTAAAAAACATGGCCTAAGCCCATTTTAATAGAGTCGAGCTCAAGCAAGTTGGGCTGGTGGCCTACTGTTTGAGTAGGTCTAGTTGAGAACGAGGAAAAGAGTACACTGCGTGTCGTAATGCACCGATTTAGAACCTTAATTCCACTATTCTAAAGGGTAGAATAGTGGGAGTAAGGGTCGATCCCACAGAGACTTTGGGGTTATCTTGAAAAAGGATTTTCTTTTGATTTAAAATAAACTAAAACTAATGCAAAAAAATATATGCAAATAATAAATTTGTGGAAATAATTCAGATATGACCTATCTCAAGAGTACGGCCCGTACCCGTGGATCACGGCCCGTCCCTTAGGTATAGGTTAGTCAAAATTAATTCACTATGACTTACCTTAAACGCTAATCCAACATGACTCCAGCATAACTAAAATAAAAATAGACAAACATGGATTAATATAAAGCAAATAAATATTTATTCCATAAAAGATTGGGGTACAGAGAAAATAAAAGAAAAGCAAGGGAACAAGGGTCCCTTTCTCCCTTTTTATCCGACTCTGACTCTTTGTCACAGCAACAGGTGGAACTACGGACAGCAGGTGGAACCTCCCCAAAAATTCTTCTCCCCCCAGAAGAGAATCATCGAGGTATTTATAGATGACAAATACCATGTCGGGTCCATGTGGAAAGCGCGGTAATTTTCTCATCTCAATCCGATCTCCTTATCTGATTTTTTAACGATCATCCCCATCTCAAAAATCAAACTCAAAAATTCTATCGCACAATCCCGCATCCATCCAGCGTCGTCCGATATCTCTTTTCGTTCCGATGCTTCCTTGTTTTCGGACATCCCGGTCTGAATGACGGTGACAAGCAGCTGGGCAGACGCTGCTCGCTGGCGGATGCGGACACGCGGCTGGGGGTTGCTCGCGAACGGCGACGGAGAGGAGGCAGCAGCGGACAGCGTGGCATTGCACGGGCAGACGGGCGACTGCTCACGGCTGCATGGCCGTGGGCTTGGACTCGCAGACGGGCACGCGGACGGCGGCGTGGCTTGCAGACGGACTTCGGCTGGCAGTGGAGAGTGGAGACATGGCCGGCGGAGACGTGTGGCGTGCAGACGGACGTGGCGGAGACGCTGCCGCTGGGCGGACGGCGCCGAAGGCGCTGTGGCTGGGCGGACGGCGGTGAAGGCGCTGCGTGCGGAGACGCGGACGCGGCTGGGCGGACTTGGGCGGCGCCGGTAGAGGCAGCGCGGACTTGGGCGGCTTCGGCTGGGCAGCGGAGGGAGTGGAGACGTGGTGTATGCCGGCTTGGGCGGAGCCATGGACGGACGTGGCGGAAGGCGGAGACGGGCGGCTTCGTGGGTGGACGGTGGCGTGCTGGCGGTGTACACGGCTGCAGGCATGGCTCGCGGCGGCGGAGGCGCTGTGGGCGGTGTGCATGGCGGAGAGCGCGGCTGGGCGGCGTCGCTCGCGCGGACATGCGACGGCGGAGGCGGACGGCGGAAGGGCGTGGGCGGAGGGCGGCGGTAGCAGGTTCCGGCCAATTTTTCGACCGAACGGGAGCTCTTCGGCCGACGGGAAGGTTGCCGGCAGCTTCGGCGATGCCGGGGGAAGCTCTCCGGCGAGTTTCGGCACGATCGGAGCATGGTGGTCCACGGCTCCGCCCGTGGACCGGCAGCAATGGCTGCCGTGGACCAAGCAGACGTGCGGTGGACCATTGAGCCGGTCCACCGTGAGCCATTAAAATTTTGAGGCAATGCTCCAAAAATCGTATAGCTCTGAAATCCATGCTAAAATCTTCTAAAATCCATTTCGGGCCCGTTTGAAGTCCGAATTACATTCCGTTTGCGTCGTTGGACTCCTAAAATCAAGATCTACATGTTTATGGAGTCAATTCCTGCAAAGTATCACAAAAAGTATCAATTTTAATCAAATAAAGTTGGGTTAATTTTCATTATTCTAATGTCTAACACATCTCCCAACTTAAACTTTGCTCGTCCTCGAGTAAAGGAAATGGATGAATCTTGTGTACTAAGATGGTCAATGAAATAAAAATTATCGTACTAACCCTAAAATCAAAGGATACATGGTTAGACTATTAAAAAGGTACTTCATTGGATTACCAATTCCACCCATTTAGTAGTAGAATAAAGTCCATAGAAGTTTCAAGAGTTTTTTTTTCTTTCCCAACTTTCTATCTCACTATCTAAATCTTCCAACTTAATTTGGTTTTGATGCAATATTTATTTAGTCCCTTTTTTTTTTTTTTTTTTTTTAATGTAAAGTCAGTGCAATGTCCTGACACCTTGCTTTCTAATTAACCCTTATAGCGAGCTTTAAGCCAATGACTCCCAAACCAGTTGGCTTTAGGGCATTAGGTGTAAAACACCCCTCGGACTTACTGACTCGAGTTAAAAAGGTTAAGTCAAGACTAACTCTACGAAAGATTTCGTTGCATCCCCATCTTTTGACGCGAACAACAACGCTTACTTAGACGAAGGGGTCCGGTTACTCAGTGAGAGATGCTAAAAATCTTTATTAACTTCAGGAAATTTTTAACTGGGGACTTTTTATAATGCCTATACCAAAATAAGTAAGATTCATTATTAAGATCAATAGGCCGAAGGGTCTGGAATTACTCTTCTAAAATTTTCTGGACTACACTCTACCACTTATAGGGTTTTCTTGATAAATCATCCCTCAGTATCTCTAAAATTTTCTAAACCATTAATTACTCCTCATTTAGTGAGCTTGATTATTTTCAATTCGAGATAAATTTTCGTACACAAAAACTGATTAAAATTTTACTCGAGGATTTTATTTAATTAATTAGATTACCTCACCCCCCAACTTAATTTCCATTGTCCCTAATGGAAGAGAATATTAAAAACGAAATGGCATGGAAGGATACAACCTGGTAGGGTATGGAATTGGACGTCCTTCTATCACCATGTTCCCGCAATCTTCTTTTATTACTCCATTTATTCTAAAAACAAAGAACTAGAAGTTAAAAGATGAACTAAGGAAAGAGCTGGGCTGCCTCCCAGGAGCGCTAAGTTTAACGTCTTCAGCCAGACACTAAGAGGGAGTATTACTGATATTGAATTTAGGCACATCCCTCAAGAAAATTTTAGAAAACAGGCCAATCAGGAGGCCTTGTCAACATGGCAGAAAAACGTTCGTAAAGTATCATACGATGACGATTATCCTTGATCCAGAAAATACAGGAGGTAAGTGTACGAAACCAAGCTTGAAAAATCCTAGACCAATTTGGTTGGAGATTAGAAAGGAATCGTGTGTACTGGACCGAGAGTGGGGGTGGGGACTTAAAAATTTTGCTATCTCTAGAAAGGTCTACCCTAATCCCTCGCTCAGAAACAATGTATCCGAGCACAATTCCCTTACGAACCATAAAATGGCTCTTCTCCCAACTTAAGACTAAGTTGGTTTCTATACAGCGTTTCAATACCGTAGCCAAATTATGGAGATAGTCCTCAAATGAAGATCCAAAGACAGAAAAATCATTCATGAACACTTCAAGGAAGTGACCAACCATGTCAGAAAATAAGGCCAATATACATCGTTGAAAGGTGGCTGGTGCTTCTAAGAATGGCACTAAAGGGCTTGATTGAGTCGGTAATGATTCAAATTTCACAGTCCAAGGAGGAATGGTGCTAAACTTGAGTGGCT
Source organism: Areca catechu (assembly GCA_021397845.1). NCBI lineage: Eukaryota > Viridiplantae > Streptophyta > Magnoliopsida > Arecales > Arecaceae > Areca > Areca catechu. The sequence goes on from CM038045.1 coordinate 186,674,425, forward strand.
CTAACAAAGCATTCACTTCATTTGCATCAACATCAAAATCATCAGTTCCAAAATGTGTCAAACATGCTTGCAAAGGATCCGAATCAAGCAACACAGGAAGATTCCTATTTTCTACTTCTTCTATCATATTTACTTCGTTATGATCATAAGAGGGTGGTCCTTGGCATGCATTAAAAACATTCAACCGCATTTTCTTATTCTCAAAAGAGACATCCATAACCCCTGTTTTGCAATTTATGCAAGCATTAGTGGTAGCTAGGAAAGGTCTTCCAAGAATGATGGGTATCTAACTAGGGTTACCGCTAGATTCCATGTCCAAAACAAGAAAATCAACTGGGAAGTAGAACTCATCTACTTTTACCAACACATCCTCGAGCATTCCACGGGGTGCCTTGACGGATCGATCAGCTAACTGTAAGGTCACCGTCGTGGGTTTTAATTCTCCGAATTTAAACATATCATACACTGAGCCTGGGAGAAGGTTTACACTCGCACCTAAATTTAACAAGGCTTTCTTAATTGTAAGGTCCCCTATGATACAAGAGATAATTGGGATACCTGGGTCTTTGAGTTTGGGTGGAGCTATTTGTTGAAAAACTGAGCTGGCTTGCTCAGTTAAGAGGATTTTCTTAGGGATATGTGCCTTAGATTTTCATTTTTGAGTGCACAAATCCTTAAGAAATTTAGCATAAGCCGGTACTTGCTTGATGGCATCGAGGAGAGGTAAATTGATTTGTACTTGCTTGAATAATTCAAGCATCTCATTCATTTTTAAATTTTTCTTATCCAATGGTAAAGGTGACTCCAAAGCACTAGGGAATGGAGCCTTAGGTACAGGTACTTTACCAATGGATTCCTTCTCCTTTTCATTCTTTTTCTCTGGCTCTACTTCTTGGGTCGGGTCAGGTTGATCTAATGTTTTTCCACTTCTTAAGGTGATAACAGATTTAGCATGTTCAGGAAAATTTTCAGGTCCAGTGGAACTCTCAGCCATATATTGACCCTTAGGATTGATAATGGGCTGGCTAGGCAACTTACCCTCTTCTCTCCGATTGAAAGCTGTAGCTAGCTGACCTATCTGAGTCTCTAGCTTGGCAATGGATTGGGTATGGGAGTGAAGGATTTGGATATTCATGTTCAGCCCCTCCTTCAAAGTTTGAAGGATCTTCTCTTGAAAGGAAGGATCAAGATTGCTTGGCGGAGGTTGTGGAGGCTGTGGGGCATTTTGATATTGTGGAAATGGCATGCTTTGAAATTTGGCCTCCTGATAGTTGGGCCTCACGGAAGAATTGATTTCGGGTTGGGGTTTCCAAGAAAAATTTGGGTGATTGCGCCAGCTAGGATTGTATGTGTTCGAATAAGGATCGTTTCCTGGTCTAGGAGCCATTCGGGATTGAGCTTGATGAGCTTGCTCCTGAAGAAGCTCAGGAAATTGGTAAGCTGATGGACAATCACCTAAGGTGTGGGTGGAACTCGAGCAGATAATACAGACTTCATGAGTAGGATGAGATGAGGAGAATTATTTCCAGCTTGCAAAAGTTGGTCGATCTTCTGAGATAGCTCATCAACCTTGCTGTAGATGTCTACAGCACGACCAACTTCATACATACCTCCTCTCATGGGTTCTACAGGTCCTGTGGGAGGATCTCTACGGGCAGCTGACATATGATGTAGAGAATTTTCACTTAACGTTTCAAACAACTGCCATGCCTTATGTTCATTTTTAAGCATGAACGTTCCTCCACATGAGGCATCCACCATTTGCCGGTGCCTTTCTGACAAACCATCATAGAAGCACTGGACTAATTGCCATTTGGGTATGGCATGGTGAGGACATTTTCTAATTAGCTCTTTCAATCTCTCCCAGGTTTCATGAAACATTTCTCCATCTAATTGGGAAAAACTAGTAATAGCTTTTCTAATTTGATTCATCTTTCCTATGGAAAAATATTTCTTAAGGAACTCCCTCTGAAGTTGATCCCAAGTTGAAATTGTTACGGTGTCTAGGGAATTCAACCAATATTTGGCTTTATCTTTCAGGGAAAAAGGGAATAACCTAAGCCTTAAAGCATCGTCGAAGAAATTTTGGATCTTAACAGTGGAACAGATTTCTAGAAATTCATCTAGATGTTTATATGGGTCTTCAGTCGCAAGTCCGTAAAAAGAGGGTAACATCTGAATCACACTGGACTTGATTTCGTACTGAATGGCATCTACAGGGGGTACTTGGATACAAGGTGAATAAGTGTATTTTGAAGGAGTGAAGTACTCCTTCAGCGGAGGGTCAATTCCTTGATTAGGATCCATAGTACCTGGGCTGGTTGCTCTACTGGAGCCTTCGATTTTCGGATCTAGGGATATATGTTTAGGTTCTCGAAGTCGGCGCCTAGAATATACTAACATACACCCTCCCTCCTACAGCAAACAGCAATAAAAGATTTTTTAATTTTTTTTTTTTAATTGGAAAGCGGAAGAATGAGAAGAGGTCTAAAGGAGAAGTTCCTAAGAGAGTCCTAAACTAGAGAGAAAAAGTTAATTAGATTTTTTTTTTTTTTTTCAATCAAACAAGTGAAACATATCAAAATCACTATCCTAGGATTAACCTGGATCTAGACAGCTCCTAACTGATCCAAGGTTACCATCGAGCACTCCAAGCCCAAGATCAATTAACTGACTTGGCCAAGTAAGTGTAAGGTAGGTGAAGGTTCCCTTGTCGCTTGCCTTAGATACCAATTAAAAATTGGCCAGGTAAGCGGAACCAACTCACTTCCCTTCGGGCTCTAGTCCCTGAACCACTTTCCTTAGACACCAAGGAATTAAATGATCTGAACCCGGTCCAACTCTAGGGTTTCCTTGTCCTATTGAGCTCGAAATCCTTAGGGTTGACGTCTAATTAATTTTAAAATTAAAGGCTTGGGTCAATGCAAATGCTGGATTGATGATTTGTGGGCTAAGGAAGGGTATTGATCGATCTCCCCACCTTATCTGATTAATGGGTTGTGCCCTTAAGATAGATTATGAAATTATGAAATGCAACAGCTAAGGTGTCCAAAAAGTTATAAACAAACAAAATTAAACTTAATTTTTTTTAATTTTGATGATTAAGTATCTGATCCTAATAAATTATGAAATGTCTGGGTAATTTTTTTTGGTTTTGCAAAAAAAATAAATTTATCTAAGTGAATCTAAAAAAAATTTTGTGTTCAACATTTTTGTACCCTAGGACAACCATTCAACATAACCTCCCAGTTATGCCAGGGCAACCTTATGTTAGGGCACTCAAGATCGAAAATTGAATTTTTTTTTTTTTGGATTTTTAGATTGTTGATTATATATTTTTTTTTTTCAGAATAACGCCGAAAGTCCCTGGCAACAGCGCCAAAAATCTGGTGCGTGTCGTAATGCACCGATTTAGAACCTTAATTCCACTACTCTAAAGGGTAGAATAGTGGGAGTAAGGGTCGATCCCACAGAGACTTTGGGGTTATCTTGAAAAAGGATTTTCTTTTGATTTAAAATAAACTAAAACTAATGCAAAAAAAATAGATGCAAATAATAAATTTGTGAAATAATTCAGATATGACCTATCTCAAGAGTACGGCCCGTACCCGCGGATCACGGCCCGTCCCTTAGGTATAGGTCAGTCAAAATTAATTCACTACGACTTACCTTAAACGCTAATCCAACATGACTCCAGCATAACTAAAATAAAAATAGACAAACATGGATTAATATAAAGCAAATAAATATTTATTCCATAAAAGATTGGGGTACAGAGAAAATAAAAGAAAAGCAAGGGAACAAGGGTCCCTTTCTTCCTTTTATCCGACTCTGACTCTTTGTCACAGCAACAGGTGGAACTACGGACAGCAGGTGGAACCTCCCCAAAAATTCTTCTCCCCCCAGAAGAGAATCACCGAGGTATTTATAGATGACAAATACCGTGTCAGGTCCGTGTGGAAAGCGCGATAATTTCCTCATCTCAATCCGATCTCCTTATCTGATTTTTTTACGATCATCCCCATCTCAAAAATCAAACTCAAAAATTTTATCGCACAATCCCGCGTCCATCCAGCATCGTCCGATATCTCTTCTCGTTCTGATGCTTCCTTGTTTTCGGACATCCCGGTCTGAATGACGGTGACAAGCAGCTGGGCAGACGCTGCTCGCTAGCGGATGCGGACACGCGGCTGGGGGTTGCTCGCGAATGGCGACGGAGAGGACGCAGCAGCGGACAGCGTGGCTTTGCACGGGCAGACGAGCGGCTGCTCACGGTGCATGGCCGTGGGCTTGGACTCGCAGACGGGCACGCGGACGGCGGCGTGGCTTGCGGACGGACTTCGGCTGGCAGCAGAGACGGAGACATGGCCGGCGGAGACGTGCGGTGTGCAGACGGACGCGGCGGAGACGCTGCGGCTGGGCGGACGGCGGCGAAGGCGCTGCGGCTGGGCGGACGACGGCGAAGGCGCTGCGGCTGGGCGGACGGCGGCGAAGGTGCTGCGTGCGGAGACGCGGATGCGGCTGGGCGGACTTGGGCGGCGCCGGCAGAGGCAGCGCGGACTTGGGCGGCTTCGGCTGGGCAGCGGAGGGAGCGGAGACGTGGCATACGCCGGCTTGGGCGGAGCCGTGGACGGACGTGGTGGAAGGCGGAGACGGGCAGCTTCGGGGGCGGACGGCGGCGTGCTGGGTGGTGTACACAGCTGCAGGCGTGGCTCGCGGCGGCGGAGGCGCTGCGGGCGGTGTGCACGGCGGAGAGCGCGGCTAGGCGGCGTGGCTCGCGCGACATGCGACGGTGGAGGCGGACGGCGGAAGGGCGTGGGCGGAGGGCGGCGACAGCAGGTTCCGGCCAATTTTTCGGCCGAACGGGAGCTCTTCGGCCGGCGGGAAGGTTGCCGGCGGCTTCGGTGGTGCCGGGGGAAGCTCTCCGGCGAGTTTCGGCACGATCGGAGCACGGTGGTCCACGGCTCCGCCCAGCACGCCGTGGACCAAGTAGACGTGCGGTGGACCGGCAGCAATGGCTGCCGTGGACCAAGTAGACGTGCGGTGGACCATTGAGCCGGTCCACCATGAGCCATTAAAATTGAGGCAATGCTCCAAAAATCATGTAGCTCTGAAATCCGTGTTAAAATCTTCTAAAATCCATTTCGGCCCATTTGAAGTCCGAATTACATTCCGTTTGCGTCGTTGGACTCCTAAAATCAAGATCTACACGTTTATGGAGTCAATTCCTGCAAAGTATCATAAAAAGTATCAATTTTAATCAAATAAAGTTGGGCTAATTTTCGTTATTCTAATGTCTAACAGTACACCCCAAGCATAATAAGTCACCAATTTTAGAAGCTAATTATACTTCCCCGATCATAGAGAACCTGATAATTAAGGCATCCATAACCATCTTAAATATATTGAAGTGATAGCTAGGCAACAGCCAGCTGGTTTCGCATCCCAAACATGAGGCGCGATCTCTGCTAGCACGATTCGTATGCATTTTCTGATAATGGCTGTCATCCTTGACAAAGAAGGCCATTATTTTTTCTCTATAAATAGAAGAAGGGATCGTATGTAAGTCTCAAGTCCACACCATAATAGCTCCTCTCCCTCTCCCTTTCTTTTTTTCTCTCTAATCACTTACTAACTTGAGCATTGAAGAGTCCCTACTCGAAATATTTTTGATTAGGGATTTTTCTTTGCAAGTCTGGTTCCATCCACCAAAAGTCACCTACCTCATCTCAGTTCAGCTCATCCAAACCGACCTTATTGCTAGCTTAGAAATTGGTAACAATATTTTTTTCTCTTTTTGAACATTTCTTCAAAAGAGTCCTAAAAATATAAAATATTAGTGGCAAAATATTTTTTTTCTTTTTTTACATGACCATGGGATGGATTTTTTTTTTTTTTTTCTGTTTTAGGACTTTCTAAATTTATTAAGAAGTGATTCCCTTTTTTTTTTTTTACATGGGTGAAAACATGAGCATTTTTTTTTCCTTTTTTTTACATGACATCTAAAATTAATTAATAAGATTCAGTTTTTTTTTATAATGTTCTTTCTAATTTTTTTGAATTTTAGAGAGGAGTTGAGTTTTGTCTCTTCTCTCCATTTAATAGATATAGAGATAGATTAGGATGCTCTAACTCTCTCTCTCTCTCTCTCAAATTAAAAAGAAAAACATAATCTAATTGCTTAGTTATATAATGTTGTTGGGGATAAGAAGTTAAGATACTTGAATACGCGAACTGCAAATAACCATCCAGGCAAATATTTTACTTAGATAGTATTTGGTTATCCAAATAGAGTCACCATGATGATTTAAGATCATTGATGATCCGAGTCTGATGGTAATCCAATCCTTGGTGATCCAAAATCATTATATTTGGTTAGTCATGATCTAGTGATAAAAGATCTCTAGGTATCTACGAGGAACATGTTTGATATTCTTGAGAATTCAAGATCATGGAGTATATAATACCAAAACTATCCATGATAAATTTCATAAAATATATTTATTAATTATATAAAATATATTATAATAAAATAATAAAAATATTAATAATTAATATATTCTATAAAAATATTTATTATTTCTATAAATTTATAATCGTATAAAAATATATTAATTATTATTATAAAATTAATATTTTATTTATACTTATAATATATTATTGATTAATATAAAATTATTTATTTTGATTATATAAATAAAACGTTGACCTCTTCTAAATGAAGCGTTGACCATCTATTTCTTTGACAATGCGGACACTTTTTTTTTTTTTTTTTATCCGGAGGAATCGGAGCGGAAGTCAATGCTGCATCGTCTGATCCCCTCCAACCAGAAACCCAACCCAACCTTCACCAGTTGCTCCCCCAACAAGAAACCTTCACCAAGAAACCAAAAAAAAACCTTCACCCGTTGCCGCTTGGTAGCCACCGTCATCATGCCATTATACATCCACGCCGTCGAAAAATGGAAACATCCACGTGCCTCCTTAGAGTCTCCTTGCCGTTTTCAAAGATGCCCGCCTTACTCGCCGGCAGAAGAAACCTCACAAACTACACTTCGCGGAAGAGACCGAAACGATGAGGTCCCCGAAGTCGTCGCCGGAGAACGAGCTCCCCCGCCGACCGACGGCGGCGGGGGCCACGCCCTCCCCGTCGAATCCGGCGGCCGGGAGGCGGAAGGGCGCCGTGAGCCGAGAGTGGCTGGTGGTCGTGGACTCCGGGCGGTCGTATCTCGAGGAGGTCGGGAAACAATTCATCAAGCGGCGAACGGGGCTCCCGGCTCGGGATCTGAGGGTCCTGGATCCCCTGCTCTCCTACCCGTCGACGATCCTGGGGAGAGAGAGGGCTATCGTGATCAATTTGGAGCACATCAAGGCCATCATCACCGCCACCGAGGTGCTCATTCCCAACTCCAAGGACCCCATGGTCGCCCCCTTCGTCCAGGATCTCCTATCCCAGGTCTCCAGCTCCTACGGCGCTCCACAGAAGGTATCACCTCGTAAAATTAAAGAAAAAGATCATGATTATCCGTTGGTTATAAGATCATAACTCCCTTTCTGAACACTCATCAAAATTATGTTCTAATTGTTAGTGGACGACTGAGACTTCTTCCGATTTTTTTCCGGTGCTTGTACTCGATCCGTTCTGGGGAAAAAAAATCGTCTAGGCTTTATATTTTTGATAATTTATCTGAGGTATGGAAGGTATGTCCCGAAATTACAGTCTAAGTTGAGAAATTCCGCTGTCCAAATATTTATTTTCTATTTGATATGGCCGTAGTAGTTTGATCATGTATGAATTATTAAATACTTTACCGCTGAGGTAGTAGCCCGGTGGGTGAAGGCCTTGTCCCGTTATCAATAAGTTGCGGGTTTGAGATAGGATCCCGCGGGTGACTCGACTAAGTCTAAAATTTTTGTCATGAATGAAAGGTCAGGGAATTTGAGCGTGGATGCGGTATCTGAGCATGGGTGACTCGGACCTACGAGGATAGCTATATCAGGATTTATCCCCTTCAATTCTATTTTTTTTAATTAAAAAAAAATTATAAGATCTATCTTATTTGATATATCTATATCAGATAAGCTTATTTGTTCAAATCTCGGAGATGGAAGTTCGAATTTGCGTTCTTCATAAATTGCTTGTCCTAAGATTTTGATGCAAGCATAAAGAACCTATTTACATGCGGTGAATGTTTTTATTTTAACCGAGCCTGTAATTTATTTTGGTCAGTGTTTTCTGGCCGTTCGGATGAAGTTACTTTTCCTTAATTGCTTGCTGTATTGAACTAAATGGTTCGAAACCTGTTACAGTAATTTTTCCATTTCACTGAAAGTTGGACTAACAAAATTTTCACTAATTTATAAATGTTCGATATAAAGGCTGCAGAGTCCAGTGATGTGGATGGAGAGGCTATGGCTAAAGATGCATCAGTGGCAATCACTAAACAGAATAGTACGTGTGAAACTCCGGAAGGCAGCCCTAGAAGCCCAACGGATGCATGCAAGCATGGGGGAACCAAGGCGTTACCTTTCGAGTTCAGGGTACTTGAAGTCTGCCTTGAGTCTGCTTGCAGGCGCCTTGAATATGAGGTATGTGAATTGCCTCCTATCCAAGAAATTCTTTTTGATTGATGTTTCTGTTTGGTTGCACCAAACTTGCACATGGCAATCTTTTTTTTTTTTGGAAATATTTGGGGTTGTCACATTGTAGCTGATACCCATCTAAAATGTTTGTCATATTGGATGTTAATTGCAGTAGCTGTCGCTATGTCATTTTAATATGTTTATGTTTAGTTTAAGATATCATGCATATTGACTTAAATTATCTAACCCACTTGCAGCTATTCTAGGTCGGTTAGGGATATCCTCGCACTTTTCATCCTTAACAGCGGTCACATAGTATTTGGCAATAGTAATAATAAGGAAGGCACTATTAATCCCATATTAGTTATGAATTAAGAAGGATTGATTTGTATAAAAAGGGACCATCCTTCCCATATGAGACATCTTTTAGATTGGAATCTAAAGGGACAATCATGAGGCTCATGGATCAAAACAGACAATATCTCGGGCCATAAACCCTTGGACCTAACATTGATGGCCCATATAAGTCCCAAAACTGTGATTATGATGCACCTCCCACCTGTACATGAACTCCACCTTGATAGGGAGATTGTAGTGATAATAAGAAAGGAAGGCACCTCCTGCTCACACACAGACTCCCCCTTGACAGGGGGCTATGGTGATAATAAGAAAGAAGTGCACTATTAGTTCCATATTGATTATAAATCAAGGGAGACTGGCCGATAAAAGAAAAAAATATCTTTCCCGCGTAAGATGTCTTTTAGATGTGAATCTAGAGAGGCAAACCGTGAGACCCATGAACCAAAATGAACAATACCTCATATGGCAAGCCATAAGTCCTTGACCGCAATATTAGTAGCCTATGCAAAGCCACTTGACAAGTTTGATCTCTTCTTCAGGACCAATTTGATGGATTGCAAGGTCAGCCTCATTTGCACAATCAAGTACGGAAAATTAGAACCTCATCATGCATTAAAAGAAAAGAAAAATACAAGTTAGGAGGCCAGCTATGTCTCGAGAACAAACTTGACTTATATCGGCATCATATAAGGCCTCTCCCGCAATCGCAGCACCTTGACATCGAGCAAGGTATGTAATCCTTATCATTCTCGAGAAGAACCTCCTTATTTTGGTTCAGTGAAAGTCGAGGTTCACTCCAAACCCAACTAAAATCCCAAAAAGACTTGTCCAAAGAAATAAAGAAGATATGGCTTTTTCAGTCATGAACAAAGGAGGGTAATCCTATGATGAACTTGCAATCTCCTCGAGCATAAAAGTACCACCACCTTTTTTTCATGGGAGTATCTCTTCAAGGTGAACAATGCTCTGAATAGGGAGCACCTTGGCTTGGTTTCGATAAGATCATAGAGAATAATGAACATAATGATTACTAGGATCAAGTTTGGAGTTCTCTAAGTAGGAAGGACATTGTAGAATCCAAGATATTGTTGATAAAGAGGTGCAAAGAAAAACAAAACCTTGCTTGGAGTGACTTCTCGTAAAAGGTGACACATCTATTCGAGGCCCCAAGGAACCAGCCATCTCAACTAAGTACTATCAAGCAAAAGGAAGAAGAAATGAAGTGCAGAATCCATAACCCTTACAGGTCAAACAAAGTGATATCAGACTCCTCCTTGGGATAGACCTCAAAAATCTCCAAATTCATGTACATGACTTTTCAAATGTTGACTTGAAGATTGGTGTCGAGATGAGGATCCCTATGCGGCAATGGTACCGAGATGAGGATCCCTATGCTGTAGTGGTCCAAGGACGAACCTAGCTCAGCCCCAACCTGGGGAGGGGGTGATTGAGAACCTCGACCATCCAAATGGATTTCATCCTAGCCTCGCTACCATTGGAGGCCATAAGGATTAAAGGAAAAGCTCAAAAAGAAGATCAAGGAGAAACCAAGAGGAGAAAAGTAGCTGCTGGAAAAGGGAAGGAAGAGAAGACCTATCATAATTTTAATAGGTTGAAAAGAAAACGGAACCAGAGAAGAAGATAGTGTGATCAATAGCGAAGGATTTTCTGATGGTGGTGATGATAAAAAATAGTATATAGAAGAGACTCGACTATCAAATGGAAGAAAAGAAGCAACAGAGAAGCCTTATATATATACCAAGCCAATGGTCGGGATCAATGCTCACCAACTCCACATGCTAATATGTGGCAAACATCCAAAGAATCAAATCAAGCAACTTTTCAATGCACCAACCTCCTAATCATGCCACATGTGGATCTACATGGGACAGCTCAAGCCCAATCGATGATTGCCATGTAGCATGCTATGACAAGTCCAAAGATAATCCCAATGATCACCTCTTCAAATCATTTCAAGTTAAAATGGTGGGATGCTTCATTCCACTCACTCTACAATTATTGCGACAGGAATTACAAGACAGTGCATTAATTTGATTTTAGAACATTCATCATTACAAATGAGAAAACATTAAATACTTCATTCAAGATCAGAGTTATAATCAAGATTAGCATACGAACCTACTACTTCTCATGCCCAAAATAGTGAAGCCACTTCAGATTGGGAAGAAGGGGACAAATGTTGTGGAAAGAATTACCTACTGATCTCAAATAATACTAAGAACATATATCTGGAATAATGTTGATGACTCGGGATCAGGAATAGACGAAATCCAAGGCCCGGGAGGCATCTTGCTACCTGCACCTACAATGTAGGTTGCCAAGGAACTCAACATGTAGAACACACCATTTCTGAGGAACATCAATTGACATCAGACATTTACCGATCTTTAGGTCAATTTTCAACCGAGCTCAAGGATGATGGATTGGACATCAACCTCAGATATGTACCAAAGTCCACTTCAACATAATACCAAACTAACCCCTTTCGATCCCTTTTGAGAAAGTCGTTTAAAGTAACGGGGCAAATCTTGGCAATATCACACTCATGGGTAGAGTGATGTATATAACGGGCACTCTATAATCATGTACCTACAACTATCACACATAACCATTACACTGGATTATGGCGATAGTTTTTCGATTCCATTATTGAAACAACTAACTACTCTCTTCTATATAAGGGAGAATGGAGGGGACCCATGGATAAGTTTTCTCTCAAAGAAAAACTCTCACTATTTCTTCTTTCCTACAGTTCTAAAGCTCCAGCTAATTTAAACATTGGAAGATCCCTTACCAGAAAATCTTCGATGAGAGTAGATTTTTTTTTAGGTTTCTCGAGGAAGGTGAGTCCTTGAAGTAGGTCGAGCTCTAAATCAATAAAAGGCTGACCTCATCCACGTTGATCCGAAGCCTTGTAACAATAATTAGTGCTAACCTTTTCTTTCCTTTTGTTTTTTTCTTTTTTTTCTTTTCTATTCTCTTCTTCTCCTTTTCTTGCATTTGGTTCTTGTCTTATTTCATTTATCAATGAAAGTTGGGGTAGCTTGCCACATTTTCACTTAGGGAAGGAAGAAAAACCTTTTAATAAATACAAACTTCTATTACTTAGATAGAGACCGTTAGTGTCCCCCCTTTGGGCTTCATGGCCCTTTATGAAAGTTTGTGTAAGAGGTGGCTACAAGGAAGATGCAATGAAGGTACATCGAGAAGTGATGAAGCTGCACAATGCTAGAGATGTGTCTGTGCCAATTTAGGCAAAGAGAAGGCATGACAATTGGCAATGACATCGATTCATTGGAGCCTGGGAGGTAACGATTGTGTGGCATAGATTATGGCACAATTCAACATGTTGCTCAATTCAACTAGTTCAAATCGGCCAATATGGTGGTCCCATATGTCAGGGGCTTCGAGTTAGTGTGTCAAGAGTTTTTATATTTTTAAATTTAAATATAGTAGGCCTATTAAGTTGGGCTAGTTGTTGTTTGGGCTTATGGGGTGTATTTTAGGCTGTGCTTGAGTTGCTTTTACAACAAACTTGGACAAGGAGATCATTTGTATGCTTGCTTTCTTTGGGTTTAGTTTTGTTGGTTGGGCCTCTCTCAAGCTATTTGATTGATTGGATTTGGGCTCCCCACGTTCCCCCCTTCTTCTCTTCTCTTCTTTTTTTTGTCCTCTTTTCCGATCTCTCTTTTCTTGGATTTAGCATGTAATTCATTTCATATATCAATTAAATGTTCCAAAGGATTTCCACCATTCCGCTAAAAAGAAGGAACAAGTACAAATCCTCCTCCTTCGATACTTTATTAACATATCATGTTACATAGAGTCCTTTTTAAAAAAGAGTTTTATCAAATTGAGAATTATTATAAATAATTTTTTTTGTTAAGCAAGAGTTCTTTAAAACTAAGAAACACCTAAATAAGAGTGTTTATAAACTTCATATTGATATATGATAAGGATAAGAGAAAAAATTAACTTATTAAGGGCCTGATTGGATTGGCCCGTAGATTTAAGATGCAGGAAAAGAAGCAAACCCAACATGTGCTAGTCATTATCCAAACATAAATTTATGATACTCATGCTAGTGATTACAAGGAGTTCTGTTGGCTCCACCCAGTGATTTTGATGAATAACAAAACATTGAGTGCATATTGTATTCTAATGAGGATTTCAAGTTATGAGTTTTCAGGAAGAGAGCACCTCAAAATCTCAAAAACTTATGGTTTATGGCACGTAATGGCACGGAGCAATTCTCACAAATCCGGGCATCCTCTTCATTGAAAAAGGGCATCTAAATGTTTAAATATTATGTATTTATGTTTTCTAGAATTATATTTATGTTTTCGAGGTATTTATACTTGAATCTGAGATTTTTCAGTCTCAAGTGTCGACACCTGGATAGTCAAGTATCGACACTTCAGCATTTGGCACAGACAAAAATCCTTGGCACGCCAAGTGTCGACACCTATATCCAAGTGTCAACACCAAGTGTCGATACTTAGGTTCCAAGTGTCGACTCAAGGCCTGAGAATTTTGAAAATACAAAACTTTGTAAAATTGAGAATTTTTGTGTCAAGTGTCGACACCTGTGCATCAAGTGTCGACACTTGAATGTTCAAGTGTCGACACTCAGAGATCAAGTGTCGACACTTGACAGCCAAGTGTCGACACCTGACAGCCAAGTGTCGACACTTGCAGCCTGACACCTCTAACGGATCTATTTTTCTGGCTTGCAGAACTTGCTTTTCAAGCTCCAAACAGCTATTTCCGAGGTACCAACGGTCACAAATCATTTTTTGGAAGGTTCTTGGTGTATTTAACCTCCACCAACCTCATTTTAAAGAAAGAGAAGTGCTTTGAAGTGCATTCAAGTCTACTCAAAAGCCAAAAAGCCAATATTCTCTCAATACTTCACATCAAAAGCCTCTTCTAGTTTGATTCCTTGAAAAGCCTACAAGCTCATCCTTACTTCATTCCAAAAGAGGCACTTTGAAGGAGATTCCAAGGAAGAGTGAAGACAAAGCATCCACTTGAGCTTCAAAGATTCCAATCTACTTTTGAAGAGAGTTTGTTTTAGTTTTAAATTGTATATCTGTTTTATTGTGATTTGACCTTGCTTTCAAGGGTGTCTTGAAAGAAGGTTATTGTGGTTTGTTGGTGAGCCAAAGGAATAAAACCAACTAGGGTTAACTTGTGAGCCCGAAGACAAAACAAGTGTTAAGGTTTGTTGATAAGCCTAAGTGATAGAGCCAACTTAGGTTTTGACTTGTGAGCCTTGTGAAAAACAAGTCAACTATAATCTAGTTTGGATTATAGTGAAATTTCCAAAGGTGGCTTGGGGAGTGGATGTAGGTGCTAGGTTTGCACCGAACCACTATAAACCTTGTGTTTGTGTGTGATTGCTCTCTTCATCTCTTGCTCTTTAATTATTGCTAACATCTTGCATTGATTTCATCATTGTTCACAAGCACCACTAGTCCCTCTCATTATTATCTTAAATTTTTTAAAAGACCCAATTCACCCCCCCCTCTTGGGCTCCATTTCTGGGCAACAAATTCTATCCCAATATATAATTGAGATACCCTCTCTTAAAGTATGATCATGGAGAGAGTTGGTAGACCTTTTTTCAAACTTGATAAGAAAAACAAAGAAGAAGGAAACTTTTAAGAAAGAAAAAGAGATGCAAAAAAAAAAGAGAGTTTGCATAATACTAGACTCTCAAAAAAAGAGTGAGAGAGATCACTAATTTTTTAGATACCCCATAGGCTTAGACTCATGGTCATTTATAGACCATGAGTAGATGCTTGTAGATAGCTGTTTGACTAGTTAACCATGAAAAGAGGAGACCAATTAAAGAATAAATATGGCCATCCAAGAAAAATGGTCATTTAATTATTTGATGGTGAAGAGTGGCGACTATTAGAATATGACACAAATAAAATAAAATAAAATATAAAAAAGGAAGAAAATAAATGAAACTAAATACTTCATAATAACTTTAGGAAACATTAGAGGGAAGGAAAATTTTGAGTTTTTTTTCAAAACTCTAACAATTCCCCTTAAAACTCAAAATCTTTAAAATAAATAATAATGATTATCTCAAAATTAAAATAATTAAAACTTTATTGGTAAGTATTTATATTATACAATGGGCGAAGTATCTTAACATCACTTAATATAGATAGTTTCTATTTTAAAAAAATCAGAATGAACCAGGCCTTGAATTATATTCATTTGATCTAGACTTTAACTACCACATAGATAGTATAGAAGGATCTATCATGGGATTGCATATTATTGGCTATGTGCAAATATCTTATTATTCGTGAGAACATCTAGGATTTGCCTATATCCCCTAATAGCAATCGTATATAAAAGTCTCATACAAGTGACTCCTGTAGAGATATGTGTAGAATCACATCTCAAGAAGAATACCTCTTAGATCTCATTCAGAGCTATGCTTTTCCTTGACATCTACATAGGAATACTAATCACTATGGTGATGGGATAGAGTTGAGACTTCTATATATATTTAAAAATATATACTTTCTTGCCAACCAATTTGTTTGTTATTACTATATTGAACATCTTTCAAGAAGTCTCTTATCATAGAAGTTAGGTTTCCACTGCTAAAAAGTCCATTATAAGCTAAGTCCCATCCTCCTTGATGACTCTAGGATTTAGTCAAATTTAAATCTTTAGTAAGCAATCAACAAGATTATTATCAGTTTTCATATAAGATAAAAAAACTAATGCCGCAAGTTCTTGCTTTCTCATAGATTTTTGTCTCACTTTTATACATCTGTTTATTTTTGAATTTACAAGTTTCTTTTTATAAAAATTAATTGCAGCTTTACAATCATAGAGGATTGAAATAGGAGGAATAGGAAATGAGATCAATGAAATTTTAGACAATAGATCTTTAAGCCATTCAATTTTTAAGTTAGAGAAATTAAGAGCAATAAGTTCAATTTCTATTATACTTTTAACTAGTATAGTTTGTTTGGTTGATTTCCAAGAAATAGTACTATCACCAAGAAAGAAGACATAACCAAAGATGGATTTAATATTAGATGAATCAAAAATCTAGTTGTCATCACTGTGCCCCTCCAATAAAGTTGGATAGCTAATAAATTTAAAACAATATAGAATGGTACATTTAAGATACCTAAAGTTTCTTTCTAGAGCAATCTAATAAACCCTACTAGGATTACTAATATATTGACTAGGTCTAAAAATAACATAAGCAATGTCAGGTCTAGTATGATTAGAAAGATACATGAGCAATCCAATGATTTAGGCATATCTTTCTAAATTTACAAGTTTATCAAAGTTCTTCAAGAGTTGTATAGAAGGATCAAAAGGAGTAGAAACATGAGAAAAATCAGAATAACCAAATTTATCGATTAATAATTGGGTGTAATGAAATTGAGACAGAGATATAGAATCAAGGCAAATGACTTTCATGCTAAGGATTAGTCAGCTTCACCTAAATATTTCATATCAAAATAATGAGAAAGGTATTTTTTGATATTATTTATCAGACCAAGGTCAAAAGATAGTATCAAGTTATCATCAACATAGAGATAAAGAAGAATATAATAATTATCAAGTCTTTTATGATAGAGACAATTATTAAATTTATTGATTTAGAAACCATAAGAAAGAATAATACTATCGAATTTCTTGAACCATTGTTTAGGTGCTTGCTTTAGTCCATACAAGTACCTAATAAGCTTGTACACTTTATGCTCTTGTCCCAGCAGTATGAAACCCTCAGGTTAAGTCATATAGATTTTCTCATCAAGATCTCCATGAAGAAAGACTATCTTCACATCTATTTGATGCACAAAGAGTTTATGGATGAAAGCAAGAACAAGAAGGAAAAAAGTGATAATGCCAATAATAGATGCATATGTATCAAAGAAATTAATGCTGGCCTTTATCCAAAACCCTGGATTACGAGCCGTATCTTGTGTTTTTCTATTGATCCATTAACCATAAGTTTCTCTCTAAGGATCAATTTATAACCTCATGGTTTGTTACCATGTGATAAATCAATGAGAATTCAAGTATTATTTTCAATAATGGATTCAATCTCACTATTAATAGTCTCCTTCCAAAATAGAACATCAAGTGATCTCATAGCATCATAATATAAGGTAGGTGTATCTTCAACTAAGAAGGTATAGAAATCTTTACCTAGGTTTTTTCAATCCTAACCCTTTTGCTCCTTCTAGGCTCAAAAAGAAGATCAAGTTGATTTGTGCAGGTTCATTAGAGATCAGAAGCCTAGAGATCTAAGTTGAAGCAAGGATAAGAGTCATGATCAGATGTAAATCTAGGGATTCGTGTCTTAAAAGAAAATATTTTTTCAAAAAATGTAGCATCTCTAGATTCAATAATGGTATTAATAGATATATTACTAAAATTAGAATGAATAATAAGAAAATAATAAGTATTACTATCAAGGAAATAGCCAACAAAGATAAAATCAATAGTTTTAGAACCTATTTTATTTCTCTTAGATTCAGAATAATGTTAGTAGCTAGCACCCCCAAACTCAAAAATAACTTAACTTTGGTTCATATCCCTTTCCATAATCATAGAGAGTCTTCTCTTTATCCTCTTATGAAATTCTATTAATCATAAAAGTAGAAGTCGAAAGAGCTTCTCCCCATAAGTTTTCTGAAATACTAGAACTAATGATCATGGTATTTGGAGGGATATGCTGACTAGAGCTCCACTTATCACTCCTCATCTATCCTGGGTCATTGGGGATGGAAGATCTATTTGATTCTTGCAAGACCCTTGGATTTCGAGTTGCCCCTCGCCAGATGGCCCACCTTTATCTCGGTCGACATCCATGATTCTATGTCCATTTCTGACCTCATCATCCCGGGACAGCAGGTATGGGACCATCATCTTATCTTTCATTTCTTCGGGGAGATCCTTGGTATCCGGATCTGTTCTATTATCCTGTCCACTGTTACTGCCCTGGATGTCAGAGTTTGGAGACATTCTGCAGCCCCTATGGCCTCGATGTCGAACCTCTTATCCATCTTCTCCCCTAAGGTTCCGACCCCTATCATGACCTGCTGGATCTGGTCCATTCCGGTACATCCGAGAGTTTCTTTGTTCATTTGGAAGGTGGTTCGCCTTTGCCTTCCTACCAGATACCTCATGGCTACTAGAGGTCTTCATCTGCCTTCCGACTGCCCTATGTATGGCGATTGTCAGGAGACCCTGAACCATGCTCTTTTCTCTTGTCCTCGAGCTTGGCGTGTGTGGCAATTAGCTGGTTTGGACCGATTTTTTCCTCGGGACACTAATAGACATGCTTCCTCCATCCGGATCCTGCGATCAGCTACTGACATTCCTGAGGCTGCCCTCCTAGATTACATAACCTATCATATCTGGCTATCTAGGAATGACTTTGTTTTCAGCTCGGTCAGATGTTCTCCTTGGCTTCTTATCCATCGAGCTACTACCTTGGTTATTGAGCTCCACAGATCGACTGGCAGTCGTTTGGAGACCTGGGATTCCCGTCTTGCTCCTCGAGTGCCCTCTAGAGTGTTCATCTCTTGGGAACCCCCTCCTTTTTTTTGCACAGTCAATTTTGATGGGAGCCTTCGTCACAGGTCGGGAGGTGTGGGTTTCATCATCTGAGATTCCAGATTGGGGTTCCTGGCTGCTGGTGGGATCCCTTTGTTTGACTCTTCCATTCCTGCGATGGAACTGTGTGCTGCCTGGGCCGGCATTAGATATGCTAGCTGCGTCCTCCACTTGGACCACCTCATCATCCAGGGAGACTCACTAACGGTCATACTTGGATGCGTCAGGCCTGAGGACACCTTCTGCTCATCCTGTTATTCGAGACATTGCTCTTCTTCTACAGGGTTGTGTATTTTTTCAGATTTGTCATGTATTTAGGGAGGCAAACTGGCTGCTGACTGGGTTGCCTCCCATGTTGCTCGTCATTCGGTCCCTGTGCTTTGGTCCGAGTGGAGGACCTTCCCTGTACAGCTTAGGGATATTGTTTTGTCTAACTTTTTTAGCTGTATTCACTCTCATTCTATGTAATGAATACACCGTTTCATCAAAAAAAAAATGATCATGGTATTAACCATATCTAATATAGTTATGTTCTTCCATTCAGCAACAATATTGAATTGAGGAGAGTAAGAAGAAGTAACTTCATAAATTATACCATGATCTGACAAAAGATTCATTTGAAGGATATTCTCCTCCTCTATTAGACCTTAGGATTTTCATCTTTTTTTCATTTTGGTTTTCAAGTTTAGCTTTGAAAATCTTAAATTTATTGAAAACTTCATCCTTGATCTTCAAATGAAAAGAATAAAAATACCTAGAGAAGTCATCAATAAAGGTCACAAAGTAACAACTATCTCTACAAGTTAGATTATTACAAGAATCACAAACATCACTATGAATTAATTCAAGAAGTTGAGTATTTCTGTAAGGGATGGATTTGAAAATTTTTCTGGTTTGTTTAGATTGAGCATAGAATCTACACTTAGATTTATGGTCAATCTTGAATTTAGGAATAAGATTAAGATTAAATATCTTTTAGATAGATTTGTAATTCGCATAGCTTAATCTACCATGCCAAAGTTACAAGATTTAGATTTCAACAAGATAAATTTAGAAGGATCTAAAAAAGAATTTTTATTAATTGAAGAAAAAATTAGATTGAGTTTAAGCAATCCTTCAAACATAAATTCTTTACCAACAAATACATCATCTTTAGAAATTACAATCTTATTAGAATCTAATACAATCTTATATCCTAATTGTACTAATAGTGATCCCCTAATGAGGTTTCTTTTGATATTAAGAACATGCAGCACATCTCAAAGGATAATAATCTTTCCAGAGGTAAACCTTAGTTTCACATTACCACTGTCCAAAATGTTCACAGCTATTCGACTTGAGTCTTCATAAGAAGAAAAGAGTGCTCTATCAATACAAATATGGATATTGACACCGGAATCTAATTACCAATCTAAGGTCTTATAGGTAAAGTTAACTACTGGGATAAAATATATTGACCTAAAGGTGGATGGTTCACCTTCTATTATATTGATCATAGGTTTAGATTGAGGTTGGTTCTTCTTCTTGATCATAACTTTTTTCTTCTTTCGATAGAAATATTGATATACAAGGTGGTTGTCTCAGCCACAAACAAAGCAAAACACCTATCAATAGGTTTCTTGAGACCTATGGCTTGAGAGTTGGGTTTGGTATGGTTTTGGAATCTACCCTTCTTTCTTTCACCCTTGATTTTAAAGTTTTTGGGTCTAAAAGTTTGGTTCTGGTTTTGGTAGTCCTAACCCTTAGGTTTTTGCTTTATGTTTTGAGATTCGATCAGGTTAGCTTTGACTTTCAATTGATTTTCTTTTAACTCTTTAATTTGGTATTGGTCTTTTATTTTAATGGCTTAGATAACAGATTTCAGAGTAAGATTACCTTGGGTTCTTCTAAGATCACATTTAAAATTAGTCCATGATGACAAGAGTTTGTCGATTAGACAAAAGACTTGATAATGCTCATCTAATACCAAGCCCCCTTTGTGAATTTATTAGACTAAATTTTGAAAATGACAGATTTAGTCATTTATGAGGACATTATCTGCCATCTTGAAATTACTATGTCACTAATGGTGAATCCCATGGCCCCCTTATTATCTCTACTACAGGCATCCTCTAGGACAATACAAAGTTTTTTAACGGTCATAAATTTTTTATAGGTTTCATATAAGTTATCTAAAAGATAACTATGGATTCTAAACCCATAATGAAATTCAATTTCTTCTGATGATTTATTGATTCTAGAAGTGTCTGAAGAATTAAATAATCTATAAAAGTTCTTGATTTAAATGAGGAAACATCATAAGGAGGCATTTTTCTAATGGCAGTGATTAGGGTAAATATGATTAACTAAGCCTCAAGCTATTCATTCCATCTAAGGAATCCATGACCGTTAAACTTTTTAGGTTTAGGAGTTAAAGCTTCCTCGACACATGTCGATATATAATAAAAATTATAAGAAATTTCATCTAGGATGGATTAATAGAGCTACAAGTACAATTTAAGAATTATTAGGATTCTTTGTTTTCATAACAAAAAAAGAAACTTAGAAAAATAATGCTAGTAGTTGGCCTCTATTACAAAAAATAATAAATATTGTGGTGCAATTTTAGTAATTCAAAGCTTAAGATGAATTTAAAATCAAAAATGATTTTTTTCTAATGGTTTAATGAAAACCAAAATGGAGAGAATGTAAATTTTGTCTTAGATTATTATGTAGGGTCCTAGAAAGAGAGTTTTATCAAATCGATAACTATTTTAAGTAAAGTTCTCATTAAGAAATAGTTCTTTGAAACCAAGAAATATATGAATAAGAGTTTCTATAAACCTCATATTGATATATGATAAGGATAAGAGAAAAAAATTGACTTACCAAGGACTTGGTTGGATTGGCCCATAGATTTAAGATGTAGGAAAAAAAGAAAAACCCAGAAGCATTCTAAGAACTATCCTACGATAAAGTCATGACTCTCGTGCTGGTGATTACCAAAAATTTTGTTCCAAGATACGACAGGGATGCCTTCTCTTAGATCAAGAAGAGGGTTGACAAACCTTCTTTTAGACTCAACAAGAGAAATAAAGAAAGAAGAAACTATTGAGAAAAAAATAAAGAGAGTTTACAAAATACTGGACTCTTAGAGAAAGAGTGAAAAAGATCACTAATTTTTTAGATATCCACAAGCTTGGACTCAGTCATTTGTAGACTAGGATCAGGTGCCTATAGCTAACCATTTGACTAATTAATGATGAAAGGAGGCAACCAATTAAAGAAGAAATACATCAATCAAGGAGAACAGTCATTTGATCATTTGAGTGCAAAGGGTAGCGATTTTATTAAAATATATTACAAATAAAATAAAATAAAATAGAAAAAAGAGAAGAAAGAAAATAAAAAGAACTTAACATTATAAAAATTTTAGACAATATTGGAGGGAAGGAAAATTTAGAGTTTTCCCTTCAAAACTCTAACATATCCCAACCCTTATCCTTACAATACAAAATCATGGTTGATTCGTCGACATTTTTTTTCAATTGATGCCACCTCATTCTGATCCGAGAGCAGTCATTTTTCATCCATCTTTATGTGTTTTCACTGAGCATCCACCATAACATTCTTGTCGCTCCCATGCTTAGATTATGTGTCTCAACTCTATTTACTAAAATTCTGCAAAATTTCAAATCTTATTTGCCTTAAAAGAATTTTCATTTGTATTAAGCATGTCCTGATTCCTTAATGCTGTAGAAATGTCTTTCCATTTTTTTATATGTCTACTTTTGAATGCATTTGCATTTCTAATGCTCCTTTTTCTTGTACAAAGTTTAATACTCTTATTTCTCTTAATCTCTTAGTCATATTATTGAATTAACAATAAGCCATAATCTAGTCTCATATATTCTAAAAAAAATGTAGTTGTGCCTTTGCTTGAATAGCTTCAAAAATCAATTTTATGTCAAACATACATGCATATAAACTTGAGAATGACCGTAGAGGCTCACACTATGGTTGGAATCTGCAATTCTTGCCATACCTGCTTTTAGCACCTATAACTTCTCTTTCATATGTATTATCAACAAGATTTTCTATCACCATTTTGTTCATATATTTAATAGTAGCTATTACTGCACCTCTCCAAGCTAGGCAAACTGGATGCACCAAGATGGCTTGTGGTTTTTGAAAATCTGAAGGTCCTTTAAAAGACTAGCTTATTGCTTTGGAAGTAGACTTAATCAACTCCTAGACCTACAAAAGATGTCTTCGTTGCTATAAAAATTGATGGGATTTCTCTAGCGGGGTCCTTCGATGCTTAAGTCAGCTTAGAGAGGAGAAACAATGAGAAAAAAATGAAGAGAGTAAGTCCCAAAAAAAGTCTCCTAGAGTTTTTATCAACTTTCTATTTATATAGATTTAGAACCGAGTTGGTTAGATGGTTGTAACCATTTGTAAAGTAGTTATGCCATTAAAAAAATTACTAAGTCAGTTAGGCCATTAAGAGATTAGTTTGTGAAGTGGTCCACTGAGTGGTCTATTATAGTTCTTGATAACCACTTTACCAACCTTGTCATAATAGGTCTAACGACTTAAAGAGATATGCTTCATGCTAAATGAAGCTATAGAACTTCATACCTGGCTTAAGTAAACAATCGGTACCTATTTGACGAATTGTTGAGCATTATGTGCTTCAATAAAAGATCGGTTCCTGACCGATAGATGCCTGCACCTTGACAAGTGGTTAGCTCCTGGCCAATAGGCATCCTGCACATTGGCAAGTGATTGGCTCATGGCCGATAGGTGTCCTACACCTTGATAAATGATCAGCTCCTGGTCGATAGGCATCCTGCATCTTAATAAGTGATCAGCTCATAGCTGAATACTTTTATGCTTACCAGTGATTGATCATAAAGAGATCAAATAGATCACTTATCCTGTAATACTTGTCCCCTGCTTTCAAGTTTGAAGTGATTTACTTGATTCAACTTGGAAGTATGACGGTAGGTTCCCGTTGGCTCTTGATAGGATAAAATGTCTATTCATGTTGCACTACCATCCCATCCTATGATATTTAATGATGCACATGCCTTTTCACAAGAAATCATTAAACTCATAATGGATAGTTTTTGAAAGGATGGCAACTTCTCGATCCATGGGGCATACCCCTCAACCAACGAGAGTAAACCACGTGGCATGAAGGGAGTAGCCCATACCTTTAGCTGATGATTAAGTGACATGGCGAATATCCCAATGGTGAGATGATTTAATCCAAGCCATTGAATACTATTATAAATAGAAGTTTTTTCCTTTAATAAGGATCTTTTGTCTTTTATCTCTTTGCTTTTATCTCTGAGTAAATTAACAGGCGACTTCCCTTCAAAGCTTTTTCCATATGCTCCAAGAGATTTAAGACTTCATCATCCCTAGTAAAAGGCCTTTAACTTTTCTTCTACACTAGTCTTAGGCTTGTAGCCATAGCCCCCAAAGAGAAAAGGGCTATTAAAAAAGTAAAAACCTCTAAGATAGACTTCACTGGGGCCACAGTGAGTCTAGTACATCCCAATTAAGGAAGGATATTTTGTTCTTTCGAGTACTCCTGTTAGATGTCATAGGAGGGCCTCCCTGGGCTTTGAGTAAGAAAGGTCTCAGATTAAGGAAACATATCTGAGAAAACTTAGGGATAAGTACTCTGTCCTAGATAGCATTAGGATGACTATACCAAATCTTGATGATTGGGTTTTGTCTCTTTTGTCTATGTGCATTACTTTTTATGAGGATGCATTCGATGCTGGAGTACAGCTCCCTCTTCATCCCTTTATCAAGAATTTCTTAGACTTTTATAAAATAACTCCAACCCAGTTCTTCCTGAATGGCTTTAGGATGATTATAAGCTTTATCCTCAATTGTAATTCAATTAGAATAGAACCAAGATGCTCCTTGTTCCAAGCCATTTTCATGTTAAAATTCCACCCGTATAACAAGGAGTGGAATTACTTTGCCCACAGATAATTTTATAAATTTATAGAGGGTATTCCATCTTCCATCTATGGATAGAATAATAGATTCTTTTATATTTTTTAGACCAACCGTTAGGCATTAGGTCCTCCTGAGGCAAAGCATGGACTGAGCCCAATTATAATAAAACTCCCTTAGATGAAGACTTGGAGCACTATCATAAATTGCTCGAGGTCTACATCCCAGAGTTCAAATTTCTTCTAAATAACCAGACTTTGTATGATGCAGGCATTAGCCTAGTTGGTCCTCATAGTATGTCCAATCATTTTAGATTTATTTTTCTTTTTTCCTTGCTCTTGTATATTTGTCAAATTTTACTGATTACTTAATTATTGTTCAGATCTTATATCTGTAAAAATGAAGATTGGCCTGGATAGACTCCAGAAGGTGGCATTCAAAAGGAAGAGGTTGGATACTGCTAAAGAGGCCAAGAAGAAAAGACTTGGTGAACCATCACTATTGATGTCTTCATCAAGCACGCCGGTATCAGAGAGCAACCATTCTCCTACTCCAACAGAGGCACCGATGCCTATCTCTTTGATAACCAGTCCACCATGTTATTGAAAGCTATTTGACCACCTCCAATGGCCAGCCCAACCAAATCATTGGCAACTGTCCAACCACATCTCCCTGATGCTACTAGACAGTTCTCAAGTACTCAAGAGAAGCACATTATTCCAAAAAAAAGATTGAGGGCAAGCAATACTGGCCGTAGGAGTCTGAGGCTCATTCAAAAGCTACTAGAGATTATTCTCTTTCCTACTAACAGAGCAGAGCAAGAAATATATACTCTTCCAAGTTCTTAGCAATGACTATCTTGGAATTTTCTAGATAATTATACCTTTATTTGGATGTTTCTTTTTTCTTTTTATACTTCTTTTTCCTTCTAAAGTAATCATTTTACTTCTTTTTTTAGCTTCTCTTCAATGTCAATCACCTCAAGAACTTTCTTATCACATATGATGGGATAATGAATAACTTACATAGGAGGTTGTCGTTGGCCAATAAAACAACGAAGAAGGTAGCCGATTAATTTGAAGCAGCCGATGCCTAGGCAAAGGCTATGGAGGCATGAGCTAAGACTGCTAAGGTATGGTCTAATACTATTGAGGCTTAGAAGATTAAATTAGAGGTTGTAACCTCCATAGAAATAAACTATTTGAAGGTTGCCCTCTCCGATGCTAATAAGGAAATTGAAATAATTTGAGCTTCCATCCGAAAACTCCAAGAGGAATAGGCGAGATTGGAGAAGGAGCTCGGAAAGGCCAAGAAAAAGATTGTGGAGGAATACAAGTCATTTGACGACTTCTTGAATGATGTGGCTGAAGAGCCGCTAAGTGCCTATCACCAAGGGTTCAAGAATTGCTTGAACAAAATAAGGAAACTCTTTCCCGATATTAATACAGCTCTCCTTATTCCAAGCATCGCGGACCCGATAGCAGAGGAGGGAGCATTGGAGGTACAAGGAGATGCCAATGCACTTGTCGAAGCTCCTCCATCAACCTTCATGGAAGCCATCACTATTATTGAGATGCCATCCGCCATTGAAGTACCCGAGGAAGCATAACCTAAAGCTCAAGCAGTCGAGGAATTATGAAGGCCTTTCTTGTATTTTACTTTTGTCTCTATTTTTTCATCTTTTATTTATCCCATCGATAGTTCGAAACACCTTATCTTGTAAAGATATTTGAAGTGATGAAATTTTTATTTTTGAATCAGTATTTTTTCTTAATTCTCTATTATCTTGGATGTATGCAGCCATATAAGATCACTTTCACAGCTTGTGGTAATTTGTTAGATGTCATCACTGGCAAAATGATCAATATTATATCTGTACCTAGCAAGCAATTTAAAGTTCCCCCCAAGAATATAGGAAAAGAGGTTGGCGACACTTCAGGGATAGTGAATTTGATAGAGAGCCACCTAGAAAAGTGGTCGGTAATTCTTCGAGATCTTCGATCGAGACACATGTCAAGAAGAAAATAACCATCATTAAAAGAATGGCTCTAGAGATATGATGCGATGAGATACAAAGCAATTACTGAGAATACATAAATTTTCTTTTTTGCCTTTGAATTAGATTTCAATAAGCATATCCAAAAGGTAACGAAGTTCTTCCTAAACATAGATACTAATTTTCTCACGTTAACAAACTTGGATGCTCGGTCTCTTATAGAAAAAGTGTTAGGGAGAGACCCATATTCCTTCATTGTCACTACTAATGCTGCCTTTGATGTTAAATTAGAGATAGTAGCTTCTGGCCCCCTGGTCGAAGGTGATCCTTCTTTGAAACATGTAGGAGTTCTTCGCAGTGAGAAAGTTAAAGGTCCTAGCCCTTCATTCACTAAGCCTCCTAAAAGTCTAAGGTAAAAAAGAAGAACAAAATGAAGATATATATATATTTTTATTTTTTTTGCTGGTAAGAAGTTTTTCCAAAAATTAATGAAAATAAGTTTCTTTTCCTTCATCTTTTGTTCATTCTCTTCACTATTTTTATATTTGAAGAATGTGTACTACTCTCTGAGCTTTAAAAATATCTTTTCGAGGAACATCTATCAGGAATAAACATTTATGTGTGCTCCTTCGACTAGTTTTTGGTAATGAATCTTAGACTTTCTAAGCCATAATTTTTTTCTAATTAGCTTTGAGAACATATAAGCTATCCGAGTCTTTCTCAATCACTTCAGCCAACATCTTAGAGTCTTCCCCGATGACTCTAGGGTAGGCGATGGCTCCTTGAGCTTGGTCAAAAGTTTCGGTAGTCCCGTACTCTCTATCTGATCACTTTAAAGTATAACCAATTGAAAGTTTGGATAATGCTTATGTCCTCTACTTGATTACTTTGGAGTAGATTATAGCTTCCTGAGCCTCGTTAGAAGTTTGGATAATGCCTGTGCTCTTTACCTGATCACTTTAGAGTAGACGATGGCTTTCTAAGCCTGATCAAAATTTAGACAATGCTTGTACTCTTTACTTAACCACTTTAGAGTAGAACCGATCAAAAGTTTGGACAATACGCATACCCTCTATCTGATCACTTTGGAATAGATTATGGCTTCTTGAGCCTAGTTAAGAGTTTGGGTAATGCCTATACCCTTTATCCAATCATTTTAGAATAGACGATAATTTTCTATGTCTAATCAAAAGTTTGGACATATCGTGCCCTTTACCCGACTACTTTAGAGTAGATGATGGCTTCTTCAGCCTGGTCAGAAGTTTAGATAATACCTATATCCTTTACCTGACCACTTTAGAGTAGAACCGATTAAAAGTTTGGATAATGCATGTGCCTTCTATCCGATCACTTTGTAGTAGATTATGACTTTCTAAGTCAGGTCAAAGGTTTGGACAATACCTGTTCTCTCTACCTGACCATTTTAAAGTAGACGATGGCTTCTAACCTTGGTTAGAAGTTTAGATAATATCTATGCCCTCTACCCGAGCATTTTAGAGTAGACAATGACTTTCTAAGCCTGATTAAAAGTTTGGACAATGTCTGTGCCCTCTACTCGACCACTTTAAAGTAGATGATGGCTTCCTGAGCCTGGTCAGAAGTTTGAACAATGTCTGTGCTCTCTACCCAACTACTTTAGAGTGAAACCAATCGAAAGTTTGGATAATGCCTGCACCCTCTACCCAATCACTTTGGAGTAGATTATGGCTTTTTGAGCTTGGTTAAAAGTTTAAGCAATATTTGTACCCTTTACCCGACTACTTTAAAGTAGATGATGGCTTTCTGAGCCTGGTCAAAAGTTTAAACAATAGTTGTGTCCTCTACTCGACTATTTTAAAATAGGTGATGACTTTTTGAGCCTAATCGAAAGTTTGAGCAATGCTTGTGCCCTTTACTCGATCACTTTAGAGTAAAACCAATAAAAAATCTGGATAATGTTTGTGCCCTCTACCTGATCACTTGGAGTAAATTATTGCTTCCTGAGCTTAATTAGAAGTTTGGACAATACCTATGCTCTCTACTCGACCACTTTATCAAAATCATAAAAAGATACCTTCTTGAAAGAAAAGAATTTATTGATAATATTTTTTAAAATTATCAGAATTTCATGATCTTGGAATTGGGTTCCATCTAAGTTTTTCAAGTTATATGCCCCAAGTCTAATGACCTTTGATATTGTATAGGGTCTTTTCCAATTTAATGCAAGTTTTCCATGTTCTATTGGCTTTGAGTCTTCAGCTCGTCAAAAGATAAGATCTCCTTATTAGAAAACTTTGATTTTAATTTTGGAATTCTAATATCGGGCAACCTTTTGTTTATAAGCCGCAATCCTAATATATGCTTTCTCCTGAACTTTCTCCAAAAGGTCAGGGCTCGCTTGAAATCTTTCCTAATTAGTTTTTCATCATATCCTTTTATTCGATTTGGAATTAAGTCAATTTTCAAAGGGATGATTGCTTTTATCCTGAAAGTTAGTTTGAAAGGTGTTTCTTTAATTGGGATGCGGGGACTTGTTCGATATGACTAGATGACACTGTCCAATTCATCGACCCAAAAACCCTTTATCCGATCAAGTCTTGATTTTGGGCCTTGAAGGATGATCCGATTGGTCACATCTCCATTAGATTGTAGGTGCCCTACTGATATGAATCTTTGCTCAATATATAGATTTGAACAGAATTCTTAGAATCTTTTGTTATCAAACTACCACCCATTGTTAGAAATAATGCATTCGAACAATCTAAATAGATAGATAATGAATTTCTAAATGAAGTCTTAGATTTTTTTCTTAGTGACATGGGCCAAGAATTTAGCTTCTATCTATTTTGTGAAGTAGTCGATTGCTACTATTAAATTTTTTTTATCTAGTTGCCATCAAAAATGATCCAAGAATATCAATTCTCCCATATCAAATGGCCATGAGACTAGAATCTGAGTGATCGGCACCGAAGGCTTCCTCTGGATGTTAGTAAATTTTTTATACCAATTATACTTTTGGACAAAGTCTATAGTATCTTATTGCATGGTAGGCCAATAAAATATTTACCAAGGACATTATAACTTAATGTCCTTCCTCTAATATGAATGCCACAAATGCTTTCATAGACTTCTCGAAGAGCATAGTTAGCTTTGGAGAAATGCAGATATCGGAGTAGGGGCATTGAAAAGGATTTTTTATAAAGCTGCCTATTAAGAAGGATATATCATAGGACTTATCACCTAATTTCAGGGGCTTCTCTCTCATTTATTGCAAAATCTTCTTTATCAAAAAATCTGATTAGTGGATCAATCCAACTTCGTTCATATTCTAGTTATGCAACAATAGGAACTTCTTCAATGTTGAAAGTTTTAAGGTGTTCAAGAAGACTATTTTTGAAGATTTGATGAATCTGATATTGTAAGATGTGACAAGGCATTTGCTCAAGCATTTTTTGATCAAGGAATTGCTGGATTCCTAGAACTTTGAAATTTGAGGATAACTCTTTAATCTTCAGAAGGTATTTGACCATAGTTGGCTCTTTGGCTCCAAACTTTTCCCGCACTTGTCCGATGACTAGTTGAGAGTTAGAAAGAACTTTAATTTGATCAATTCCGATCTCTTTGACTATGTTTAAACTAGTAATTAATGCTTCATATTCAGCCCTATTATTGGTGATGCTAAAGCTGAATCTTAAAGCATACTCCATTACGATTTCATCAGGATTAGTAAAAATTAACTCAGCTCCACTTCCTTGTAAGTTTAAGGCACCATCTATGTGTAGAACCCAAGAAAGCTTGGTCAGTTCTTCTTCAAGTCTCTTTTCTTCTCTTTCTTCATTAGGTATGATGTATTCTATGATAAAGTCTATAAGGACATGAGATTTCGTGCTAGGGCAAGGTTAATATTCAATAATAATTTCTTCCAATTTAATTATCCACTTGACTAAGTATCTCGATATATCTGGCCTTCGGAGTATAGATTTTAAAAGCTAATATGTCAAGATAACAATAGAATGGGACTGAAAATATGGCTAAAGTCCTTTTGATATGATGACAAGAGTATAGATCATCTTCTTTGCCTTGGTATATCTTACTTCCATGTTCCTTAATATTTTGCTAGTATAATAGATATGTTTTTGTACATTTGTATCTTCTCTAACCAAAATAGAGCTAAAAGCATTAGAAAAAAATAGATAAGTAAAAGTAAAATTGCTCACCTTCTTTTGGACTTGATAGCAATGGAGAAGAGTAAGATATTTTTTCAGATCTTCGAAGGCTAATTGATAAAAATTTTCTAACCACTCAAAGTTACAGATATGTCTTATGACTTTGAAGAATGATAGATATTTTTTGGTTGATCAAAAAATAAATCGATTGAGTAAAACTATATGACCAATTAAGTATAAAACCTCCTTCTTATTCCATGGATACTTCGTCTTAAGAAGTGCTCGGATTTTTTCAAGATTGGCTTTGATTTCTTGCTGAGTCACCATAAAGCCCAAAAACTTTCTCAATGTGACATCAAATGCATACTTGTTTAGATTGAGCTTCATCTGATACGATCTTAATTTATTAAAGGCTCTTCTAGATCGACTATGTGATGATCAGCTTTTACACTCTGGATGAGCATATCGTCCACATAAGCTTCCATATTTCCTCCAATCTGATTTTTGAGGACTTTGTTGACCAGATGTTAGTAAGTAGCTCCAGTATTCTTTAACATGAAAGATATCATTTTATAGCTGTAGAGCTCTCTTTTGCTCATGAAGGCCATCTTCTCTCCATCCTCTTCTATCATTCAGATCTGATTATATCTTGAAAAAGTATCCATAAAGCTTAGTAATTTATATTTGAAAGTAGCATCAATAAGTTGGTCAATTCTTGACAAGGAATAGTTATCTTTCAACATGCTTCATTAAGATTAGTATAGTAAATGCAAATTCTCTCCTTATCGTTTGCCTTCTTGACCATAACCACATTAGCTATACAATCCAAGTAATGAGTCTCCGTAATAAAGATTTCCTTTAGAAGTTAATCCACTTCCTCCTCGATGGTTTTTTGCCTTTCTAGAGCAAAACTCTTCTTCTACCTGACAGGAAGATAAAAAGAGTCCATACTAAATTTGTAGATGATGATGTCGACAAGTATGCTTGGCATGTCAACAATTATTTAGGCAAAGACATCGACATTGGCTCAAAGGAATAAGATCATCGTTCTCTGACTTCAGGAGCCAAAAGAGATCCGATCTGAATGGTTTCATCTAGATCATCTCCTAGAAGAATACTTATCGACTATTTAATAGGCTCTCCTCTATTTGTGGTGACGTCTTTCCTAACATCCAACTCATTTGTCCACGAGGAGCCTCAATCTATTTTTGGATCTTGATAACTACAAGAAAACACTACCTTGCTAATATCTGATCTTCTTTAATCTTCTCAACTCCATGCTTGGTCAAGAAGTGGACAAGCATTGGTAAGTAAAGACTACTGCCTTTAATGCATTTAACCCCAGTCATCCAAAAATAGCATTATAAGCCAATGGTATTCGAACGACCAGAAAATTTAGCAAGACTGTTGCTTGCTTGAGTGGTTGACCTATAATTACTAGTAAGAGGATCTCTCCTTCTATAATAATAGATTTCCTAGAGAACCTGATGAGTGGAGCATTCACCCTTTTTAGCCTTTCAAATGGTAATTTCATTTTTTAAAAAAGCATCATAGAGCAAGATATCAACAAAGCTCCTATTATCAACAAGAATTCTTTGTACATCATATTTGACCACCATCATATAGATGACAACCGCATCATTATGCAGGGTTTGAATCCCCTTTATATCTTCATCAAAAAAAATAATAATGTTTACATGTTAGGGAGTAGTCGGCTTTGCCTAATGCCTCTTTTTCGATGGTTCCTCATCCTGTATTCCTGCCCCCTACCTGTGGAGGGGCTTTAGATCATGCCGACCATTCATGTAGTTAGCCGGTTGCTTAGCTCAGCTTCATACTCAGGATGCATCCGAGGGCTTTATTCTTTCTTCTAGGTATTGACGTATTTGTTGAGAAAGTCCTTACAGATCAGAGTTTCAATTTCTTGCTTCTGCTATCATAATCTTCTATATCATGACCATGGTTCCTGTGGAAGTAATAATATTTATTTTTATTTCTCTTCTCTAGTGGACCTCTCATGGATAGCAGTCGATATAGAAAATCTTTGTTCTCAATCTCCATCAGGATTTGCTATTAAGAAACAGTCAAGGGGTTGTAGTCGACAAATTGTCTAAGAGGTGATTTGGCTTTAAACTCTTCGGGGCCTTGGCAGCCTCCTACTAAATGCGAGTTTCTTCCTCATGACTCCGCTTCTTCCCAATTTCTTTCTTTTCGTCCTCCTTTTAATAGAGGAAATAGTTTTTCTCAGCTTGAACAATTTCCCTGCATGCACGAGAAGATCAGTATAATTTTTTGAAAAATCTTTATCCAAAGAAAAACTCAGGTAACCATTTCGAAGTCCTCACTTCAAGGCCAATATAGTGATGGACTAGTTGAAGTCTTTGATCTCTAGTGTGGCTGTATTAAAGCATGTCACATAGCTTCGAAATATCTCTCCTTCTTGCTTGATGGTAAAAAGTATCATTATTCTTCGGCTACAGTCGATGACTGCCAAAATAAGTCACTAGCTGGCTGCTTGGTTAATACAAGGAGTAGATATATCTAAGTAGCAAACTTAAAAATCACATCCTGATGGCTTTCTTTAAAGTTGCTTGGAAGACCAAACACAATAAGGCATCAGATGTGCCTTGAAATCTCATAAGAGCCTTGTATCCCTCCAAGTGATCAACGAGATCAGTAGAACTATCATAGGGTTCAATTGATAGCATCTTAAACTATCAATGGGATCAATAGAACTATCATAGGGTTCAACTGATGGCATCTTGAACCGATAGGGAATCGATTCATTCATTATCTCTTTAGAAAAAAGGGATCGAGCATTGAAGTCATGAAAGTTGCTCCGATGGTGATCTACCACGTAAATTTTATTGAGTCTGGCTTCCAGCTTTTGGACTTTCTTTTCAATATCACCCTCTCATTGAGAGCATGATTCGAAGGGTGTACTGAGGTCGAATCTCCTTGTGGATCCTCCTGGGGTGGTGGCGATGGTTCCTTCCTTCTCGAGATAGAATTAATTGCTAGATTTCTTCCTTCCTACGAGAAGGTTGGTGACTTCTGTCCCTTTCACCAAACAGATACTAGTGGTTCTATTGAATGATCCAACCAGTGGGATAGGAGGCTGAATGGCAATTTGTTGAAGGAGATAAACGGTGCTTGTGAGTAGCTGGACCTGCTCAATCAGAGTATCCATCATTTGTTCAATAGTAGGAGTAGGTTGCGTATTCTTTACCTCGATTTCTACTATGCTAGGATCATTTCGAGAAGATCGCCATCGAGAAGTGGAGTTAATTGGAGCTTTTACTCGCTATTTTCTTGAGAAATTTGGACAGGTCCCTTCTTCTAGTACCAATCTATAACCGATGATTTTGGAAGTAAACTTGATCAACTCCTATATCTGCAAAAGAAGTTCTCGTCACTAGAGAAATTGGTAGGATTTTTTTAGTAGAGGACCCTTCCATGCTTAAGTCAACTTAGAGAGGGAGAGTTGTTAGAAGGAAATGGAGAGAGTGAGTTTGAAAAAAGTCCCTTGGAGTTCTTCTATACCCTCTATTTATAGAGATTCAGGATCGAGTTGGTTAGGTGGTTGTAACCGTTTGTAAGGCAGTTACGCCATTAGAAAAATTGTTAAATTACTTGGGCCATTAAAAGGTTAATTTATAAAGTGGTCTGCTGAGTTGTTTATTATACGTCTTGATAATCACTTTATTAACCTTATTGTAATAGCTCTAACGACTTAAAGAGGTATGCTTCATATCAAATGAAATTATAAAAATTCATACCTAGTTCAAGTAAGTGATCGACACATGTCCAATTAATTGTTGAGTATCATGTACTTTAATAAAAAATCGGCTCTTGATCGATGGGCATCCTGTGCCTTGGCAAGTGATCGGCTCTTAGCCAATAGGCATCCTGTGCCTTGGCAAGTGATCAATTTCTGGCTGATAGACGACCAGCATCTTGGCAAGTAATCGACTCCTGGCCAAATATTTTTCTGCTTATCAGTAATTAATCATAAAGAGATCGGACATATCACTTATCTTGTAATAAATCCATGAAATATTTTAAAATTTTACTATAGTGCTCATCTATAATATTTTATTATAAAATTTTAAAATATTATAGCATGAACTTAACCCCCCCACCCCACCCCGCGCGCACGACTCCATGCCCATCCACCCTCGCCGCCCGTGGCTCGTATAATCCGACCACCACCCGTGGCTCCTCCAGTCATCCACCCCGTGCGTTGTTTCTTCGCACCACCTGCAAGCGGCTCCTTCGGCCCTTTGGCCCCTCCCTCCAGCCGCAGCTTTCCCTACCCTCACAAATTTGAACCTTTGGGGATCGAATTTTTTGGATAACAAAATAATCCTGAATTTCAGCAAAATTACCATACCAGCCATGGACATGGTCGATTTTGGATGAATGAATCTTGATATTAGATTGAATGGCCAAGATTTTAATTTTAATAAAAAATGATTGTATGCTTTAAGGCATTATTGTAAAATCCTATAAACTAAGTTTGAGGTTTTAGCTAATGCAGCTACCAAGTGTACATAAGTCACGAGGAGGAGGAGGAGCTTTATTGGACTTATTGGTTGTCTAATATTAATCATCTACATTTTAAACTTCAACAAGAACTTGAAGGCATATAGGTCACTTCTTTTTACCGGATGTTAATTTTGAAACCTTCTAAGATTGATATCGCTTATGACTTGTAGCATTATGTAAAGAATACAAGGAATTGGCTTTCGACAAGATGGATATAACAATTTAAGTGCATCAAAACTGCAGAATTATTCTGGTAAAAAAAATCAATAGATGCTTAAGCATCTATCTTCTGAATGTGCTTCGATACCAAGTGGTAGCAAGTGCATGATAGGGTAGAACAATAAAATATTAGATTTGACTACGATACTCCAAAAAATAAAATTATTTTTTATTAAAATTAAAATCCTGGCCATCCAATTTAATATTAATATTAAGATTTATCCATCCATGATTATAGCTAGTATGGCATTCTGTTGGAATCTAAGATTATTTATTTTGTTATTTCAAAAATCTAGTCCGCTGGCTTTCATCCTAAAATGTCCAGATATTTTTTCCGGCAATAAGGGTGGGGGGAAGGGGGTGGTGGAGGAGCTGCAGGTGAGAGGGGTGCATATGGAGGGCAAAAGAAACCATTAATGGCGGTGGAGGAGGAGAAGAAGAAGAAGAATAGTAATAAATATTATTTTTAAAACATATAAAATATATAAGAAAATATTGATTTTATAATATTTTAAATATTTTAATAATAGAGCATTTTCAAGAAGCACCGTAGCAAAGCCTCCTTTATATTAAAATCTAACTTTCATGATTTCGAACCATTATCAATTAATGTAGAATTTTGCTCTAAATTATGGGTGAAAATGTTTTAACCTCCTCTCTTTTCTTTTCTTTTCTTTTCTTTTTTTTTTTTTTTTTTTTTTTTTTTGATGAAACAAAAGGATAGGAGAGTAAAACCCTAGTGTAGCTCTCCATTCTGGCCACCAGCCGCCCCCAATCACGTGCATCCAAAATTTCTGGAATTTAATCGAGCCATTCGAGGGATCATGCTTCGAACATGTGGCCAGTAGATTATTCACAAAACGGGGCCGTGAGCTAACCAACCGCGCTATTACCATCGTGGTAGAATGTTTTAACCTTCGCATGTACTTCTGTGCACTATCTCGTAGATCTAGTTATTATAAGCTACATATGCCTGCGCATGAAGTGGTGGATGTTGCAGGCATTTCATAATTGTCATGCTTTTGTTATCTCTTGCCTATGCAGACTATTAGTTTTTCATCTAATCTTATACATGTTTCTTAACCATTCATTCTCCATATACTTTTTAACTTTTTAGTTTTATGACATCTATATGCAACCATCAAGCACTATGTTGATACAGTTCTCTCCATATATATATATATATATATATATATATATATATATATATATATATATATATATATATATATATATATATATATATATTTGTTGAACTACCAATTCTTTTGTTTCAGACATCTACTCTGGAGCAACAGGCATATCCTGCTTTGGATGAGTTGACCTCAAAAATCAGTACACTTAACCTTGAGCGTGTTAGACAAATCAAGAGTCGTTTGGTTACAATTTCAGGGCGTGTGCAGAAGGTAAGGAATCAAGATCTTATAAGAGTTAAATGCAAAGTCCACAATATTGCAACATTTTAGAACCGTTAATGATTTAACCTGACCAAGTACGTAGTCATGCTTGTTTAAATTGGTGATGGCTTCTCTCTATTTGAGCTCGACATTTTTGGGGCCTAGTGGAGACCATATTATCTTTAACCCTGTAATTTGCTTGGTGAAGCACTAGAGTCTAGTTTGCAATGTTATCTTTAATGTCAAGTCTCTCCAGAAGAGTTGGACACTAGGTTATGTCTGTATTATGTTTGAATCTCTAGAATATGCGCTACCATAGGCCCATGTTGAATATAACTTATTGGACCGATTGCCATATAATTTGATAGCGTTCATAAATCCTTTGCTAAAATATCATGCTGGACTTGAAAACTTCAATTTAAAAATATCAAAAGTTGTTATGTAACCATGATAAAACATTATAATTAATCTGTTGATTTGAAGTGGAATGTCATGAAGTGTCCAGGTGTCCGGACACGTCAAAAGAAAATATTTTGAAGTATCTGGGTAGCACTGCTACTTCGCTATGTTCTCTCCTCTCTCTCTCTTTTTTTTTTTTTTTTCTTCACGGTTGTTAAATTATAATTATTTCATTTTCCCCCTCTTATGACTTTTTATATATCATCTTTTAAAAAGAAGTAAATATTATATATATATATATATATTTAACAGGTGAGGGATGAACTTGAACATTTACTAGATGATGACATGGATATGGCTGAGATGTATTTATCAGAGAAGCTTGCTCTACAACGAGTCGGTGAATCTTCATCAAGAGTTGATATAGACCATGATTCACTTGAAGTAGAGGAGGATAGGTAACTGTATTTCCGATCTTTGTTTAGAGTAAGAAGAGTATTTCCGGCACACATTTTATAAAGCTTTATAAATATTATAATCGAAAGGGTTTTTAATGGAGGTTACTTGGATACATTTTTCAATAACGATAGTCATATGACTTTGTTGGAGTATTGAAGTCATAAGCATGTTCCACATGGTATATTTAGAATAAAAGAATATGGACCCTTCTTTGAACAGAAATTAAATTACATATGGATTGCCAATATGCATGTAAGAATTGTCGACAGCATGTCATGCAATGGCATTAACAGTCCATAATCGTAGGAACGAGCTTGAAGTGTTTCTTGTGTTGCTTTAAAAAAAACATTTCTACATCTTATATATATATATATATATATATATATATATATATAGAGAGAGAGAGAGAGAGAGAGAGAGAGAGAGAGAGAACTCAAGAGTCAAGACCTGGGGAGAGGGGAACATAAGAAAGAGAGAGACATGGCTGGTTGATCGTAAGAGAGAGAGATGACTGGTTGATCGTAGTCCAATCAGTCCTCTCACCTTTCTTTGTTGCTTGCGAGCCCCATTCATGCCCAGCACCTTCTTTTCTTTCTTTCTTTCTTCTTCTTCGCTGGCAAATCTAAGACAACCTATTAGCAGCAGGATCCATTGTGGACACTGAGCATCTCTTCCTATCTCAGCAAATCCAATTGGAGTCCTATTCACGGGGGATGTAGGTCCAATGATTCCATCTCGAGACGTAGTTCAGCTGCGCAACACTTGGCTTAAGAACCCAGTCTCATGCTAAGGATAGTAAGTCAGTCTTGGATAGCTCTATCTTTATTTTTTTTGCTTCATAATTTTTTTTTTTTACTTTTAAAATAATTAGCACAAAATCTTGGTAATGCATGAATATATTTATACATACATACACAAATATATTTATACATACATACATACATCCATATAAGCATACATTCAAACATGGAAGGAATGAAATAGGTCCTGTTTTCACCCTTCTTTGCGATCTTCCAGAATGCTTGTTTGCTAAAACCGGTCCCAATATGCCCTAGGAAAGGGCTCCATTCCAAGACCAACCTCTCTATCCAAGTCTTCCAATTTATATAGGATTTCCTCCTTGATCTGATAGATTTGTCGAGTTCCTTCAACAGTTGTTCAGGTTTAGGATGAGTACTCACATCCCGATGATGGAAGATATGTGAATATATATTGCCTAAACAGTTTTTAAAGTAGGACCCTCACTTTTTCTAAATATAATTTTTTTTTTTTTTTGATTTGAAAAAGGACAGAAGAGATAAATTCCAGTATAGCTATCCTCGCAAGTCCTCACCTCGCCGAATAATGTTCGATTCGAGACGTTCAGATTTTTGCAATAACTATATTTTTTTATAAGGAACTTAGGAACGGGGATCCAAATCACGTTGGAACGATACCTAGCCATGACAAATGATTGGTTTTTTCTTTCCCTTTTAAGTTGTGGTTTCCTATGGTCTGGTAGCTTATCCTTTTTAATGGTTATCATATATATTTTTTTAAAAAAAAAACTTATCATTTAGTATATATATCCATGTCCAAATTCTTTTTTTCTTGATGTGAACGGTCTTGAAAAAAAGCAGCAGCAACTGAATTTAATGACGATTCTACGTTATTGTGTTATATAATTGGGTCAGTTCCAGCTATATATGGATCAATTTATAGACTTCAGATGTTCATATGGATTTGCTATGTAAATAGTAGGCCGATAAGAAACCAATTTAACCACTTCATTGTGCACCATGCATTTCTAATGCAATAACTTCAATTATAGATGGGATGTCCTTACAAATTTAGATACACACACACACCATTTTCTTCACACAGCTCATGTTTCTCACATAAAATGGCTATATAGACATACCCAACAAAAACCAAATTGTGTTCTAGTTAAGTGTAGGCTGTCATTCCATTTGCTCAATATGAGATTCCATTTCCTCATCATTTTGCATTATCATACATAAGGCATTATGTACACGCATGCGTGTGAGCATGCATGGATGTATATGCTGGTTGGATACAACTCCTAACCAAAAGTTTAAACTTGCGATTAAAAGTTTAACTTCATGAGCCTCCATGCCATGTTTGTCATGTCAAAGTGTCTCCTTGGTGTCACACTTATAATTACTCTATAAATTCAAGATCTCCATGATGTTTGATCCAGTGACCTTTAAACAAAGGAGGGTATATCTAGTAGTAACCACTCACACTAAACTCTAATTGGCTCGTAAATAATGTAGCATTTCCGATCATACAAGCATATCTAATACAATGTGGGCAAATTCATACAGAACTGGCATGAACCAACCCTATACAAATTTGAAAATACCTCACTGTCATCATCATCATCCAAGCCCTTTCCCCTCAAAAAAAGGCCAGATATGGAAGACCCCATCAGCATAATAAATCCTTACAAGCCACAAAAAAATTAGGACCTGGCTTTATTCATTTATTGAATGTCTACTCAACCTAAACTAAGCTTGTGTGCGCCTGTCTGCAATAAGTTGTACAAATATTTTGGTTATTTTCTTGTAGAGTTTGTAGTCATCAATATTGGTTTTGCTGTCCTGGGATCTCAGCTCTGCACTTCTTAGATGCAGTTTTGACGTTTGAAGCAAAAAGAAGGGACGCAAGGACAACTTGACTCTTTGTTTGTCACATATATGTATATATTACTATTAGTTGCTTGTCCAAAAGGTTAGCAACTTTGATTATCCATCTACCCTTTGTTCTTCAATGTTCTGTGCTGCACTAGTTCAGTGCAACTGGTTTTTTTTTTTTTTTTTCTAAATTTAACTTGCTTGAATGCTAAAATTGCTCCTTATCTGATCTGTGTTGACATTGTTGATTATGAATCCAAACATATCCTCATGAAGATCCTTTCTAGAATTCACCATGGTTCTCTTTCAGTGAAATTCGTCTTTATATGCCTTTTGATCATTGTTCTTAAGTTCCTCCTATCAAATAATGTATGAACTCAGGGATGAAGATTTCAAAGATGAGACAGAGAGAAGCCATGGAAGTTTAAGTGGTTTTAAACCTGACATTGAGGAATTGGAGATGCTTCTAGAGGCTTACTTTGTGCAGATTGATGGCACTCTGAACAAACTATCCCATGTATGCAGAACATCCCCATTTTATAATAGTTAATTATCTTGTTATATTTTCATATATCATTAAAATTTTGATATAATCATCATCAGGCTTCATGAGATGGGAACTGTAGAAGTAAATTGTGAAAAAGCTATTGATAGTATTTGATTATAGGATAACACCTGAAATTTAGGTCTCTTCTAAAACACTGTTTATGGGAATCTAGCACTCATGAACAACTAATCGTGCTAGAAATATTCTCCAATAACTGTAATCCGCAAATCAATATCTCCATGTAGATGAGATTCCCAGTCCTGGCTATGTTGTTTCCTGTTCTGTGTTTGGTTATGGCTTCATCATTCTTAAACTGTGGCTTTGCTAGTGAATCAGGTTAGTTAGAGGTAGGTTAAGATGCTGTCTATGAAGGGCTATGTCCTGTGCATGCATGCACAAGCTCATGCATATACACATGGTAGTTTTTAATCCATGATTGTGTTTTTTCTGAACGCTCTCTCATTCTCAACTCTCAAGTAATGATTATTTGAAAGATTTATGGTGTAAAGAAAAAGAAATGTAGATTGTCTAGCCAAGAAGACTACCTTCAGTTTATATATCCTTCTAAGAAAAGAGAAGTACATAGAACCTAGTACTGAAGTTTGTCCATTATCAAAATAGACTAAAACAACTATGAACACTACCACTGCTCTGACATGCTTTTCTGAAGGAACTTTTCAAAATGTGATAAAAATCACATTTCTCCTTTTTAAAGTTGGTAATACCTGGGAGTTGTTTATTCAGGTTGGATTCAGCTGCCTCCAACCTGGTCTCAGATGTGGACCTCCTAGGGAGATCAGATCTAATCTTAACCCAAATCTTACCCATCCAAGAGTCATGTCAGATCTGGGCCATTTTCAGTACATAAAAGATAGTCCACACCCTAATTAATTATATGAATGGGTTAGTTTGGATCCTAGTTAAACTTTTACCAGACCCAATCCTGGACCTGAGATGCTTCTTGGGTCTATCTGTACATCCACACCAAATCCATAGTTCTACGAACCTAAAACGGGTTTGGGTCTGCAGAGTTAGTCACAGGCTGATGGCCTTGAGCAATGTTAGTATTTTTTTCATTAATCACCATCTAATCATGTGTCTTTTATGTGCACAAAGTTGAGGGAGTATGTTGATGACACTGAAGATTATATCAACATCATGCTGGATGAGAAGCAGAATCAACTGCTACAGATGGGAGTCATGCTAAGCACCGCAACGGTGGTAATCACCGCTGGCGTCGTAGTTGTAGGTATATTTGGTATGAATATCATCATTGATCTCTTTAATTCTCCCTACATCAAATTCTGGGAGACCACCGTTGGCGTCGTAGGT
Organism: Areca catechu; assembly: GCA_021397845.1. Lineage (NCBI taxonomy): Eukaryota > Viridiplantae > Streptophyta > Magnoliopsida > Arecales > Arecaceae > Areca > Areca catechu. The sequence continues at coordinate 186,716,640 of CM038045.1, forward strand.
GGATGTATTGTTCTATATGTCTTTGCTATTGGATGGGGAAAGAAAAGTGGACTGCTACAATAATGTGCCAGTTTTTGAGTGAGCATACAACTCAAGACAAAAGGTGCTTTTCACTTGTAACCTTGAGACCATGTTGTAAACTCCAGAAGGATGGCCAGTTAAAAAAATAAGCTCTTTGTCCTGTGATTGATGATTTCCATTACTGTTTATCCTGAAAAAATGATGAAGGATAATATAAGTTTATATATTTTTACTTTGTGTTGTATCTGAACATTTATGTAGTATAATTAATGAACGTAATTACTGGGCTTGTTGTTAGACTTAAAATTAATGCTTGTGTTTTATTCTGCTGTTACATTGATTTAGTTTTTCATTGTTGAAAGTTTGAATATTTTGAATTTGTTTTCATACTGTTTTGTTGAGGCTGTGATATATGCTAAATTTAGTGACATATCATGACACATCCCAGCTTTAAAATTATGTGATCCCAAAGTGTCAAGATCCTTCTTATAAATCAACTTCTTTTCCATCCTCAGAATCAAATATTTTCTATAATTTTATTGAAGTGGAGAAACGGCTTGCTGCTACTTAGATTAGATGTAGGAATTCTTTGCCCTTGAGAAGAGATGCTTATCTATGAAAAAATGGTGACATTGTTGTCCTACGAAAGAGTTATCCGTTGATCTCTGCAATATTTCTACATTTTTTTCGTTATGTGGATAAGGATAAAATCAATGAAAATAAAGATATTTAAGCATGTGCTTGAGCATCAGACACCAGTCCAAAAGCCCATAAACTTCCTCCTACTTCTGTAACAAATTTGGATGGCTTTCCATGCATCTGTTCTTCATGGTGATCCAAAATAACAATATAGTCACTCTGATATCAAAAGACTATTGAGTTTTACCAAAACTTCATTTTCATTTGAAACCTCACAAAGCCATTTGACATACAGTTGTTTATTTCGGTTGATTCCTAACACTTATTTTCCATTGATTTTCTACATAAAAAAAGCATTGTTGATGAGAATCTCAAATTTGTTGAATCAGTCAAATGTAAGAACAAGTAGTTGTAGGGGTAAAAGTGGATCGGATAATATCCATCTTGATCCATTTTCATATCCGAATATATCCAAATATGAATAAATATTCTAGCATCCGACTAATATCTATATCCATATCCATATCTGTCAAAAGAAAAAATGGATATGGATATCGATAGAAAATTATTCGATCCATATCCAAATATTCAATTTTATTTATAACCCTATCTAATTTTATGTAGCACTCATGAACTTTTAAAAGAAATAAATGACTATATTAACATGCTACCAACTTAATTTTTCATCTCTACTTAGTAATATCTTTGATTTTGTGGTCATAAAATTTAATTATCTAAATTATATCCAAATTTAAATCCATGTTTCTAATATCCGATTTATATCCACATCCATTTAAAAAAAATATGGATATAAATTTTACATCTGATTAACATCCATATCCGTATTTGTATTTGTCAAACAAAATAAATATAAATATAGATATACTAATATCCGATCCATATCCGATTTGAGTTTAGCCCTAGCTATCTGTAGAAAAGAATGCATATCTTCGTTCATAAGTCATACATGCAGCCATAAATAAGTAGACATATGAACAAATGAATATACAATAATCCTGAAAATGTCAAAAAACAAAAACAGATGCACAAATGGAGAAGGATATGATCTTTAATCTGCAGAATAGGTTCTAGGTCAATGAATAATTAAGAATGACTAAATTTACAACATACCAACTATCATTATATGTTCATATTCTTTGTAGAAAGCGCTTGTTAGTCAAAAGTTGTCATGACCAAGTTCTGGTGTCACCTAGACACTTGCCAAGTGACAAAGTGCCAGACAGAACAGCCTCCAAAAATCCAGGCACACAGCACACAGACACATATCTATATTGATTTATGTATGTATCTAAGTACTTATGTCTAGATGCATAAATTTTATGTTTGTGTTTTCATGCTTACCCAAAAAAGAGAACTAAAAAGGGAGAACCATGCACACTATTTCTTGTCAATTTATATTTATTTTTCCACATAGGGTTTACATTTTAACTAGCCAAATATTGCAGGCCATGTTACTTGGACACTCATATCCAGCTTTAGTAATCCATGCTGGATTTGTGTCCCAATTAGATAGGTGTCAGACAATTGGACACTTGTCAATTTCTTTTGGCAGCAACTTTTACAAATTGACAAAAAGTTAGACTCTTCCAACAAGAAGTTAAAATATAACTTCTGGTTCTTTATTGATAAAAAAAATGTAGGAATTAAAAAACTTTACAAGTGTCATTTTTCTAAAATCCTTAAGCTACTTGGGAAGTTTGAGTTAAAAACATTTACATAGAAAGACTTTAACGAATAATATCTTTTACTATTTTTTAAACAATATTTATATTTATATATTAGTTATAATTGCTTTTCCATTTTACCTCTTGCCATGTCAGATTTTTTGACACGTGGGTATCCGATTCTCATGTCTATGTCCATGCAACACTGACATCACCCTACAAAATTATAATTCTAGAATGTTTGTTCTCCCAAAAAAAAATTCTAAAATACGAATAAGAAACCCATCTCTACGTGCATAAAATAAATAAAAATGGCATCCAATTTCACATAGCAAGCTAGATTAGTAGTTTGAAATGTAAGAGATGAATCACTTTAATTGGGAGCACGGACTAATGCATACCATGCATCATTTACAAGCAAGCACAGTACATTTTCCACACCAAACAATCCCGAATTTAACTGTGTCCAAATCAAATTGTTGTTAGTCAAATTCATGGTTTCAAAAATCTTGGTAGAGCTCCTTGCTGTTTTCTAGCCAGCAATATATCTATATCCAGTGAATCCAGTAAATCCTGTATTGACAGAAGGTATCAGCCAGAACCATAAGAAAAGAAATGTTTAAAAACACCTATGATCTTGATTCAAAACAATATAGGGTCCATATGAGGAGATTTTAGGGTGGTCAGGATTGGTTCAACCCAGTTCACCTGTGGAAGTATTCCAATGTGTGCCCTGTGCCAGTCCTCAGCTCGTATGAGTGAGGTTTTAGATGAAGGCATAACATAAACAAGGACAATTTACTATTTAAACCCACAAAATACCAACCATATATAGAATTAAATTATTCAAACTAAAAGGCACCTGAAAAATGATTTTAACTTATTCTAATATGAAATCACCCATGCCAGCCCATGGCATGGTTTATCACTATAACATGCAATCGTTCAGACCATTACCACCAAGACAAGCTGGTAAACAATGTTCACCTCTTTATTATGAGACAAACCTTGGCCTTGCAACATAATGCATACCCTACAAAACAGTATAATTCAAACCCAGATCCTTGTCCCAGATGTTTGAGGAAGGATAGTTCTCCATTACTGAATGATCAACCAGTCATTGGAGTTTATGTTAAGACTTGAGGCTTATTATTGTTTGTTATAAAGAGCCATGAGTTAATTTTAATTTGTCATGACTTAAGTACTGCTCATCATAACCAGTTAATTTTATTGCAATTTAAAAGAGAGTTGCAATCTTGCTATGAGGAAACCTGGCCCCTAACACATAATAATGTGGATTTGGAAACCTTGTGTTCCAACATACAAAACATCTCTTATATTAATTGTATCCATTTAGAGTTTTTTTGTTACATGATCATGTATTCCTTTTAAATTCACTTTGGCAGGTTTCAGATACTTGCTTCAAATATCCCTCCTCCTGGTCCCCTTATTTTGTGAGAAAGGGAGGAAGATCCATCTGTATTAGAATTATCTGGGTCTGGATTTTTAAGTATATGCCACTCAAGCTTCAAACATGGAACCTCTAGTTTGAAAATGGATGGGATGACAGCTAAGGTCATCGTCAGGTCATATACTTGCTTCAAATATCATCACATATTTTCCCCTTCACGTCTAGTTCATTGCCTTTGCCTTTTTCTTCACCTTTTGCATGCATGTTCTGATTTTCAACTATACCTAAATACACCAATGCAGGCCTCCACCAGCCAATTGGCCTTGGTAAGGAATCCAGACCAATTTACATTGAGACAGACCCCCTACATGCAAAGTGTTAATGCTGAGTTGAGAGTCCATCAGACAGCTCAACCAAGCCTTAATCCCAAACTAGTTGGGGTCAGCTACATGAATCCTTTTCCTCCATCCTGCTCATTAAGAGTCCATCCTTTTTTTTTTAAGTCCATAAAACTCTCAAATCAAAGTCTTCTAATAAACCAGTGAAGCCATATTCTGAAATATTCATTTCTCCAGTCCAGGTTGTTTCTTTTGGTCTTTCAAAAGGAACTTTTGTTTTTTTAACAAGTTGGTTGGTCAACAAATTATAATTATTGATTAGAACAATCAATTAGTGAAAATTTTGCAAGATCCAAATACATCACTTCCATGATTGACGTTTATTAAGAGAGCTGAATAATGATAAACACCAATCTGCAAATTAAATACATCTAAATACAGGAATTTTCCAGGAAACGAGTGTAAATATGTGAATGCAAAATGTTGGACTAAATGAAGGGATACTTACTTGAAAAGTTCAGCAAGGTATGTCATCCACATGCTCAAAGAGATTCCCCGTTCATTGCCAACAAGTGCCTTAAAAAGATGATGTGCAGTTGATGAGTCAGCAATACCCGCAATAGCAGCAGCAATTCGGACAAAGGCCAGTTCCCCAACCAGTCTCCTCTAAATGATAAAGAGGTATCAACATTTAACAACACATGTTAAGCTGATAAATTCTTATTACATATTCCAAGTTCACGGAACTACGTTATCAAATTCAAATGTGCAACAAGAGACTTGGAAAATTTAGCTTGCTCATCCAGTGACTTTCCTTTCCCAACTTCATATATATTTTTTATACAGTCCTAGAAATCTAAAGGGATGCAGAAATGAAGGAAATGATAGAAGAAATATTAGCTCTACTAAGCTGCATTTGGTTGCAGAATATAATTTGGAGTAAGTAATTTAACCTACTCCTATCCTACTTTACTGTGAAATATGTTAGTCCATCCTGTCGGGTGGAATAGTTTAATCCTGTTTAGGTGGAAAAGTACTTTTACTAACATTTTAGAATGTTCACTCTGCTCTCAGAATAAGCTTGCTATTTTTCCAGCATTTGTTGGGTTAAAGCGGAACTAATTGAATTAAAGGGAGCCTTATTCTATTTAACCCTTCTTTGGCCCTGAACCAGACAGAGAAATAACAGTAGGTGAAGTCTTTGTTCCCAATTAAACAATCAAAAATGTATTATCATGGGTAAACTCTTTGAATCAAGTCAGTGCAATTTTGCAGTCTAGGAGTTGAACGAAATGACTGCTGTGGCTAAATTCTGTTAAAATCAATGACTGTAGTTAAAATCCTATAACACCACAAGATCAAGGTATAGAATGACTTAATAGGTTTTAATTAATTGTCATCTGGCACAAAGTCCACTAAGATGTAACTACTATAATTTGAGAAATGTTCAAGTCCACAAAATTAGTTTTATCTTAATGCAGACTAAGGTGACACAGAATTGTATATGCTTCCATAATTTACCCTTCATCACTCATATTGGTTTCCAGATGTGTTTTAAGCTCATTAGTAGGTAGACATGAAACTCATGATATAACTCTATCACATAAGTAAAGGAATACTGTAATTAAAAATATGGTCAGTTTCCTCTTTATTTATTTATTTATTTTTTAAGTCAGGAATAATATAGGAATATTTTTTATGAAAGATTTAAAGAAAAAAGAAATAGTTAAATAACTTAAAGCTCTACAATTAACTTCTGGCTTCTAATAATATCTTGTAAAAAAAAGCACCTCAACTTACAAAATCTTCAGAGGGGACAAACCATATTCTTCTTTGTTGGCCAATGTAAGCATTATTCTTTCACTAGTATGTGTTAGGTTAGATGAAGGAGATCTAATTATATGTGATAGCTTTGCTATATATAATAAATTTGTAGAAGGTCAAAGTTAGTACTCAGGGCAGCAAATATATTCATCCAACAGTTCGGCCGTGTAAACACTTAGTTAGCAACCTGATCACCAATCTCATATTACAAACACAATGTGACTACCGCAGCACTTAATATTAGCAATCCATGTAATATGATCAACTAGATATTCCTACAGTATACATTATTTGACAAAAACATGCTTGCACTACTCGAATAGCTGTTGGTCACTAATAGCAGCTCATGTGTTGCAAAATGACATGCTTATATGTAATGATGCTTGAAAAACCATGGAGAAATGAAAACCTGCAAAGAAGAATTATCTAGTGAAAATTGTGAATCACCATCTCTACTGTATGAATTCTCCCATGCAAGCATAGTCACAAAAATAAGCCTCTGAAAAGCAAGATCCTGTAAATATACAATCCAGTATACGACACAGAAAGAACAATCAGGAACATAGTCAATGGTTATATTAAAGTTAATTAAAGCTCTCAGTGGCTTTGCACAAAACAATAGACAAATCTTTGGTTGACCATCTGACAAATTACTAAATCAAGCAAAAATAAATATCATGGCTGACAAATTGGACGCGACTCTAGAGTTTCCTGCATGCATGTCAGTGTATAGCAAACAAAATATTGCAAAATATCACCAGCAAAAACTTATCCCATCCAACTGGCCTTGTTTCAGAGTGGCATTGGCACCCCTTTCCTGCCCCCAGGTTCAAACCTTGTCTTGACAAAACAGAAGGATTCCCTCCTCTGTTCATGTTGACTTCAAGGCATCCATAATACTTTGCATTCAATCCATATATTTTAATAACTTGTCTTTTGGATATATTCCAAATTCTAGAAATCATATGATCTGTTTACTCAAAAGAAAACTACTATTCAAGTGGCACAGCCAATTCACTCAAATTACCTTGTGGAAACAAAAATGCTGATGAGAGTACTCATTGACACACTATATGCAGTGAACCTACAGATTGTAACACATTGAGAATGGACATAATGTTTACATTCCAGTGCATGCAAAGGATAGATTTTTTTTAAAGCTCATAGCACTGCTGGGATGGAAGTCAGAGCTCTCCCTTGACAAGTACCTAAAGCAACAATATTCCATTTCACTAAACTCCAGGCGTCATATCGAACATGCTCAGGAGCAAGTGCTTCAAAAATCTTCTGCATCCCATTCAGCCTGCACCATACTTTGGAACAGAGAGCACAGTTAATAGCAATAATTTTTAAAAAAATGTGAAGAAGATTACATCCATGTTACCAAGACCACCAAAGAAACAAAGAAGTTGGAGATTGGTGGGAAAATCTTTTCCTTTACCTCCCAAACTACTCGATAGAGACCACGGCAGCAAAAGAGAGATACCCCTTTGGCGTCCTCCGCTCCACAGTCAACTCCGAGGCCATAAAAATCTCTTCTTGGACTGCCATGTTGTCTAGCTGACGCTCCAGTGGGGTCCCTCCCCTGCCCGGGCTTCACAAGCCGCGTCGCCACCTCCGTGAGCAGCGACCGAGCCTTGCCAAGCCACAAGCTCAGCCTCTCTCGTACCACATCTACCAGCAGAGCTAAAAATAAGCAACAAAGAAGAGAAAGGAGTCACCTTTAGGGTTCAGGGAGGAGCAGTGAAACTGGGTCGATGTCGGTGAGCTTCCACCGGCCGCCCCCGAGGGCCTGGAGCATGGAGTCGAGACAGCGGCCGTGGCGGCGGTCCGGTGGCCTCTCAGCAAAGAATTTGACTTTGGGAAAGGGTCAGAGGAAAGAGGAGGAAGAAGAGGTTGGCGACAAAACAGTAAGCATGTCTCCTCTAGCTTCTCTTAGGCCCGCCTTCTCAAGGGAGGAGGGGAGATGGGAATGGTACAAAGAAGAGGCCAGAAAGTTCCGGTTACCACCGCCCGCCCTGTTGCTTGGCTCAGATAACGGTCACTGTAACGCTATATAACGGTTTTAATTTTTCTCAGAACATTTTCCTAAAAAAAAAAAATCAGTGCAATTTGCCAGCGACACCCGTTAAAATTAAATCATGTAAGAAATTGCGGACGCTTTTTATTATGTATTTATTTAGATATTGATATAAACAGATTATCTCATTTAATAGAGGTACAATTAACAAGAAAGATTGCCTTTTTTTTTTATGCTCTTTATTTTATATCAGCTTTATCAGTCTATTTGAAGATTTAATGCCTGATTTTATATTTTTATTTTCAGGAAATACATAAATAGCTTCCTCTCTAGATCATATGAAAAGCCTCTTGTACCATTAACATTTTGCTGGATCCTTGGTTAGTTCAGATTGCAAGCAAGATAGTTATTAATATTGTGAAGAAAAAAAAATAGGTATGATGTAGGCTGGTTGGTATGACAATATTTTGTTATTGAAGCTATATATATTATGTATGAGAAACTATGTCATACAAGTCTTGGACCACAACAATGTCCCTTCTGTAGTGATGCAGGAAGAATCATTGACATCTACTTATAATTTTTTCTAAGCAATTTAGTCAATACCATTCCTCTCATCTAGCTCATTATACCATTTCAATTGAAAAGATCTTAAACCAACATGGTTATGGATGGAAAGAAGTAGCTGTCTCTTCAACTTTGAAACCGCCTTGCCCAAACTATTTAAATCATATTCTTATACAAGGATTCACCTTCCATGGCTAATTACAAGTTTTAATGTGCTCTATCCTCTTTGTCCTTAACATATGCACAATGGAACATTCTAACACCCTTTCCCTCACTGGCTCTCCTTGTTGGAAACTGTTCAACTTGAATCATGGATGTATGTGGTGATCATTTTTGTTTTAATGAGTACCCAAAATAATACCCATGCATGATGCATGGAGAGATAATAAAAATATAAATACAAATTTATATAACATAAGAATAAATAATTTCTTAAAAATAAAATGAAAAATGAAATAATATAGCATAATTTATCGATTTTTTTATTGATTTTTTTAGATGGTATTTTATTTGGGATTTGGGTGCAGTTTTTTTTCCCCCTTTTTGAGCATCCCTCTTTGAATTAAATGCTTTTTTTATTTTTTTTCTTTTCTTACATGACTTAGGTTTTTTTGTGCACATTTTTTTTTTTGCCCTTTTTGAAATTTGAACATCCCTCTTTGAATGTATTTTTCCTTTTCTTACATAAAATTTATTATGAAATTTATTTTGGGATTACGTGTATTTTTTTTCTTTTTGAACATTCCTTATGGATTCAAATATTATTATGAAGAGTCTTCTCAGGAACAAAATTTATTATGGATTATAAAATATTTTTCTTTCTGATCAAGTTTTTTATATAAAATTTATTTTAGATTTGCATGCAGTATTTTTTTCCTTTTCAAACATTTTTTACAAATAGTTATAGGAAAAAAAATATTAGCGATGATTTTTTTTTCTTTTTTTAATGACCATGGAATGGGATTTTTTTTTTAAGGACTTTCTAAATTTATTAAGAAGTGATTTTTTTTTTTTTTTTTTGGCATGGACAAAAATATGAGCATTTTTTTTTAATTTTTACATGACTTTCAAAAGTAATTAAGAAGGGTCAATTTTGTTATGATTTTTTTTTTCTTTTCTTTTTTTTTTTTTTGAGCTTTAGAGAGGAGCTGAGTTCTCTCTCTTTTTTCCATTTAATAGATATAAAGATAGGTTAGAATCTCCTAACTCTCTGTCTCTCAAACAAAAAAAGTCAATTGAATCTAAATACTTAGTTATACACTGTTGTTGAGAATAGGAATTAGGAAGTTAATGTATTTAGACATGTGACTGGCAAAATATTACTTCTATGGAGAACCATGAGCATGACACCGCTCTTCAAAAAATAAAGAGAGAACTAGAAAGAGCAAACATCAACAACATATTATATCATTATTATTATTATTATTGTCAAATTTACATAAGATTCAACAGAAAATGCTAACCACAACTATTACTGAGCTAATTTAACCTTAAAGCACCAATAATAGAAAAAATAAAGTACAATGACTGAAGTATTTCTAATAGATTGCCTATGTAAGACATTCATAATCTGAGCATAAGAATGTGCCACCATATTGTGAAAAATTAAGAGAGAACTATATAGAATATTAATAGATATTATTATTCTAAAGTTGTATAAGTTTGCCCAAAATATATATGTAGTGTATGGAAAATATAAGTTAGATATTGAATATCTAGTTTTATAAATATTCAAAAAAAAAAGTTTGCCCTCCAAACATGCATCATTCTCTTTTAGTATTTTATACAGCATTGGCCAAGATGGGTTCTTTTGACATCAAATCCCGTTAATCGACCTCGATAGGTAGAATTGCCGATTGATCACCTTCAATTCATGCAAAACAAGTTCCAGAACAAAAATTTTTTGTGAGGGACCCTCCGATACTTAAGTCAATAGGATTCTGATAAATAGATGAAAAATCATAGAGAAGCATTGGTGTTAGAGTTTTTCTAAATGTATTTTTTTCTTTTATCCTTGAATATTCCATCTTGTTCGTATTTATAAGCATTTATAGTAACAAAATTTTGTTGGAAAAAACTCTTTTTAGTTAATCTCAACATCATTTAATTGAAGTTAACTTATTTTTGTTGTAACAAATAGCTAGTATAACAATATTCTTGTTACGACGACTGATTTCTTATCCATCAACTTCGTTGGATATTTTTTCCTTAATCGGCCAGCAAGTCTTGATGATTGGCTTGTTCATCGGCCATTTATTCCATTTGATTATCTCATAATCGTGTTGGTTGGACTTTTTATATTATTGGACTTATGCTCTTTTGTCCTACGCCAATTTAGCTAGTCCGATCATTTCATCATAACAAGTCTAATGTAGATAGCATTATTGGTGGCCATAACTGAAACGGTAAATGGATGAATAAAAACATCTATGTCATGAGGCTAGTATGAAATAGTGCAACAAAGGGGCTTGATTATTAGAATTCTAATTATATAATAATTTTATAACCATATCTTCTTTAATGATGATTTGCATGGCTGCTCCAACCTCAGTTATTACCTTCAGTTATCTATAAAATTTTACTATTATGAACAAATAAATGGATCTATACAATGATATCTAGCTTACCATAATATTTTTACGAGATCTTCATTATTTTTGGAAGTGAATAAGCTAATCTTACATATGAGCATATTTCTTAATTCAATCTATTAAATTTAAAATATCGATCATATCCATGATTCATACTAAATGTTTGGAATCAATGTAAAAACTAGGGAGAAAATGTGTATTTGGGATCTAACTCTCGGGATTGAGTATTTTTTTCATACTAAAAGCAAATATATTTGTAAATAATAGCATTCTAATAACGATTCATAAAAATATATAATATATATATATATATATATATATATATATATATATATATATATGATAAAATGGAACATTCAAGTCACCAGTCTAGAATAAATACAGCGAAAGTCATTAGCCAGGAGAATATCCTTAAAGGGTACAGAAACCTCCGCCATGGAGGACCAGAGAACCTCCCCCAAATGATTAGCCACATAAGAAGCCACCTAATCAATCACAGTTGGCTTCCCTATAAACATGTTTAACCACAATCCCAAAGCATCCTGCAGAAGCCTAATAATGTCGTAGATGAGAGGGTGAGCTAACGTGGATTGAAAAGCCTGCCGAATCCATGAAATGACCGTCAGAGAGTCACTCTCGATACTAAGCCGCTCCAGGTGAAGGGATGTCGTAGCATAAAGAATGCCAGCCCGTGCCCCCTAAAGCTCAACCATGGAAACAGTAGGGCCGACCAGATGACACCCTTCGATCACAAAGAATCCATAACCGGAAGCCCGGATGATAAAAGCACCTCCCCCACTCCTGCCCCTAACACTCCCATCAAAATTGATTATGGCGAACCTCGAAAGAGGGGGCTCCTAAGAAATAAAGACCTGGTGGGGCGCTCGAAGAGCAGTGTCGGAACCCCAGATCTCTGCCTTCCCCATAGTCGAGCTTTGATACTCCATGGCGTGGGCCCTGGCTCTCTCAACAATCATCCTGGCCAAACATGCAGAGGAGGAAAATACCATATTATTCTGGGTAAGCCAGATATGATATGCCAAGTACGCCAAGAAAAAGGACCTAGGGTTGGTCAAACTGGAGTGCAGCATATAAAGGAAGATCTCCACTACATCCACAGTCAAAGGAACTAAGCCCTGATAGCCAGCTATATCCCAGACCTTCCAAGCTCTCAGACATAAAAAAAAACATGCACAAGGGATTCCTGGTCCCCCTGCAAGCCGGACAAGAGATAGGCAACTGAAGACCTTTCGAACAAATGAAAGCTCTTGTCGGAAGCCGATGCCAAGCAACTTTCCAAATAAATAATCTCACCCTAGGGTGAACTCCAAGAGACCAGATCCAACCCGTCTGAATACCATCCTGCTGCACAAGGCTATAAATAGAATAAAGATCTGCCAAAGGGGCCTTCAGAAGAGCGGAGGATCTCCAAACTCTAAGATTAACCGTGGGATACACCGGGAGAGCAATGGATAATACCCACTGGCCCGAAATAGCACCAAAGAACCGAGTCACCATCGCCAAGTTCTATCTGGGCTGACTAGGCAAAAAGAAATCCAAAATAAAGATAGTATCAGGGACATCCATAGAAAGAAAAGTAGGCCACATATCCGTAGCAATATCCAAAATCCATGGATCAGACATAAAATTAAGAAGTGCACCATCCCCTACTATCCATCTCATATGATGCAAAACATCAGGGATTCTCGTCACAATCTCCCTCTAGATAGCAGAGCAAGGCGAACAGGCAGATGGTTCCCCCCCAAAAAGGCTGAAGGAAGTCCATATCTATCCCGTATAATGGAGGACCACATAATATCTGGGTTGAGAAAGAGGCGAGTGACATGTCTGGCCAAAAGAGCCTCTCTCATCACAATAAGGGAGCGAATGCTCAATCCCCCCTGAGAAACAGGCTGACAAACAACATGCCATCCCAAGAGATGAACCACCCGAGAAGCATCAGTAGATATCCACAAGAAAGCCCGAATGATTCGTTCCAACTGAAGAACGACAGACTTTGGGACAACAGCATTAGACAGCATATACATCGGAAGAGAGGTAAGGACTGACTTGATTAATATCACTCTCCCCATTGCTGACAATGTGATGGGGCCATCGGTTCAGAATCTGAAACAGCCCAGATCAATCCAAAAGCCCGGCCCAGAACCTAAAGCCCAGCCTAGTCCAAGCCTGAAACCCAACCCAGCCCAAGCCTAAAGCCCAACCCAGAAGCCCAACCCAGAACCTGAAGCCCAGCCCAGCCCAAACCCTGGGAGCCCAAGATCATGAAGTCGATGCAGTCCAAATCTTGATGCAACACAAATCCCGAAGTATACAATAGGATAAATATATTTTTATGGGTATACGAGGGATTGGTATCTTGAAATTTTAGGATTAGTTTTATCGGTTCTCTAGTTTGATTATTTGTTTTTAAGATTTACTTTATCCTTAGATTAGTTTGTTTTTTAAAATAATAGTTTGAATTTGTTAGGGGTATCTGATTAGGATATTAGATTAGTCTATTTAAGATGTTTGGTAAACTAGCAAGTGATGAATAAAAATATTTGAGAAATCATCTCGGTGCATCCTGACTTCTCCCCCTTCTCTTCCGGTTCTCCCCTCCTTTCTGGATTTTCTTACTCTCTCTTCTGTAACTTCTTTCCCGTTCTTCTCTTTCTCTATTTCTCTCTGGATTCTTTCTTCCCTGGACTCTCCTCCTCTTCCCCTTCTTCTAAGTTCTACTCCTTCCTCTCATCACTTAAATAGAAGTCCTCTTCCCTGTGTTCTTTCTTTCCAAAGCCGTCAACAAAATGAAACCCCACCCATCAAGCTCCCACCAGGGCATTAATTCTTTTCCCCACCCCCACGACCTCTCCATTTTTAACCAAACAGCCATTAGTCTCCTAACCATAAATAACTTCCCTAGGGGCGTCAGGATAGTTGGAAGTGGGCTTTGTCTCGCTCGTTTCCTTCGTGGGCAGATTTCTCTTGGTTGAGAGATATAGAGATGGAGACCATGAAGACGGCCAATCTCCTGTTATCGCTCTCTCGTGAAGGTATGCCCGAGAAGATCCATAGGAGGACAAAGCCATATGATGATGGTATGTTCGAGTGCAAGACATGCAGTCACCGGTCTTCCACCCGAGCCTCACCTCTGGCCATCGACGCTCACTCCGGAATCAAGCCACCGCCCCGGCCATCTGGATCTCCTCCCACGCCACAGACCTCCATGGTCACCACCGTCTCCTCCGCCCGTGCAACCAGTTGCAGCCGAAGCCCCACCCGCGATGCCTTCCATCCGTGTCACCGCCGCCATGGCCGTCGCTGCCCTGCCGGATCAACTCCGCCAAGCGTCGACGCCGACGAGGCCTCTCTCGTAAGCCCCCCTGTTCAGCACGATCGTGAAAGCATGGCTTGCACGATCGTGAAGGCATGGTCGGCCTCCCTTGTCGACTTTAGGTGTAGGAAAAAAAAAGAGAGAAAAAATATGAAAAAAAATAGTGGGTTTCATTGGAATAAAAAATTGGAAAAAAAAATTGGTTTTGGTTTTGCCTAGCCTAGGGTCGTTTTCTAGCGGCCAACGATTCGTTTTCCTAGAACCGTGTCCCGCGTCACAATGCCCGACCTTGCCATCCCTCCACCCTTTCGTGAACAGCCTTGACTAGCATAGCACAATCTTTATTGCGAAGCCGAACCCCAGCTATAGGAATCCACAGATAGCACAATACATCCTCCTTCTCCTGAACCCCAAGAATACTCCTGATTAGATATCGTTGACTAGCAGGGATCTTTGGAGAGAAATGAACCTCGGACTTTTATAGATTGACCCTCTACCCCAAGGACATACAGTAGGAGTGGAGTACCCTCTTAAAGCTCTGAGCCATGGCTGTTGTCGCCCTACCCAATAGCAAGCAATTATCTGCAAATAACATATACGAGATGGGAGGAGCTGTAGAAGGAGCAAGGTACGACTGAATTACCGATTCCTGAATTGAATCCTGCAAGGCTCACGAAAGAGAGTCATCACAAATAATAAATAAATACGGGAATAGAGAACAACCTTGCCGAAGCCCAATAGTTGAGTAGAAGAACTTTGATGGAGAGCCAATAATGAGAATATAAAAGGATGGTCTGATCATACAAGCCATTATCTTGAAAATCCAGAGGGGATGAAAAGCAAAAGCTCCAAGAGCCTTTTCCAGAAAACTCCACTACATGCGGTCATAAGCCTTTGCCATATCAAGCTTGATAGCCATCAAGAACCGCCTAGCTAGTGCTCTGCGAAGGTCAGACATGAATTCCCGAGCTAACAGAACATTATCAGAGATACACCGGCCTCCAATGAAGGCCCATTGCTTAGAGTAAATAAGATGCAGAAGAATAATCTTCATCTTGTTAGCCAATAATTTATCACATAGCTTATAAAGAGTATTACATAAACTGATGGGCCTAAAATGAGAGGGCTCACGAGCATCAGAACATTTAGGAATGAGAGCAACAAAAGTATGCTTCCAACAGTCAGGCATCTGACTAGAAAGAAAAAAATCCTGCACTGCTGATATAATATCATGCCGAATAATACTCCAATATCTCTTGAAAAACAAAGATGGGAAACCATCAGGACCAGGAGTTTGGTCCTCCTCCATAGACCAAAGCACTGAAGTAACTTCAGCTTCAATAACTAGAATCAGGACGTCACAATTTTTCCTATAGAAAACCAACACCTCAGGGGGAAGGCAGTAAAGATGGAAATAGTGTCAATGGAGTCAGTCCACCTAGACATGAAAAATGAAGTAATCTCCCTTATCTAAGGGCATCCTCCTCCTCAACCCAATGCTCATCAGTAGACTTCAAAGCTCTAATCCGATTCATGTGTCTACGGACTAGAGTAGCATGGTAGAAGAAGCGAGTGTTTCGATCCCCTTTCATCAACCATTGCATCCTGGATTTCTGCCTCCAAAAGACCTCCTACTGACGAAGAAGAGCATGATGCATAGAAAGATGCCTCTGTAATGATGCCAAATCAATGTCCTGCAAACCACCATTCCTCTCTTCCTTTTCTTAAAGCTCATGAATATGTCGTTCCACTACCTCCTGTTTAGAGAAAATATTCTAACCTCCTCCTTATTCCACCGAAGCAGCCAACGTCTCAGAAGCTCCAATCTATGAGAGACCCGATACTTGGCATCCCCATGAACCGGCATTCTCCAAACCTCCCTAACTATGTCTTAAGATCTAGGATAAAATAACCAGATCCTCTCAAATCTGAAAGGGGGGTGAGCTGGGGTCTTCAATGTGGTGGAGAGGAGGAGAGGGCGATGATTAGAGGCAATTCTATCCAGGTGGCGAATAAGGTACTCAGGGAAGAGACAAGCCAATTGGGTGAAGCAAAGGCTTTATCAATCCTTTCCCACACCCTAGCTTCTCCAGACCTATTATTACACCAAGTGAATCGGGGCCCCATAAATTCCATATCCAACAGCCCATTGGAGTCCAAAAATGAATAAACTCCCTAGAGGCTGTATCAAGGGTAAAGGGTGTTGCCCAATGATGATGCAACCCAAGAGGAGAGGTGAATTGAGTTTTAAAAATTATTTGAACTATTTCAATGGATATAAAACAAGTATGTGCCAATTCAAATCAAGTGTTTATATTTTGCCAAAGTATTTGTGTGCTTAATGAAAATGAATTAACAAAGTAAATGCAAGAATAAATAAGCAATAAATAAGAGTAATCACAAATATAAGAATATATAGTGGTTCGATGCTCTCCAAGGCACCTACATCCACTTCCCAAGTTCTTCTTGGGTATTTCACTATAATCACCAAGATTACAGTCGATTAGTTTTTTGGGCTCCACTAATCAAAATTCAACTTGTTTTTCGGGCTTACAAGTCAAAATTCTTTGTTGGTTGTATAACTTAGGCTAACCAACAACCTTCGATGATTTTATGGGCTCACCAACAACTTATGTTGGTTTTACGGGATCACTAACAACCTATGTTAGTTTTACACAAAGGCTAACCAACCTCTTTGGTTTTCCAAGGCTCACCAAAAACCTTGATACAATAATGTAAGAATGAAAGTAAAGAATACAATAAAGCTTTCTAAAATAAAGCAAGTATCTCTTTGAAGCCCTTAGATGATGTTGAAGAAGCTTGTCTTCAATTTGTTGAAGCCTTTGAATGAAGCTTAATGTTATGGACTTGGATCAACTCTCTTATCTTTAAAAGCTTGAAGGCTTGAACCACTAAACTCTTAAATCCTTGAAGGATATTCAATGGTCTCACCAAAGAATTGTTTTTCCATTTGATTTTTGGTGTTTATATAGCTCTCCAAACCATAGATGACTGTTGGAGATGAAAAACTAGCCATTTGAAGTAAGTTGGAAAAGTTCTATAGCTTTAAAAAAACTATCCATTGCTCCAAGTGTTGACACTTGAATTTGGTAAGTCGACACTTGATAGATGAGTCGATACTTGATTTATTCATGAGTCGACACTTAGGTCAGTTCAAGGCAAAAATTATGGATTGACACAGTTCTATATTTTTCTGTTCTTAGGCCTTGAGTCAACACTTAGGTCGACACTTGGTGTGCCGGGTATGCCAAGCACTAAACTTGTCCAAATTAAAATTATGAGCTCTTCAAGATCTTCAATATATTTCAAAGTCCTTATAACTTGATTTTTCATTAATTTAAGAACTTCTTCAACTAAAAACAAGTAATTCTTTCTTTCAACTGTTATGAGTACCTGAATCTAATAAACACACTAAACACATAATTGGTACTCATATATACTTAAGTATTTTGTCAATCATCAAAATCAAGACCAGAGTCAACAATCTCCCCCTTTTTGATGATAGCAAAATCTTTAAGTATATAAACATGTTAAGCTTTAAAAAATTAATAATAAGATAAACATGTAATCTCAAAATCAATGAGTATCAAGTTCTCCCTCAAAATATGATTTTAAAAATATTTTCAAAAATCATTCAAGATTTTTAAACATTCTCCCACTTGCTAATCTTCCCTTAAGAATAAAATATTTTGTTTTCTTCTCCTCCTTTTGCACTTTTTTTCATTTCTCTTATAATTTTTCATGTTTATCATATATTTCTCCTTTTCATATTTAACATTTTTCTCACCCTTTTTGTCATCATGAAAAAGGATGAAAGACAATACAAAATAAAAATGAAGGTGGAAAGAATAGCAAGTAAATCATTAAAATCAATACATGATACTAATTAAATATGATATCAATTGAACATGATACCACAAAAATGATATGCATATGCAAAACATAAATCTTGATAGCATTTGAATGTAACTTCCCTCAAAGAAAATAGATTTGAATGCAAGGAGAAGGAGTAATAAAGCAATATAAATAAAGCATGATATCAAGAAAACATTGAAAGCATCATATATGATAATAAATCTTTGGATGGTCCCCTAAATATTATTCTTCCTTAAAAATATGCATTCATTTGAGGAATAAAACATGAAAGCACAAGCATTAAGATTTGAAATTTTCAAGATATACATGATTTTCAAAATATAAAGGATTGATCATTTAAAAACTTTTAGCATGATTTCAAATTTATTTGAAATGATTTGATATCCATACAAATGCTAGAAGTAATATGATATCAAGTCTAGCTACTGGATTAAAGATTTTTCAATATGCATACCTTCTTCTTAAATGTTATCCTTAACTACCAGTTCTAGTCTTGATTCAAATCATTTCTAACTTAAGCATAGATGCCAAAAATGTATACATTTCATTACTACATTTTACTTGAAATAGTTTAAAACTATATTAATCAAAATCAAGTGAAAGTCTAATAATCATGAGTTTAATCATGATAGCATAAAATTCATCAACATTAAAAAGTTCATGATCATAACCAATGACTATAAGTCTAAACTTAATTCTAATTAAATATTTAAAATAATTTTTAAAGTAATTGATGCAATATTTATAACAAATATTCAACTACATTTTCAATTATGAAAGGAAATGTTTAGAATTTACCAATATGTATAATCCTTCCTTTACCATTTAGTCCAAAATGTAGCTGTCTACTCTTTGTATTATCTTATATAGCCATTTTTCAACAACTTCTTTTCTTCATATTGGGCTACAAGACATTCTTGCAAAATAAACTAGGTGGACAATTTTGGTACCCAAACTTTCTTAGATCCTTTAGGGTTAGTAATTATGTTTAGAATTTACCAATATGTATAATCCTTCCTTTACCATTTAGTCCAAAATATAGCTATCCACTCTTTGTATTATCTTGTACAGCCACTTTTCAACAACTTTCTTTTTTCATATTGGGTTACAAGACATTCCTGCAAAATAAACTAGATGGATAATTTTGGTACCTAAACTTTCTTGGATCCTTTAGGGTTAGTAATTATGGTTTCTTTTGAAATCCAAATTTTTCTTAATTTACAGGATATGCATTATGCCCAATTTTATAATATTTAAAATAAGTCAGATTGGAAGATGCATCAACAAAGAAATTCTTGTTTTCCACTCAAGATTTTTGTTTTTTTTAAAAACTCATTATTTGATACAAAAATCTTGAACCTTGTTAGAATTTTTATTTCATTCAATAAAACATTTTTTTTATTTGAAAACTTATTATATAAATCTTTTAAATCAAAATTTTCTTTTTCTAAAATTTCTTTTCCTTTAGAAAGATTATCTTATCATTTTCTAAAATATCAATCTTTATATTTAAATTATGATTTTTATTGGCAAGATTGATGTTCTTAAGAGAAAAAGAATCTACATGTCTTTTTAATTTCTTGTGCTCAATTTTTAATACTCTATATTCATACACAAGATCATTAAATGCATCATGTAATTCATTAAAGGTAAAATTATATTCATTTTCAATACATACCTCTTCCTCATTTGCCATGAAACAAAGATTAATAACTTCTTGTTCATCATCCGAACTTGAATCTTCGCTATCACTCCAAGTTGCCATCATTGCCTTGAATTTCTTTTTGGCCTTGAGGGCTATTATCTTCTTCTTCTCTTGATCAGCAACCACTTCTTTGTACCATAAATTCAACTCATGGGTCATGAGTGAACCAAATAAGCTCCTTCAAAGGCAGGGTATCAATATCTTTGGCTTCTTGGATCGCCGTTACCTTTAGGTCCTATGATATTGGCAAAGATCTAAGAATTTTATTAACCAAATCAGATTAGTACAGACTTTACCAAGACTTTTCAATTCATTAACAATAGTCATAATCTAGTATACATATCAGAAATAGATTCATAATGCAGCATTTTAAACATTTCAAAAAAATGAACAAGCATATTAATTTTAGTACTTTTTACTTGAAGAGTACCCTCATGAGTAATTTCAAGTGTGTCCCATATCTCCTTCGTCGATGTGCATGTGGAGATCCTATTGAATTCATTAGAGTCCAATGCACAATAAAGCAAGTTCATTGCTTTAACATTAATTTCAGGTTGCTTAATGTCATATTCATTTCAATCATCTTCGAGCTTTGGAATGGAAATTCCATTAACCAAAATGGAAGGAATATGAGGACCATTAACTATAACTTTCTAAAGATAATAACTAATAGATTGAATATAGATGTGCATGCGAGTTTTTCAAAAAGTATAATTAGTGCCATTGAAAAATAATGGTCTATTAGTTGCATATTCTATAGCAAAACAAGCACCTTCTAGGGCTGCATGATCTTTTAACTCAAAACTGTTGGATTCTTTGCAAAGCACCAAGTTTAAATATTAACGATTTTAGGTTCCGGGCTCTGATACCAATTGTTACCCAGTGATGATGCAATCCAAGAGGGGGGTGAATTGGTTTTTAAAAATTATTTTAACCATTTCAATGGATATAAAACAAGTATATGCCAATTCAAATCAAGTGCTTATGTTTTGCCAAAATGTTTGTGTGCCTAATGAAAATGAATTAACAAAGTAAATATAAGAGTAAATAAGTAATAAATAAGAGTAATCACAAACACAAGAATATATAATGGTTCGGTGCTCTCCAAGGCACCTACATCCACTCCCCAAGTTTTTCTCGGGTATTTCACTATAATCACCAAGATTACAGTCGATTAGTTTTCCGAGCTTACTAATCAAAACCCAACTTATTTTTCCAGGCTCACAAATCAAAATCCCTTATTAGTTTTATAACTTAGACTAACCAACAACCTCCGATGGTTTTATGGGCTCACCAACAACCTATGTTGGTCTTACGGGATCACCAACAACCTATGTTGATTTTACGGGATCACCAACAACCTTGTTAGTTTTACACAAGCTAACCAATAATCACTTTGGTTTTACAAGACTCACCAAAAATCTTGATACAATAATGTAAGAATGAAAGTAAAGAATACAATAAAGCTCTCTAAAATAAAGCAAGTATCTCTTTAAAGTCCTTGAATGATGTTGAAGGAGCTTATCTTCAATTTGTTGAAGCCTTTAAATAAAGCTTGATGTTGTGGACTTGGATCAACTTTCTTATCTTTGGAAGCTTGAAGACTTGAACCAATCAACTCTTGAATCCTTGAAGGATATTCAATGATCTCACCAAAGGATTGCTTCCCAATTTGATTTTTGGTATTTATATAGCTCTCCAAACCATAGATGACCGTTGGAGATAAAAAACTATCCATTTGAAGCAAGTTGGTAAAGTTCTGCAGTTTTAAAAAAACTAGTCATTGCTCTAAGTGTCGACACTTGAATCTGGTGAGTCGACATCTTGAATCGATACTTGATAGGTGAGTCGACACTTGATTTATTCATGAGTCGATACTTAGGTCAGCTCAAGATAAAAATTCTGGATTGATACAGTTCTGTATTTTTCTTGTTCTCAGGTCTTGAGTCGATACTTTGAATCGACACTTAAGTCAACACTTGGCGTGCCGGTTGTGCCAAGCACCGAAACTCGTCCAAATTAAAATTATGAGCTATTCAATATCTTCAATATGTTCTAAAGTCCTTATAACTTGATTTTTCATTAACTTAAGGACTTCTTCAACTGAAAACAAGTAATTCTTTCTTTCAACTGTTATGAGCATCAAAATCTAATAAATACACTAAACACATAATTAGTATTCATATATACTTAAGTATTTTGTCAATCATCAAAATCAAAATCAAAGTCAACAAAGGTTTGCCTTTCCTCTTATCCTCAGCACTAGTTACACAATTAAAGTCCGCTACCACCACAGTAGGGATATCCTAATCAATCAATGCTGAAACTTTGTGCCAGAGGATCCTTCTCTCCCTGTAATTCGTGCTCGCATTGATCTCAGATAATAGCCACATTGGCCCCATAGCTTTAGTCACCACCAAGGCCACATGGAACACATCAATTCTAACTGCACCTGGATCCCAAGCCACCATAATGCTACCTGACAAATCCTGAGAATCAACTGCATAGAACCTCCAATCATTCGGAAAACATCGACGGATTCGATCCAGACCGGACCCTCCCAGTCTAGTCTCCAATAAAATAAAAATGCAGGATGATGCATCTGACAAATTCTATTAAAAGCAAAGTAAAAAGAAGATTTCCCCATCCCCTAACATTCCATATAAGAGTCTTCATAATAGAAAGTTCAACGATCTCTTTAAGATAGTCCTTTCCCTGCCCAGGGTTACAAACAGTACCATAAGCCTCCTTCTCAATAGCAACAGCTTCACCTCAAATAATACCGATTTCAATTTCTCCAAGATATCCTCGTGACCCAATAGACTTGCGTTCCCTCGTCGGCTCCTTGTGGTTTCAGAGAGGATTTTAAGGTCGCGGGGGCTTCAACAACAATGCCGTATATATATTATTAAAGAAGCTTTTTAAAAAAAGATGTCCCATCAAAAAAAATAAAACAATAAATATGCATCGAGTCAACGTGATTCTTTGACTACTACTTTGTTAATTTGCTTGGCATACTTGTCATTGAATATAATGTCATGATGGGGAAAAAAAGATGATGTAATCAAAAGAAAAGGTAACAAAAATAAATAAATAAATATGCATTTGGCAAGCAAGGATAATAATTATTATATTTGCTTGTTAGGTTAGCATTTATTATAATTTAAAAAAGCTCTTCTCTATCTCAATTGTATTGTTTATAATATACAATACCCCTAATATAAATTTAAGGCAAGATCATCATCCAGGTACACCGAATCTGGCTCAACCCAATTCTCCTCCGTATGTTGACCCAATTAAATATGGAACACTTGACCCAATTAACTCTTTATGTTGCCCTTTCCTTCAAAAACTCCTTTAATTGCCTAGATGAAATGTTAGTAAAATTGAAAAAAAAATAGTGAAAAAATAAATTGAAAGGAGTGGTAATAATAAGTGAATGGGTCATTCTTCTTTCTTAGACTAAATAGTGCAGGACCTCCATAAAAGCTGGATGTAATATTTATAGACCCAACATTTGTAGCTCTTTTTTTTTATATAGGCTTGGACCGCTTGGTTCAAGTAACCACGGAGAAGCCCATAAAAACCTCAATGACCCTCTCATAATAAAAGCTTGACGGTCAATTAGTGTAGACACCCAACAATGGCCTACCAATACAAACGTTATAATCCATAATATATACATAACATTGCATTATAGATTTAAACTTAATCTATAAGGGTTATATTAAAAAATTTAATTTGAAATTCAAATTTAAAGATAGCATATGCATGGACATTGTACAGCCAAGCCAAGCATGTTTATGCGGTCACCATTGCATTTTTCTTTGACCTTGAGCTTCTAAGAATAAAATATTTATAAGGATAATTGCTTTAAATCAGCAGAACATTTAAGAGTTAAATTTTAATACTTCGAATCTATTCAAGACGTTAATGATTAAGAATGTATTTGATTTGAATGATTTAGAGCTCAAAATGGAAATGAAAATAAATAACTTCCATTCAAATCGTTTGATCGCGGGAGTTTCATTTCTATCCTGATTTGATCATAAATTTTTAAGAAAATATAAATTTTTCATTTCGCATTGAAAAGAGGCTAGAAAAATTTAGCATCTTGTATCGAATATTTTTTGGTACGACATGAATTTTAAGAATAGCTACACTGAATTTACCCTTCATCATTTTTTTGTAAAAAAAATTAATTTTAATTTTGATCACAAACAAAATATTTTAAAGTATACGATAGTTTCATTTTTTATCCTAATCCATTCTACTTTCGTTTCAGATTTTGATTCGGGCCATGAACCACACCCTCCTAAATTTCATTTTAAAATTATTTTTTTAAAAAAAAATCAAGTACTTGTTTTCCGTATCTCATTTACTTGTTGCAATCGCATGAAGCGCCCTCTTTCTTTTTTTTAAACAAAAAAAAAAATTAATTTTATTTTATTGGTAAAGGAGGAGTTTTTTTTTTAAATAATATTTTTTAAAAAAATAATTACAAAAATAGATTATGTAAAACTTATTTACCGATGATGTTGGTTGGGGTGACGTGGATGAATTCGTCCTTCGGAAGGACGAATTCAATTCAACTGAATTCAATTCAACTGAATTCGTCCTTCCGAAAGACGAATTCATGTAAAAATTCGTAAAAAAAATAAAATCCCGTGAATTTTGTTTTAAAAATATTGATTTTATGTTAAAAATTTTGTTATTAAAATGAATTTGTTTTAAAAAAAAAATTAAAAATACCCATGAAATTTATATAAATGTATCAAAATTTTATTATAAAAAATAAAAAATTAATAAAAAAATTACAGGACCGATATGTGGATCGATGGTCTGACCGATAGGTGGACTGATGGTCACTGGTAGCAGGACTGGCAATCGAGATGGTGACAGGACCGATGATCAGATCCTGGTGGTAGCCGGACTGGCAATCGGGATGGTGACCGGACTCGGCCGAAGCCGGTGGCCCCTTGCTCCCTCGCCAGGTGGCCCCCTGAGACGGTCACTCTCATCGTTCTCTAACTTGACCGTCGGAGCTCCCTCGTCGGAACCCCCGGCCAGGGCCTCTGACCTTGTCTTACAGGACTAAGAGCCAGGAGACCTCATTACGAGATAGTCTAATCAAATCAGCGGCTCTGAAGCCACATGCGCGGTGGCGAGATCGGCAACACAAATAAATAATGCTTGTTATTTTATGCCAGAACACATATAAACACATATGTAAATAAACACTTATATAAATAATTCTTATATAAATTAACAAGAAAATATGAATTACAATAAATTCTAAAATAAATGACTATTCGGTCCCACATGATGGACGTCTCCTAGTGCGTGCAGGCTGTATATGACGACGGATCGGAAGTGGCTGATGCTGCTGTCTCATGCTCTATATCGTGTGATGCCTGATATGCAGCATGCTCTACATCATGTGATGCCTGCTGTGCAGATGTATGATGTGACGACGATGCTCCATATCCGGAATAATCATGCTGCCAGCCCATGAAATCCGGTGCAGTAGTATAATCAAAATGTGATGCCACATCCAAAGTAGATGTGAACTCGTGCATCGGATGTGGAGAGGTGCTATGTCGTCTCGTACCTCGTCTGTGATGAGCTGACGGAGGTGCTCCGGATGGAGATGCAAATGGATAATAAGGCGAAGGAGTCTCGTCCTCCCTGTCTCCCTCCTGATAAAACTAATGGAGTGGAATCCGTGCATGCTCGCCAAGAGTATGGAGGGCAGAGTGACATATATCCTGTATATCCGGGGAGGTCGCATGCTCAAGTATCGTCGCAAAACTACTACCCTGTAAATAAAAAAATTAATTAGTTTGACAAAATTTAAACGTATATTATAATTTAAATAATAAAATTTAAATTACTTACCATGTAATCATATACTGCACCATTGCGACTGATGAATCGACGAGTGATCCTACGATACCACTGCATATAAGGATCGTGATAATCCATGTACCATCGAATGGATCGCCATGTATAATATAGTCATGACGACTCATCCATAACTGTATATAATCCCGATGAACGGTGGACCAATCCTGATCAGATCGTCCTCTCATATCAATACGATGTAGTGCAGACAACGTATCAAACTGATCTAGCACGACTTGTCGCATCCCGAATTGGCGCATCACTCTATCGGGTAAATGTCACTCTACTATATAAAAACATACTAGT
Organism: Areca catechu; assembly: GCA_021397845.1. Classification (NCBI taxonomy): domain Eukaryota; kingdom Viridiplantae; phylum Streptophyta; class Magnoliopsida; order Arecales; family Arecaceae; genus Areca; species Areca catechu. The sequence continues at coordinate 186,742,885 of CM038045.1, forward strand.
GGCACTCTACTACACCAGATCTCCTGACCCTGTAGACAGTAGTCTGGTAACTGTGCAATCATTGCGGCAATATATGGCTGCCATATGACCTGTTTATAAATAATTTAAAGTATAATTTATTAAACAAGAACAAATTAAACAAGACAATCATTATCAAAAAATTAATATTTATTACCTCATTGGGTCGCAGTCGATCAAGTAAATAACGATACGAAGAGACCACATGCATAGGTACCTGTGTGACAGAAAAAAGATCTCTCCATCTACAAAATAAATTAATTAAATTAATTAATTAAAATAATATATATCATACATGGTATAAAAATATTATGTAAATTCTAAACTCACCTCATCCCTAATGGTCCCTGTGGTAAACCGGCTCCATCATCATCAAAATCGATCATCGGATCTGGAGCCTGTCGAAGTAATCTGTGGGGTGCAATAATAGGAATTCTATCCCATGCCCATAACTGTAGTACCAACAGCGGACCAGCAATATCAGTAACATCTCTGTGGCTTGCCCTGCACATCTTTCTATACAACCAAGCGAGTCCAGCGCTACCCCAACTATACTGTCCGGCCGTCTCGAAATCCGCTAATAAAGGTAGAAATAATAGACGCATGTTGTTCCCAGATTTATCCTTAAAAAGGCACCCACCCATCAACTGTAAAATATATGCTCGAGCATAGCACTGAATGGCTGCCTCATCCGCATCGAATGCTAAATCCTGGAAGTGCTCGGTAAGCCAAACCAAGCTCAGTCGAGATCCATGCAATCTATCATCCGGTGGGACGACCCCTAATAACTCAAGACAAAGCTGCCTCCAGTCTACCCGTGTATTACCCGTCACTGGTAGACCATCTACTGGCAAACCTAGCTGAACAGCAACATCCTGTAGGGTGATGGTCGCCTCTCCATGCGGAAAATGAAAAGTATGTGTCTCCGGATGCCACCGCTCGACGAGAGCAGTGATCAAATGCCAGTCCAATCTAATAAATCTAACACGTGCTAGACCGTAGAATCTGGACTGCATCAGCAATGGCAAAATATGACGATCGAGCGGTATCGATCTGCGCATAACCATCTCTCGACGTCGACAGTGCAAAACAACATCCTGTCCCTCCCAGACCAAAGATGATCTATGTGAAGGCTGACCGTGTAGTACACTACTATCAGAAGGACCAGGATCCATAACTGCGATAACTCAAAGAAAATCAATCACAAAGCCCATTTAATGCATAGTAAGGACATCAATCCATATACAATCTATAAACATCAGACAATAAAACATAGCCATATATTACAATCCATCAAATAAAATACAAAGCAATCACAAGATTAGCCTAATACATTACAATCCATATATTAAAATATTTGTAAAATATGACTGATATAATTTAACTAATCTGCTTGTAGAAGCCTTGGACATGACTGCCTATCATGTCCTTCTTCTTTACAGATTGTACACTTGCGTTTGTTGCCGGCTTCTCTTATATCCATATCATTTCTGATTCTCGTGGATCGTGGCCTACCTTTCTGTCGTAGCCTATTTGCATCAGGTATAATGATACCGTGTTCATTTTGCTGGGGCCAATATTCTTCATGAGGAATTGGTTGAAATTGTGGCATATAAGTTCGATGATAATCGTGTAATGTATAGTACCGATCAATGTATATTTTAAAATCAATGGCAACATGTGCACAAGCAACCATTATGTGAGAACAAGGTAAATGAAAATATTGCCACTTCTGACATGTACATGTCTGCTGGGAAAGATGAACAACCTACAGCATCAAAAATCATAATTCAGCATATACACAACGTAATAACATATTTTCAATGATACATAAAGATCGTAAATACCTGTGTATTATCACCCTTGTTCATGTTCGGTCCACGTCTAGCAGTTTGGACTTGGAACAAGCCAGTTGCTCTATCAAATCGGGTAATGGTATGCAATGTCGCTTTGGCTTGGTTGGAGATGACATGTCCCGTAACAAAAGGAGTAAACCTTTCATTTCTGTCCATTGCCTCTATTGCTTGGACACGTCGGCCTTCAAAATATGACACAAGGCGAAAGAAAGTCAACTGTACCAATGCTGTTATGGGAAGAAATCGAGCATTTTTCAAAACTCCATTGAAACACTCGGATATATTAGTTGTCATCATCCCATACCGTCGTCCGTCATCATGTGAACGTGTCCATTTTGCTAAAGGAATTTTATTCAACCACTGAACAGCTTCTGGGTTAAATTTCTCAATATTTCTCATATATTTATGGAATTTTCTAGGCTGCGTTTGCATTTCAGCTCTTTTCACCACATCTCTTAGTTTGGGATCACGGAATCTTGAATTGAAGTTACTTGCCACGTGATGCAGGCAATATACATGATAAGCATGCGGTGGCTGCCAACCCAGATACTCATTCTGTACTGCAGCAAGTATACCAGCATGTCGATCAGAAATTAGACAAATTTCCTGACGTGTTGTAACAAAATTTCTGATACAAGCTAAAAACCAACCCCAGGTGTCCGCTGACTCTTCATCAACAATACCAAATGCAAGTGGAAAGATCTGATTATTTCCATCAATAGCAGTTGCAATCAACAATTTCTCCTTATACTTTCCATACATGAAAGTAGCATCAATACTTATGACCGGACGACAGTGCTTAAACCCTTCAATCGAGGGTGCAAAGGCCCAAAATACACGATCAAACTGGGCACAATTTGGTATACCAGTTGGAGTGCCGATAAATTTAACCCAGGTACCCGGATTAAATGTTTGTACAGCATGCAACCATTTCGGAAGCAATTGATATGACATATCCCAATCTCCGAACAGCATCGCTATCGCCTTCTGTTTGGCATCCCATAATTTTCTATAACTTGGTGTATAGTTGTATTTGTTCTTTATGACTGCACCAAGTCCAGCAATAGCAATGGTAGGAATTTCTTTAACCAGGTCCCGAATTTCATTAGCAATTAAAGTGGAGTCCAAACCAGAATGATCTTGAGATATCATTGCAGATAGGCATGTATGAGGACCGGTATATCGTGAGATCTCAAAAAAATTATGCCGTTTAATACCTCTCAGTATCCACTGACAACCAGAATCTTTGCTCTTACATTTGACATGCCATAGATTTAGATTTGATTCAATAACTTTGAATTCATGATGTCTTTCAACAGAATATTGTTTTACTGCAGTCTGCAATTCTGTCTTATCTATAAAGCGGAGTTCTTTACGTAACTCCTCATTCCTTTGCCATATAACATGTTGTTCCTGCATTGAATAATACATTGACATATTTGCAGCATTCCAATCAATCTAGGTAAATGTTCTAGATGGAGCTTCAAATGTAGAATAATTTGGAACAGTGGTATCATCCGGACTTCGTACTGGATGTGAAGTACCGGCCTCGTCACCTTTGTCAGCCAAGTCATGTTCACTTTTATCATCATTCTCACTAAAAAGTTGATTATCGACATGCATCCTGTCATCAACAGTTGTATATATTGATGCTTCTCTAATATTACTTTCCGGTACAGTACTGTCCACCGTACGTAACGGATCTACAGTAAAAACTGAGTCAATATTTTCTACTTCATTATCTGCAATATTCGGAGTACTATATGATAGAACCTGTTCATTTCCACTGTAGGGTGCTATATTTCGAACAGCTTCTTCGTAATCATCATGTTCGCAATCAGGTTCAGGAGCTTCAATTGTTTGGATATCTATATATAACTCTGCACCCGATATACATGAATGTGAACCGATAGTTGAAAACATCATCTCCATGTCTTCATCATCGGTTAATGGAACAGGTTCGTACTTTACAAATGTCGGCTAGACAACTTGTGGATATCTATAGATAATCAAAACTTTTTTTCCAGTTCTATCAATACGGAGAACTCTACATATTTTGTTCTCCAACTCTTGAAATGTCATATCAGAACTGATTCTAATTGCCTTTTTTGGTCCCTGATTGTACTCAATTCCATTTGATCCATTAATCATAGAACCACCCATATAACATAATGCTGTGATTCTTTCTCCCATTATATCCTACATGTTTAATTAACAAAATATATTTAGAAATAACTTTCTCGTATATTGATATCATTAACAAACTAATTAAATTACATAATTAATATGACAATAAAATTCAAAACATAATTATTTGTCTATCATGATGAATGCATCCTATCATCAACTACTAGGTAAAGGCCCTATCCCATTCAGGAATTGCATTAATTTTACGGGTCAACTTATAGTAATCAAACGGTATGCAATGAAGACCAAATGAAATTTCGGCAGCATTTTTCCTTAGTTCTCCACATACAAATATTTATGTATGCGAAGAACAAAAGAAAATGATGATCGAAATTTCATTCGGCCTTCATTGCATATTGTTTGATTACTATAAATTGACCTGTAAACTTATTTGCAATTCCCAAACTGTCCAAATTGGATAATCAATTGATCAACATACATAATTCTCAGATCTGTACAAGTATAAAAACATGTACGGATACTACAGAATATGCATATCAAGCAATTGACGGGTCTACGGTTCAATGAAATGCAAATTTTATAAAATATATATAGAAAATTCATCATAATTAATCATTTAAATACAATTACAATTACATCATAATTACATCACTGATATCAATATGTACACAATACATGCTATAAAAATCCATGCTACACATTTATTTAATAAAAAAAAACTACAAATACGTAAACTTCAAATTTTATTCATAACTAAGTATTACTAAATAAAAATTTTATTCAAATTTTTAATAAATTTTTTTTAGTATATCATTATTTTTTTACATTAATTAAACCATTAATTAATTTTTGAAATATAATACTAAATTTTTAAATTTTAATAATTGGAACTACATATTATTTAATTAATCATTATAAATATATATCATTTTTTTAATTCATGAAATAATAAATATTTTTTTAATTTTAATAAATTTTTTAGACTCGCCATCGAAAGGACCCCAGGAGCCAACCGGAGCCATCGACAGGATCCCAGGAGCCGACCGGGGTCGTGAAGAGGGGCAATGCGTGGACGGTGAGGCACCCGCCAATCCGCGAAGCCCCCAGGTCAGCCACCATGGGGTGGGACTCTACACGGGAGTCGGCCGATCGGGCGCCCGAAGCCGGTCCGACCCGGGACAAGCCGAACGGGCGTAACAGATCTCGATCATCACCTTATAGCCTTTTTAATTTGAATTGAGAATACACAAGAATAGGTGATCTAATAGGTGATAAAGCAATTGTACCTAAACCCTTTATAATGGCCTTGTAAATAATCCTAACAAGTTATGTCTAGGAATTAAAATGTAAATTAACTAAACTACAAATTAAAATCAAATTATTATTTATTTGTAGTGAATTACATGTTGAAAATTAAACATGATATAATCTAGTATAAGCAATTATGAGACATAATTGTAACTTGTAATTTAAAAATCCTAATAACAATTATAAAATATAAATTTAACTTGGCAAAAAAATCAAATTACAATACAAAAAGATACTACTCTCTCTAAAGCAAAAATTATATTTTATCATAAAAATAATAATATAAAAATAATATATAAATTATTAAATAATAAAGTCAAAAAAAATTTATCATAAAAATTCAAAACATAACATTTAATTACTCAAATATGTAATAAAAAATTTAATTCAAATTTAAATTAATATATACAAAATTTAATTTAAACAATCAAATATTTATAAATTTTAAAAAAAATTTATCTTGAATCCGGATAATGAAATATGGAAGAACAAGATCTAGATCATCCAACAAAAAGCCAATAAACAGATCTACACAAAAAAATAAATATTAATCAAAATAAAATTTAAATACTAAAAAAATAAATAAATAAATAAAAACTTACCGGAATGGATGAGCAAGAATGATCTTCAATGTAAGGACCCCACAAGAAGATAAAACAAAATTTATCAGATCGGACCGGAGAGGTGAGGGACCACCGGAAAGGAAAAAAAAAAAATCGGAGGAAGAACAGCAGAAAAAAAAAAAAAGGGAAGAACCGGTGATATAGGTCTGTGAGAATTCGTCTTTTCGAACGACGAATTCTCAGGCAAATTCGTCGTTTGGAAAGACGAATTCTTTCCACCGCCCGGGTTTCGAAGCCACGTGTGGATCGGTAAGACCTCCCGATCGATACGTGTCAAAGCATGGGCAGGCCAGCAGGCTTAAATTCGGCTTTTGAAAAGATGAATTTGAATTCATCTTTTCAAAAGCCGAATTCAGACGGAAATTTTCGCTCCGATGAATTCGTCTTTTTCAAAGACGAATTCGGTCACGCAGGCCACCAAAGTGCCACGTGTCATTTTTTTTTTTTTTTCCGAAATTTTTGCCACGTGCCACCTATATCCGTAAATATTTTACGGATTACCTATTTTTATAATTAAGTTTTTTTTTATATTATTTTAAAAAAAAACTCGGTAAAGGAGGGGTCGAGGGGATACCCCAATTTTTTTTTTTTTAATCGAAAAAAAAACAGAAAAAGGAAAGTGGTTTATGCGACCGGATGAAGCTTGCTATTCTTTGCCAATTTTACCGTCTAATCTCCTCCACCAGGACCTGACAACGGTGACGAAACCCTGATTCCCCTTCCGGAAGCAGACAACGCCTTAACCCAAAACCCAACTCAACCTTCCCCAGTTGCCATTTGGCAGCAACCATTATCGAGCATCACACGGCGCATCCACGCCATCCAAAAATGGAAACATCAACCCCCCTATCCCTTTTATTTACCAAAAAAAAAAATGGAAACATCCACGTGCCTTCTTAAGTCTCCTGACCGTTTTCAAAAGATGCCGGCAGCATTCGCCGCCGCGCCTCGCAAGTTGCTCTTCGCGGAAAAAGCGTCACGCAGCCCACGAGGGAGACGATGGGGTCCCCGAAGGCGACGCCCGACGACGAGCTCCACCACCGGCCGCCGGCTGCCGGCGCCACGCCCCCCCCGGCGCACCCGGCGGGCGGGCGGCGCAAGGGCACCGCGAACCGGGCCTGGCTGGCGGTCTCGGACTGCGGAGCGTATCTTGAGGAGGTCGGGAGGCACTCGATCATGCGGCGGACGGGTCTCCCGGCGCGGGATCTGAGGGTCCTGGACCCCCTGCTCTCCTACCCGTCGACGATCCTGGGGAGGGAGAGGGCTATCGTGATCAATTTGGAGCACATCAAGGCCATCATCACCGCCACCGAGGTGCTCATCCCCAATTCCAAGGACCCCATGGTCGCCCCCTTCGTCCAGGATCTCCAATCCCGGGTCTCCAGCTCCTACAGCGCTCCCCAGCAGGTATCACCTCGTAAAATTAAAGAAAAAGATCACGATTATCCGCTGGTTATACGATGATAACTCCCTTTCTTAAAAAACCTGTCCAGAATATGTTCTAATTGTTAGTGGACAACTGAGACCATATGATCAATTTCTTCTTTCGATTTTTTGCCTCTTTTTTTTGCTCCCTTCCGGGAAAAAAATCGCCCAGGTTTTATATTTTTGGTAATTTGTCTGAGGTATTGAAGACATGTCACGAAATTGCAGTCTAGGTTGAGAAATTTGTTCCCCAAACCAGATATTTATTTTTTAAAAAAAATTGATGTTAGATGTTTGCTATTTGATGTGGCGGTAGTAGCAGTTTGATTATGTATTAATGATTAAACACTATAAGATCTTTCTATCTTATTTGATATTTCTATATCGGATAAGCTTATTTGGTTCAAATCTCGAAGATGTAAGTTCAAATTTGCATTCTTCATGAATTGCTGGTCCTAAGATTTTGATGCAAGCATAAAGAACCTATTTACATGCAATGACTGTTCGTATGTTAACTGAGCCTGTAAATTGTATTGGTTAATGGTTTCTGACCGTTCAGATGAAGTTACTCCTTGCTTACTGTATTGGACTAAATTGTTCGAAACCTGTTACAGTAATCTTCTCACTTCAATGAAAGTTGGACTAACTAAATTGGCACTTATTTGTAAATGTTCAATATAAAGGCTGCAGAGTCCAGTGATGTGGATGGAGAGGCTGTGGCTAAAGATGCATCAGTGGGAATAACTAAAAAGAATAATATGTCAGCTGGTGAAACTCCAGAAGTCAGCCCTAGAAGCCCAATGGATGCATGCAAACATGGGGGAACTAAGGTGTTACCTTTTGAGTTTAGGGCACTTGAAGTCTGCCTTGAGTCTGCTTGCAGGTGCCTTGAATCTGAGGTATGTGAATTGCTTCCTAATCCAAGGAATTCTTTTTGATTGATGTTGCTGTTTGGTTGCACCAAACTAGTGCACAATAATCTTTTTTTTGGGGGGAATATTTGGAGTTGTCACATTGTAGTTGTTACCCATCTAAAATGTTTGTCACATGGATATTAATTGCACTATAGCTTTTCTCTAGCACATTGTCCCTATGTCATTTTAACATGTTTCTGTTTATTTGAGATACCAGGTATACTGACTTAAATTATCAAACCTACTTCCAACAATTTTGGATTAGTTAACTGAATCCTCGCACTTTTCATTCTTAACTGGGGTCGCATGATATTTGTTAGTGTTAACTTTTTCCTGCCTTTTCTTTTCTTCTTTAAGTTTTCTATTCTCTTCTTCTTTTCTTGTTTTCTGTTTTTGTCTTATTTCATTTATCAATGAAATGTGGGGTGACTTGCCACTTTTTTTGCTTAGGGAAAGGAAGAAGAACCTTTTAATAAATATAGACCTTTTTTCTCTCTCTCTCTCTCTCCCTCTCTCTCTCTCTAGACTTCTTGAGAGAGACCTTAGGTTTTCCCCCTTTTGGGCTCCTTGGCCCTCTATGGAAGTTGGTGTAGGGGGCAGGTGCAAGGAAGATATCGTGGAAGAGCATCGAGTGGTGATTGAGCTGTGTGGTGCTAGAGACATGGCTGTGCCAGTTTAGGCGAAGGGAAGCCATAGCAATTGGCAACAACATCTATGCATTGGAGCTGGGGAGGTAATAGTTGTGTGGCATAGGTCATGGCACAATTCAGCATGTTTCCCAGTTCAACAAGTTCAAACCGGCCAACATGGTGTTTATATGTAGTGTTTGGAGTTGGGTGTCAGGAGTTTTTATATTTTGAAATTTGAATGTAGCAGGACTATTAGATTGGACTGGTTGTTGTTTGGGCTTAGGGGGTCTATTTCAGGCTGTGCTTGAGTTGCTTTTGTAGCGGGCTTGGGTTGGTATCATTTGTATGCTTTCCTTGGGTTCAGTTTTGTTGAATGAGCCTATTTCAGATTATTTGATTGCTTTGGTTTGGGCTCCCCACCTTCCCCCTTTCTTCTCTTCTTCTTTTCTTTGTCCCTCTTTTTTATGATCTCTCCTTTCTTGTCTTTAGCCTGTAATTCATTTCATTGATAAAATGTTCTGGTGGTGGATTTCCACTGTTCTGCTAAAAAGGAGCAAGTACAAATCTCCTCCTCCTTTGAAACTGTTTTAACATATCCAAACCCTTATCCTTGGAGTACAAAATCATAGTTGATTTGTTGACATTTTTCAATTGATGTGGCTTTGTGCTGACCTTGATACACTCATTTTTCATCCATCTTTGTTTGTTTCACTGAACATCCACCACGGCATTGTTGTTGCTCCTATGCCTGGATTATGCATTTCAAGTCCATTCACTAAAATTCTTAACTGCACAAAATCTCAGGCATTATTTTCCTTAAAGAAATTTTGTTTGTATCTTAAAGGCATGTTCTGTTCACTTAATGCTGTAGAAATGTCTTTCCATATTTTTTTGTATGTCCACTTTTCAATGCGTTTGCACTTACAAATGTTCCATTTACATCTACAAAGATTAACACCCTTATTTCTCTTTATTGTTCATTCATATCATTGAATTAACAGTAAGCAGTAATCTTGTCTCCTATATTGTAAAAATAATGTAATTGCGCCTTTGCTTGAATAGCATCAACAATCAATTTTATGCCAATGATAAATACGTATAGGCTTGAGATTGACTTTGTAGAGGCTCACACTGTGGTTGGAACCTACTACTCTTGCCATACCTGCTTTTAGCACCTGTTACTTATCTTCCATATGTATTATCACTTATCGGCAAGTTTGTCTATCCCCATTTTGTTCATATATTTTATGGGAGCCTTGAAACATTTTATTGTTCTACTCTATCATGCACTTGCTACCACTTGATATTGAACCACATTCAGAAGAAGCTCACACATCTATTGGTTTATTTTACTATAATAAATCTGCAATTTTGATGCACTTAAATTGTTACATCTATCTTGTTGGAAGCCAATTCTTTGTATTCTTTACATAATGGTAAAAGTTTTAAGCAAAATCAATCTCGAAAGGTTTCCAAATTAACATTGTGCAGTAAAAAGAAGTGACCTATATGTCTTCAAGTTCTTGTTAAGGTTCAAATGTAGATAACAAATCTGAAGCTTACTTTATGTTAGTCTAATTAATATTAGACTAACAAATAAGTCCAATAAAGCTCCTTCCTCTTGTGACATCTGTATACTTGGCAGTTACATTAGCTAAAATCTGAATCTTACTTTATGTTAAAGATTGAACTTCATGCCTTCAAGCCATTATCAATTAATGTAGAATTCTTCAAATTGTCATGACAATGCTTTAACTTTGACATGCATTCTGAGATTTGTACAGTATCTCAAAGATCTGATTATTATATAGGCTAGATATGCTTTTGCATGCAGTGATGTACGTGTCAATTGCAGGCATTTTATAATTGAAATGCTTTTGTTATCTCTCATTTATGCAGACTATTAATTTTTCATCTATCTCATATATAGTTATTAATCATTCATTCTCCATATACTTTTTAAGTTTATCTTTTTAGTTTTATGATATCTATATGCAACTACCAAGCACTATTTTGATACACTTCTCTCCATATCTATTTGTTGAACTACTGATTCTTTTATTTCAGACATCAACTCTAGAGCAAGAGGCATATCCTGCTTTGGATGAGTTGACCTCAAAAATCAGTACGCTTAACCTTGAGCGTGTTAGACAAATCAAGAGCCGTTTGGTTGCAATTTCTGGGCGCGTGCAGAAGGTATGAAGTCAAGATCTTATAGAGTTAAATGCAACGTCGACAATATAGCAACATTTTAGAGCTGTTTATGGTTTAACCTGACCAGGTATCTAGTTATGCTTGTTTGAATTGGTGATGGCTTTTCTCTATTTTAGCTTAACATTTTTAGGCTTAGCCGAGAGCATTATCTTTAACTCTGTAATTTGCTTGATGAAGCATCAGTGTCTACTTTGCAATGTTACCTAGACATGATACAATGCCAAGTCTCCAGAAGAGTCAGACACTTGATCTTTCAAAATGTTGGACACTGGGACATGTCTATATTATATTAGAATGTCTAGAATATGTGCTACTGTATGTATATGGTGAGTAACTTATTGGACCAGTTGCCGAGTTATTTGATTGCATTCATAAATCCTTTGCTAAATATTATGTTAGACTTGAAAACTTCAATTTATAAAGGTCAAAAGTTGTTATGCAACCATGATGACATCATGATTTGGTGATTTGAAGTAGAGTGTCATGACGTGTCTAGGAGTCCAGCTGTCTGGACACATCAAAAGAAAAGATTTTGAAGTGTCTGGGTAACACTGCTACTTTGCTGTGTTCTCTCTTTTTTTTTCCTGGTAGTCAAATCATAATTCTTTCATTTTTTCCCCCCTCTTATGACCTTTTATATATCATCCTTTAAAAAGAAGTTACTATTATTTGTTTAACAGGTGAGGGATGAACTTGAACATTTACTAGATGATGACATGGATATGGCAGAGATGTATTTATCGGAGAAGCTTGCTCAACAACGAAATGGTGAATATTCATCAAGAGTTGATATAGACCATGATTCATTTGAAGCGGATGAGGATAGGTAACTGTATTGTTTTGTTTAGAGTAAAGTAGAGATGGCAAGAAATACAAGAGTATTGCACTCATGCATTCTATAAAGCTTTATAAATATTATAATCAAAAGGGCTTTTAATCAAGTTTGTCATAATTGGATGCATTTTTCAATGACGATAATCATAAAACTCAGTTGGACTATTTAAGTCATTATCATTTTCCACATGGTACATTTGGAATAAAAGAATATGTACTGTTCTTTTGAACAGAAATTAGTTATGTATCGATTGCTGAGATGCATGTAATAATTGTTGATAGCATGTCATGAAATGACTTTTACAGCCTACAATCATTGGAACAAGCTTGGATTGTATTTTGTGTTGCTTTAAAAAAATCATTTCTACTTCTTATAAGTTCTTTTTTTAGAAAAATAGGCACTTCTTAAGAAAAAAAAATAGAGTGTGGTGGCAATAATTGTAAAATTATAAGCGAGTTGGACTATTTAAGTCATTAGCATGTCTCACATGGTACATTTGGAGCAAAAGCATATGGACCGTTTTTTTGAAAAGAAATTGGTTATATATCATATAATAATTGTTGGCAGGATGTCATGAGTTGGCATTTACAGCTTATAATTATGGAAACAGGCTTGGGCATGTCTTGTGTTGCGTTAAGAAAAGCACTTCCACAACTTATAAAGTTTTGTGGAAAGGTCACTTCTTAAGAAAAAAGTTGTGTTTGGTAGTAACCGATACAAAACACTTCTTACTGAAGCCAAAGTCGAAAAGTCTGCTGCTAAAGCAAGAAGAACTAGATTGTGGCTTATGGTTATATGAACTACTTCCATGGTTTCCATGGAGATAATGAATTCGCCTCTCTTGAGGGTAGACATATTGGAGGTGCACATGAATTTCATAAATTTTAAGTTAATCAACTCATCATGGACCCAACCCACCCTAATTTTATGATTTTGTGGTCATCTTGAAGTTCCTAGTTCAAATTGAAATCTTAATAAAGTTGGATTAAGATCTACCAAAATCAGATTCAACCATGTTGAGACCAGATAGCTTTGAAAAATACCTCCAGAGTCCCCATTACCTGTTACCCAACATCAAACAAGTGAAGAGGTGCTTATCTTCAATGAACATTCACCCTTCAAATATGCAAGCAATACAAAACAGACCCTTTTTTGTGCCTTCAGATCTCTTTCCCACAATAAGCAGCAAAGACAGAACTCAAGACCCGGAGTGAGAGGAACATAAGAGAGAGAGAGAGATGACCAGTCGATCGTAGTCCAATCAGTCCTCGGCTCACTTTTCTTTGTTGCTGGTGATCCCCATTCATGACCAGCACCTTCTCTCCCATTTCCTTCAGTGAAGGCTGGCCTGGCTATGTTTGTTAGTGTAGTTTTCCATCTGTCCATCTGCCTGTTGTCATTGTTTTCAAAAAAAGGTAGATCTAGAGATCAAAGGCAGCCTAATGGCAGCGGAATCCATAGTGGAGAGTGACCATTCCTTCCTATCTCAGCGAATCCATTTCAAATCCTATTCATGGGGGATTAGGTGTAGCGAGTCAATCTCAAGACCTAGTTGAGCTGTACAACACTTTGCTAAGAACCCAGTCTCATGCAAAGGATGGTAAGTTAGTCTTAGGTGTCTCTGTCTTTATTGCCTTTGACTTTGCCTTTCCCAACTGTTGCAGTTGAAATAATATGCAAAGGATGGTAAATTAGTCCTATGGAGTGTTTCTTTACTAAAATGAGCCCCTGTGTTATGCCTTAGGAGCTGGGCTCCTTTCCAGAGCCAATGTCCTCCTCTATCCAGGTCTTCCTGCTTATGGAGGATTTTCTCCTTGATCTGGTAGATTTGTTGAGCCTCCTTCAACAGTTGTTTGGGCTCAGGAAGAGTACTCGCATTTTTTTTTTTGGAGGCAATTATATATCGCCTAAACTGTTTTGGAGTAGGATTGTCGCTGCTTGTGAATAAACTACATTTTTTTACGAGGAAAATTGGGATGTTCCACATCAGACGATACCTAGGGATGATAGATGATTGGTTTTTTTTTTAGCATTTTAAGTTTTGGTTTCCTGTTAACCTGCTGCTTGCTAGCTGTCTGGTGGCTTATCCTTTTTAATGGATTTCATATATATTAAAAAAAATTTCTTATCATTTGAGTATATATGTCCATGTCCAAATTCTTTTTTTCTTGATGTGAGTGGTCTTGAAAAAAGCAGCAACAACTGAATGATGATGATCATATGTTGTACTGTTATATAATTGGGTCAGTTCCAGATATATATGGATCAAATCATGGACTTCAGATGTTCCTATGGATTTTCTATGAAAGTAGTAGCTCAATAAGAAACTAATTTAACCACTTCATTGTGCAGCATGCATTTCTAATGCAATAACTTCAATCGTAGATGGAATGGCCTTAGCAGTTTATCCATTTTCTTCACACAACTCATTTTTCTTGCATAAAATGGCTATATAGATACACGGATCCAATGCATGATAGCATGGCATATCTTGTTTTAGTTAAATGTAGGCTGTCATTCCATTTGTTCAATATGAGATTCCATTTGCTCATCATTTTGTGTTATTATACATAAGGCATTATATATAGATGTACTGGATGGATACAATTCCTAACCAAAAGTTTAAAGTCATGATTAAAAGTTTAATTTCAGGACCCTCCATGCCATTTTGTCTTGTCAAAGTGTCTCCTTAGTGTCACAGTGATAATAACTCTATAAATTCAATATCTCGATGTTGTTTGACCTTGTGATTCTTAAACAATGGAGGGTATTTAGTATTAACCACTCACACTAAGCTCTAAGTGGCTTGTAAATAAAGTGGCATTTCTGATCGTACTAGCATATCTAATGCAGTGTGGGCAAATTCAAAATTGGCATGAACCAACCCTATACAAATTTGAAAATGCATCACTGTCATCATCATCATCCAAGCTCTTTCCCATAAAAATAGTGCCAGATATGGAGGAGAAGGTTAAGAAAGAAGACTCCAGCATAATAAATCCTTGCTAGCCACACAAAAAATGTGGACCTGGCTTTATTCATTTATTGAATATCTACTCAACCTAAACTCAATGGACAAGAGTTTGATATATCTTATGGCTTTGAATATGCTGGTGCACCATGACCGGGATTGAAATTGCAATGGCCTTTCTCAATTGCTAGATCAATCTTGTCTTGTATGACCACCAGCTTGGCTGCGCTTGTCTACATTACATTGTATGAGAATAACTTGATTATTTTCTTGTAGAGTTTGTAGTCTTTTGTATTTGTGTTGCTGTTCTGGGATCACAGCTTTGCACTTCTTAGATGTAATTTTGATGTCTGAAGCAAATAGAAGGGATGCAAGGATATCTTGACTCTTTGCTTGTCACGTTCATGTATATATTACTATTGGTTGGTTGTCCAAAAGGTTAGCAACTTTGATTCTTCATCTACCTTTGGTTCTTCATTGTTCTATGCTTCATTAGTTCATTGCAACTGGTTATTTTTTTTTAAAAAAAAATTAACTTGCTTGAACACTAAAATTGCTCCCTATCTTATCTGTGTTGAAGTTGTTGGTTATGAATCCAAGCATATCCTTATGAAGATTCTTTCTAGAATTCACCATAGTTCTATTTCAGTGAAATTCCTCATTATATACCTTTTAATCATTGTTCTTAAGCTCCTCGCATCAAATAATGTATGCACTCAGGGATGAAGATTTCAAAGATGAGACAGAAAGTAGCCTTGGAAGTTTAAGTGGTTTTAAACCCAACATTGAGGAATTGGAGATGCTTCTAGAGGCTTACTTTGTGCAGATTGATGGCACTCTGAACAAACTATCCCATGTATGTAGTACTTCCCCTTTTTATAATATTTCATTATCTTGCCATGTTTTCATATATCATTAAAAGTTTGATATAACCACCATCAGGCTTCATGAGATAGGAAATGTTGAAGGTAAATTGTGCAAAAACTTTGATAGGATTTGATCATGGGATAACACCTGAAATTTTGATCTCTTCTAAAGACACTGTTTGTGGGAATCTATCACTCGTTAACAACTAAAGGTTCTAGAAATATTCTCCAATGACTGTACTCAGCAAATCAATATCACTGTTTAGATGAGATTCCCAGTCCTAGCTATGTTGTTTCCTGGTCTGTGTTTGGTTATGGCTTCATCATTCTTAAACTGTGGCTTTGCTAGTGAATCGGGTTAGCCAGATGTAGGTTAAGATGTTGTCCATGAGGGGCTATGTCATGTTTATGCATGCACAAGCTCATGCATGTACACATGGTAGTTGCTAATCCTTTATTGTGTTTTTTTGAACTCTTTCTTATTCTCAAGTAATGATTATTTGAAAGATTTATGGTGTAAAGAAAAAGATTTGTAGATTGTCTAGCCAAGAAGACTACATTCAGTTTATGTATCCATCTCAGAGAAGTACTTAGAACCTAGTACTGAAGTCTGTCCATTATCAATATAGACTAAAATAACTCTGAACACGACCACTGCTCTGACATGCTTTTCTGAAGGAACTTTTCAAAATGTGATAAAAATCACATTTCTCCTTTTTAAAGTTAGCAATGCCTGGGTGCAGTTTATTCAGGTTGGATTCATGTGCCTTCAACCTGGTCTCAGATGTGGACCTGCTAGGGAGCTCAGATCTAATTTTAACTAAAACCCTACCCATCCAAGAGTCATGTTGGAGCTGGGTCTGGGTAGGAGTGCTTGTATAAGAGACACTGATTTCAACAATTTAGATCTGGATATGTTAAGACCTGTACCCAATGTCACGGTCATTAGGTCTGCTTGGGGTACAGAGCAGGTCTAGATCCAGTTCCCGAGAATGCATCAGTATTTGGCAAGCTTTAGTCCCTTCAGGCCCTCAAAACACTTTTTAAGTGATGTGGTTTTAAAAGTTAATTAATCAAATGTATGAGAAATATGAAGGTAACAAGTGTAAAATTGTACATTATTGACCCGGTAAACCCAGTAAACTGTTGGGTCTGGATCTGGGTCATTTTCAGTACATAAAAGATGGTCCACATCCTAATTAATTATATGAATGGGTTGGTTTGGATCCTAGTTAAACTTTTGCTTGACCCAATCCTGAGATGCTTCTTGGGTCTATCTTTACATCCACACTCAATCCATAGTTCTATGAACCTAGAACGGGTTTGAGTCTGCAGATTTAGTTGCAGGCTGACAGCCGTAAGCAATGCATGTATTTTTTCATTAATCACCATCTAATCATGTGTCTTTTATGGGCACAAGTTGAGGGAGTATGTTGATGACACTGAAGATTATATCAACATCATGCTGGATGAGAAGCAGAATCAACTGCTACAGATGGGAATCATGCTCAGCACTGCAACCATGGTACTCACTGCTGGCGTCGTAGTTGTAGGTCTATTTGGTATGAATATCACCATTGATCTCTTTAATGCTCCCCACATCAAATTCTGGGAGACCACCTTGGGCACCATTGGTGGCTGTATTGTTCTATATGTCTTAGCTATTGGATGGGGCAAGAAAAGTGGACTGCTGCAATAATATCCAAGTTTTTGATTGAGCATATAGCTCAGACAGAAGGTGCTTTTCACTTGTAACCTTGAGACCATGTTGTAAACTCCAGCAGAATGGCCAATTAAACAAATAAGGTCTTTGTCCTGCGATTGATGGTTCAATTACAGTTCATCCCAAAAAAAGGATGAAGGATTATATAAGTTTATATAATTTTACTTTGTCTTGTATCTGAACATTTATGTATTATAATTGATGAATGTAATTATTGGGCTTGTTATGAGCCTTAAAATTAATGATTGTGTTTAATTCTGCCGTTACATTGATTTAGACTTTCATTGTTGAAAGTTTGAATATTTTGAATTTGTTTTCATGCTGTTTTGTTGAGGCTGTGGTATATGCAAAGTTTAGTGACATATCAAGACATATCGCAGCTTTAAGATTATGTGATCCCGGAGTGTCAAAATCCTTCTTGTAAATCAACTTCTTTTCCATCCTCAGAATCGGATCTTTCTATAATTTTATTGAAAGGGAGAAAAGGATTGCTGCTACTTGGATGTTGGAATTCTTTCCCCTTGCCAAGATATGCTTATCTATGAAAAAATGGTGACGTTGTTGTCCTACAAAAGAGTTATCCATTGATCCCTGCAATATTTCAGGCCTATAAATTAAAACACAGTTGTTATTAAGTTATTTGGTTTCATACAATTTCTTTCTAGCAGATAAATATCAAACTCTCCTCACATCTACACGGTGGAACATTGTGGCATGTACTAAGCTGCTCAACGTTTGTAAAGAAACTTAGGCCCTAGGCTGTATGAAAAAGAGGTTGCACTGCTGGGATTTAGCAAATTCATGGATCACAATCTATTAATGATCATCGGTCGCCTTCCTCGTGTGCTCGTAGATTCTCGTCATAAATCACAGTCCCCATATGCAACAATAGCAAACAAAACAATCACAATTAGAAACTTCTTGGTTGCATTATTTGACCTGGAACTGATGAGAACTTTTCTGAATGCTCTAGATTGAAAGGCTAATAATTTTCAATTTTTGCTTGTGAAAATTGAAAAGTTCAAGTGCAGAATCATCGATGTAGTTCTTGAGATCGAAGAAACCTCAGCAACCCTACATCCTTATAAAACCTACCGTACGTTAGATAAGTGGCTACTTAATACAATTCATCAGAAGATGAGAAATCATTAATACAATTCATCAGAAGATGCGAAATCATTTATGTTTTTTTATCTCAAGATTTTGGAACTATATTGATTGAATTTACTTCAGAAGGCAGGATCCCAGACAATAAATTTCCGAGTAAATTTTCATAGGACACTGTTTATAGATGCACCTTAGTAGAGAAACTTGTAAAATAGTTATAGACTAGCATGGAAAGAACATAAGGTTTAGGTCCTCCCTTCTCGCAAAGAGGCATAGGCAGCTACAAATTTCCATTGCAATCACTACCAAAAATTAGCCTTTTACCAAGAAAAATCATCAATGGATCTGTCTTTTAGAAATTCACTGAAGAATTATAAAGGGATTCAAGGGATGTTAAGTTGCATTCAAAATCTAGTTTCGCTAAGAAATCACTAAATGATTTGCGAGGGATTTACTGACCAGTTCTTAGTTTATTATGTAAGTTATTAGGATAACACAATATAAGTCTTTGATGTGTTTTGCAAACGAGGTATAAATAGTCTCTAGCAGAAAACCATAATGTTAGAAAATGTTAGGTAGGCATCAACAGATATCTACTTACTGGCATAATGAATGAGGCATAAAAAAATATGTTGATGAATTAAAGAAGATGAATTCATCCAATATACAAGTGGAAGTTATAGGTGGTGTTTCTAAGAACAAGATGCATAGATTTGGGCCATATACATATTCATCTAATATACTCACAAGGACTTCTATATTATGCTTTACTTCTTAACCAGGTAGCCCTTCAGGGAGTGCATCCACATCTTACTCTGCTGTTTAAGAAGCTAAGAAGATTATGTAAGAGCATATTATAGTGGTTTTGATGAATCCTCAACATAGAAAGATGTTGCAATCTCTTATTTCTAGTTTTGATTTGCATCTTCTAAGTAGTCATCACTAGAAGGAACCAAGGTTCGAGTAGATAGCCCTCCAACTAATTTTTATGATTTATGCTTAATTATGAACTAATTATGTATAGTTTTATGTTTGATGTTGGGTACTAACTAGAGTTGAATTATTTAATATTTTGATGCATTGAGTTTTCTTATAAATTGAAACATTGATGAATACTAAACTTATGTAATCGTAGGTTTAATTAGACCTATTAACATTTGCTCAAATATGTTGTTGTGTTGTTTTGTGTTATAAAATATTGGATTATGGATGATATGTTGAGAATTAGAATATATACACGTCTATTATTATATTTACAAAATAGTATTTTGAGTGAAAGCTTTACTAAGAAATTTGCAAGAAAAATAGAATATCAAATGGAAACTTTACTAAGGGATTATCAAAGGATTTTTTAACAAATCTCAAATCATCACCAAGGAATTGTTGGGGGTTATCAATGAGGGATTTGTGAGGGGTAACTTCCTTATAAATCATTTAGCTTGCCAATTTTTAGCGAGGACTATTTCCTCAATGAATCTTTTCAATTACTAAGAAGTTTTCAAGTGCATTTTAGTTAGTGAATCTCTTGAAAATGGATCGGTTTCTAGCAAACAACCTTCAGTTTCACCCAAAAAAAAATTCATGCTGAAAGTTTAGATCTCTTGGTAATTATCAAAAAAATTATAAGAGGGAATTTCACTAACATCAGATATTCCAAGGAATAGATATTTCTTAGAAATCCCTTAGCAAATCTTTTTACTAAAATTTTTTTGACTTTTACCAAGAGATTGTCTCTCGCTAAAAGGCTAATTTCTGGTAGTAAATAACCTAGCCTATCAAATTGATTTTAGTCAACTTGATTTAAACCTATACGGCATTATGTTGGACTTGACCCATGCATATTAAACTACATGTCTCACAATGGGGGTTAACCCCAAAAATTCCACTATCTAGCCCAATCAACTTGATAAGCATCCTTATTAAGTTTCTACAATGGGAAAGAGTGAGAAAGAGAGAGAGATCATTTAAATTGAAAACAACATATTGAGCTAATTTACTAGGACTCAGCCAAAAGCAAATTTTACGGTGAATATATATCACCCTGCATAGCATTGCCATGCATGACATGTAGAGATACAATTGAAAAAAAGATAGAAGGCTACAAATTTTAGGTTGAGCAAAAAAATTTTGCTTAAAGCAAGCCAATGGTTTGCGATTTTTTTTCTTCAAAGATGAGCAAACCTTATTAAAATTTCACTAAAATCATGGCTAAGTGGAGATGAGAATCAAAAACATTCAAAATTTAGAAAAACATAGTATATTGCATGTGTATGTACAAAAGATAGCTCAAGTGTATATAAAAATATGTAAAAGGATTAAAGACTAAAGTCAACATAATAGGGCCCTAATTGCTAGTTGATAATCAATCAAGGATCAAAACTTAGTTTTCTTAAATAATATTGAGAGACCATTCATGTGTAAATTCAAAAATCTTAGATAGTTGGATGGGATGATATGTTTCATAAAATGAAGGCTAAGTGTACCATAAATGCATATGATTCACTATATCTAAACCTTTTAATCTTATATGACAGGTACAATACATCTTTGTACTTCAAAACTTTCAAACTAGCAAAGAAAAAAAAATGATACATCCAAATACTCCAATAGTGCATGTATGTAACTGCATTTTAATCTTTTTTCTTATATGGTGACCTTAAGAATTTTCAAAGAGAAAAAGAGCCAACTAATGTATTTATCTCCTAACAATTAAATATTTTCATCTTGCATGGTTGGAAAAAATACACACTCTTAATTTACAATGAAAAAAGAAATATATTCTAGAATATGCAAAGAGAAAAAATGATATACTCCAAATTTGCTTAGAAACAATTACCATCTTACTACATTAGTTTAGTTGTAAAGAAAAGCTTATGATAGTTAACTCCTTTTATTGCCTATTCTCAATCTTTCACATGAAACACTCATTAATATGTAACTAATCAAATACTGTCAAGCTCCAAAGCTTAAAGTATGTCAGGTGCTATTAAATAGGTCAGGTTGTTATGAAGTAAGAGAATGGTATCAAAAAAAATTATTTTGAAACTAAAAATTATTTATTTTATAGATCTCTTATCTATGCATGAAGCCAACATAAAATGAATAGTAATAATATAACTAGTGAGCAAAATATGTTATGCACTATATAATTTGAAAATTTAAACTTTTGATCTAAGTATAGGTCAAATTTCAGCTAATTTAGATGCTTCTAAACCATAAATTAAATAAAAATATAAAATCATACCACTAAAACTATTCGTTTCTCATTAATTTGATGCATAGAAAAAAGATCTAGAAATTGTATGATTTTTTTGGATATTTTATATGCTAGATATCATATTCAACAATCTCAATTTTTCATTTTGAAAAGCCTTTCATTAAGTTCCACTAAGAAATATTTGTCACTAAACATACTTGAGTGCATCCCAGCATAGCTTTGAAAATAAAGCATCCTTTTGCTCTTCCTAATCTTAACACCATATAAAAATGGCTAAATTATTTAAATTTTAGTTTTTATAATTTATTAGTTATTTCCCTTTTAGATGTTTAAATGATACTAAACTCTTATTGATAGAAAAGGTTCTCAACATTACTAGACTTTGACCAATCCAAAAAAAAACAATAATCTAAAGAATAATATCTAATTGAGCTAGGATTGCTATGATTAATATATAATAAGATTTCCATGTTCAAAATTTAAATCCATAGTGGTATAGTAGCAAAATGTATCTAGCTATAAAAACATAATATATCAAATACATTTTAAATAATTTCATCAAAAAACAAAATCATTTACTTCTTATCAAGATTATTTTAAAAGTTTATCCTATGTCTAAAATCTTTGATAGTGATGATGTGTAGATTGGCATCCATATTTTAACTAATATAATAAATGTTGACATGGATTATAAGAGTTGACTCTATCAAGATCTTTAAAAATGATTGGTAGTTGATTTAAAGATAACAAACATCTTTATTTATCTTGGTCAAGAGGAAAAAGAGATAATTGGAAGCATATGACATATTTTGTTATTTTTTGAGGTTTTGGGTGACATTATAGAAAGTTCTTGAGATGTCAAAATTTTGACAATTGTAATAAGCTTGAAATTAAATTTTTCATTCCTTGATATTGTGCATATATAATTAATTATTATATTAAAAGATTGATTGAATACTTAATAATTAAAAGTTTAAAATAATTGATTGATCAAGAAATATCAACCTGCATGTTGTATGTGATACCATTCAATATACTAGAATATATAAATATATCAGATTAATGTATATTGATTTAGATAGTAAAGACTAACAAATCATCTATATGGTATCAATTGGTGCCCAATGTCAATACAAATTGATATCGAGTTAAGATGGAAGCCTTATACCCTATATAGAGAAAAGAAAAGATCATATTCAATGATACTATAGAAAATAAAATATTTATTCAAATTTATATAATATTAAAAGATTCAAAATATCATCAATACTAGCACGTGACCTATGTAATGTGTAGGGTATAATTTTTCAACTATTTATGATAATAATATAATAAATTATAATAATTAAAAAGTTGTACTTGAATGGATTTGATCTAGTCAGATTTAAATTAGATAATGAAAGTTCTACATTGATAATCCAAGTTATTATATGTGATCTACAATATTTAGAATACTTATATATCAAAAATCATATAATCTAAAAACTCCTAACCTATGCATCAAGTGATAAAAAATATATGTTTTTAATATATTTATACTATTCAGTTTTTTAACTAAGTAATGTATAGGCTAGGGGTCTCTAAATTATATAGTTTTAATGTATAAATAATTCATAAATACTATATTACATCCAATAGCTCAGAACATCAATGTGGGGTTAAAATTGTAAATATATTAGGTTAACATGTGACCCATCCTGCTTAGACCTAATCTGATCCATTTTAAAGAGTCCATGGGATCAAGTTGGATTCTAAAATTAAAACCATTTATATGTCGAGTCTAAGTTTACTGACTTTAGACCTGACCTGATCCAAACTTGGTATACCATTAAGAGTTGGATCTTTTTGAGTCTCTAAATTATACTTAAAAACTGTATGAGAAATATCTATAATATAAAATTAGATTTAAAATTATTTTTTAATTATCGAGCTCTACCTTTCTACCTTCACATTTTTCATCTCTTTTGCTTACACCATCATCTCCACCTCTTACACCCTTCCCCCTTTTTCACCTCCTCCCCTCTCTAACTACCCCTTCGCCTCCTTTCCCTCCCCTCCACCTGCCAACTTAAGAAACTCCCACGATCTCCCTCAAGTTCTCTCCTTCGCCATATATCTCCAAAAAAGAGAATAAAATGATAAGGAAAGGAAGCAAAAAGAAAAAAAAAAAGATCAATCTACGAGGGAAAAAGGACTTGCCTTTTTAATTTTTTTATCTTTCCTTCGTTCTTATTGATTTTTTCTATATTTTCCTCTAGTTTTTTCTTTATTTTTTACATCCACAGAAGTCTCAATCGAATGGGTAGCTTGGAGCGGCTGAATAAGGAAGCTTAGACAATGGCTAAAGCTTTATATTGGATATTTATATATAATAGTTTAAACTATATAAATATATTATCAAGCAACTTAAAAATAGTTTTGAACTATGGCTTATTGGTTAAGATAGCTCTAAGAAATTGAAATTATATATATGTGTGTAAGTTATTATTTTAATAAAAAAAGGATAGAGAGAGAAGGAGAAGAGGAAGGAGAGAGGGGGAGGAAAATTTAATTTATCATCTAAACATAGGATATGATTATTTACATGAGTTTTTTTTTTAATATAATTTTATTTATAATCCTATAGGATCAAATATGCCCTAAGAAAGAGTCCCATCCTTGTCAGCTAATGCGCGCCAACATGCAGGTAATGGAGGAAGCAAAGAAGAAAAACAAATTCAGTAGATTCCAATAAGCCAACAAAATTATTTGTTAGTTGATTGGCCTCTTGAAGGTATAGGACACTCGAAAAAAGTCCAGCTTGCTTGTACACTGATGACATCAACCTAAAGAGGATGAAAAGAAAAAAAGTTTTCGAATTACTAAAAAATGCTTTGATTCTTTTGAATCCAATTGATAATCGTCAAAGAGTTGCCTTCAAGCCAAATGTAGGTGAGGCCAAGCTTATAAATTGCCACCATTAGTATTATATATTTCTTGAAGTCTAATCTTTGGAATAGAACATGCATTGGTTTTGAAAGAAGCAGTATATATAAGATAATTCCAAGGTGATCTCTAAGAATGAATCTCAAACCAACTCTCCCATTAGACCAGGAAATATCAAAGTTTATCTTGACTTGATCATGGAGTGAGGTTATCTTGGAAACAACATGAATGGAGATAGAAAAAGGTAGTCTCACTAGGCCACCAATACCCTAGTGCTGTTAATCCTTAGCTAACCGTTCTCAATGCTTGACTGCATTCTTGTGCAAACCAAAGAGCTGATAAGTAAATATTGTCAGCCATATGTTGAGCCACCTGAAAGGCGAACTTATTTCTAAAGTTATGAATAGATTAGGCTACATAACAAATAAATTGTTATGGTACCTCCGACACTGATACTACTGATTGGAGAATCTCTCAGATTGTAGAATATAGATTCATATCTATGATTGTACATCCATTAATGAAATTGATACCGTAAGAAGAAAGAGAAATTTTGAAAAGATATATAACATAATTTAATTAGATATGCAAGACTTCACTAGAAAAGAAAAAATTACTTACAAGAGAAGAACTGATACTCTTAATCCATACAATAATCTCTCAACAAGAAGCTCCAAATTCCTCACAAAAGCTCTCAAATGTTAGCAAGACTCTCTAGTCCTTACAGGCTTTCTCTATCACTACCACCCTCTCTACCTAGCCTCTATCCTCTATCCTCTTCTTAAAGATCCTGAGATTATGTACTAGTCTCTGTATCGAAGAGCACTTTGATAAGATTCAAGATGTTCAAATTATATCAAAAACAGAGTCCAAACCAAGTCAAAGCCCCAAGAAAAATGGCTACAAACCATATCACGCATGTATGGACCGCGTGCCACATCCATGGATGTGCACTCCTTGTGGTGCATGCATAGGTGGGCTGAGTAAAGGCATACCCAACAATCTCTATCTCGATTTGGCATTTAGTCTCTACATAACTTTTGAGAGCTCGTCTCTATACCTGGGATAAATACCTGGCTGCTCATGGATAGGTAAATATGGGAGTTGAGCCGAGCCGCTCGATCCTACCTTCATTGTATGATGTGCTCTACCTTATCTAAGCCTACTTAGGATAACTTCATATAGTAATAGAAACTTCACTCTGTGACATTATCTATTGTCATCTCAAGTCTCGTATCTCGTGCCTGATCCACTTGCTTTTAAAGCTTTATCTCGTACTGGGTTCTCATCTACATCAAGGACTCTATTTTATACTAGACTCTCTATCAAGAGGTAATATACTTTACACTTATTTTCCTTCAATACAACCCTACTACTATGTATGACCTTTAAGATTTCATCATCAACTTTTCATATATAGTTACTTGAATCTAGTATACTAAGTAAAATTATATTTCTTCTGAAACTAAGTATATATATCGAAGCACACCTAATTTCTTTGCTGCTCTATTATGTGTCCGCAATCTAACTATCCTAATGCCCTTGATGGCATAGATCGATCCATCTAGTAAATGAACAGTGCCCTCATTGCTCTCTAGAGAGTTAAACAGTTCCTTTTTAAAATAAACATGATACCACAAGTTGAATAAAAAATCTATTACAAGAAAGAAGTAGATATCTTGTCGGATACCATGAGTACCTCACTATATCCGTTATTATCACTACCATTGATTACCATCGCAGTAGCCTTTATCTGATTCTTAAGTTACGAGTAATTTATGATATGATATCCTAACTCATCATACCGGTAATATCTAATCTTGCTCACATCCCTTGACTTGGATTTGGACCATCCACCTCACGATTCTTATTGCTTCGTCCTATGCCATCTGCACCTCTAGTCATCGCCAAATTTTAGTTGCTAGTTGAACTCAAAGTCTAGTTCTCTCACTTGAGAATCTCGCTCTAGAGTAGCACTATAGTAACATATTCCATTTTGATTGTATTCTTTCCTACTAGAAGAGTAATTATCAAGAACTCAAAAGATGAAAAATGTGACAATAGCAAGACCAGCACCTTGGTCTTCTCTTCAACTTTTTGGCCAACATTCAAAAAATCGATGAGGATCCTTTGAAAGTTGTTGAGATGCTCTTGTATGCTCTGCCCCTCACCCATATACAATTGATAGAACTACTTTTACAGTAAGAGAGTATTGGTGAGCGACTTCATTATGTATATCTCCTCGAGCTTTATCCATATCGTCGTTGGAGAAGACTCGCTAAATACATAAATTACCATATCATCTACTAAGTATAAGCAGATTGTGCTTATTACTTGTGATGTGGCTGGATCACTGACGTGGGGTAGACAGATTGACATGGAGTCTCTATCAAATGCCATGCTGGATTTTCAACATGGGCCCCTTCGCCGTGCAGAGCTCCCCCAAAATAGCAGAGTCGCCTGCCGAAGTCGAGCTCCGTCCTCCGCCAAGTCGGTCCCTGCCGGGGTGGGACGCATAGGCCGGAGCCGAGCGTAAGTCCTCCCACAAGGGGGGCCCCTTAGGATCGGGTCCCGTGGTCAGGAGTCGAGCCCAAGTCTCCTCCGCCACGTGGAGCCCCTACGAGGTCAAGTCCCCTGGGCTGGGCTGCGCCCCACCCACCTCCGTCAGGTCGAGCTCGCCCGAAGCCGAGTTCAACTGGTCCGGAGTCGAGCTCAGCCCTCCTCCGCCCAACTGAGCCACCACGAGGCCAAGCCCCTCGGAGTTGGGCCCCATCTCTCCAGCTCGGTCCCCAGCTCAAGCAGAGGCACCAACCGCCAAGGAAGCGGCGCCTCCCCTGTAAGGACGATGGCGGGCCTCCCGAGGGCTGTGCGGCAGCGCCTGCCATGCCGTAATTAATATCCACAGCCGTCACTCACACCAGAAGGGAAGAAAACCTCCTGACCAAGGCGCCATGCTCTCCACCAACTTACCGTACCGCCAGGAGAAGGACCCAGCCAGAGGGCGTGAGTCTCGAGGGCGATGGCCTGCCGATTGAGATCTTGCCAGGCTTCCCGGAATGGAGCAAATAGAGGGAATGTCAGAGCGCATGGAAGCTTCCCCAGCCATCTATCAGAAAAGGCATCCCGTCTATGGCATGATACCTCGTCATGCACGTCTGACGACATGGGGGGATCCTGAGACAAGCTAGAGTAAAAACCCAGCCAGGGTAAGCCAAAAGTAAGTAAGCAAAGCAAAAAAGATGAAGAGAGACCACTGGGACGGGCGACAGAAAAAAAGGAGAAGGGCCACACAGGAGGACTCTTCCACCTCGGCCATCACCTCTCCCAGCCCGCTCTCACTTCCATTCACACCACACTCACTCCTCCTAGCGTGGAGCTAATCCCGAGGGGCTCGACCAGGAGGATCTGTTCCCCTGAATCATCACTGACTTGACCGTCGGAGCGCCCCCACCGAAATCCCCGGCTCAGGTCACTGATGCTGTTTCTTGCAAGTTCCGAGGCACAGGAGGCATCCCGAGGAGGCGGACGGGTGATCATCGACGCCACCAGCAGTTACGGGACATGACAATCCTGGCGGCAACAACTTGCATTTAAAGCTACCTCTAACTTTTATCTTTCATAGTAATTAGTCTCTCCTCGTATAAGAGTGCATCGATCAACTCCTTTTGGATGAGCATGTCTTTTATCCTTGCTTATCATAAAAAAAAGTACTCTTTCTTTCATACCGGTCAATCACCATCTTGATTGTGCTTATCTTCTCTATCTTATTTAACCTCAATCAACGTCGTCGCCATATGTATAGCCTTACTCAGATATCAGTTATTGTGATTCTACTTATACTAATACCACTTATTAGAGGATCCCTTAAATTACGGAATACGGATCCCCCATCCAAGATTGCAACTTCGTCGATGAAATTAATATCGCGAGAGGAAAAAGAAAGAAAAAAGATACACATCGTAATTTAATTGAACATGCAAGGCTTTACTATAAGAAAAA
The DNA here is from genome assembly GCA_021397845.1 of Areca catechu. Classification (NCBI taxonomy): domain Eukaryota; kingdom Viridiplantae; phylum Streptophyta; class Magnoliopsida; order Arecales; family Arecaceae; genus Areca; species Areca catechu. The sequence goes on from CM038045.1 coordinate 186,771,663, forward strand.
AGTCATTTACAAGAAAAAAACTCACACCCTCAATCTTGTACAATAATCTCACAACAAGTAGTCTCAGATCCCTCACAAAATCTCTTAACTTTGAAGAAGACCCTCTAGCCCCTATATACTTTTTCTACTGCTATCACCCTCTATACCTAGCCTCTATCACCTTTTTAAAAATCCTAAGACTGTATATTGGTCTTTGTGTCAAAGAGCACTTCGACAGAATTCTAGAAATTCAAACTATATCGAAAACGGAGTTCAAACCAAATTAAAATCATATAAAAAAGTATAGCAGACTATGTCCCATGTGTATGGACAATGTAGATTGCATTGCACTTTATAGACCATGCACTCTTCGTGGCGGTGAGTTGAACAAAGACTGAAATATAATTTAAAATAGATATAATTAAATAGATAATAACCCTTAAACAAAATATAATAGATATAAGATCCTAATAACTTTTAAATATATATATTATGAAATACTATTACTACACAAAATTCTAATGTAATGTGTGTGTATATATATAGCCAACTAATATACTATGGTAAAGTTACAAGAATATGATTCAACCTATATATAATAAGAAATAGAAAAATGTCTAAAAGATATATAATACAATATAGTAGGATTTTTAGTAATTATACTTTCACTATTAAATAATATTATAATTATAAAAATATAATAAATATTATAAATAGTAATATAGTAAAAGATCTTCGTGAGATATAAGTCATAAAAAGTGTTAAATGTTTCGTTAATATCAACATAAATAAATATGCTCATTAATAATCTCATAAACTTTATGTTAATTTTGTAGCATTAATAAAAAAAATTTAATTGATATGATTCAATAAACTGTTGGGGTTAAAGCACGATCACAAATAATTACACTCAGGATAAATTTTAACCCCTATGTGCTAATTAAAATAGGCAATAACCCAATAATATCAATCCAGCAAAAGCAAATCAAACCAAAGCACAAGAAAACCGGATTTATGTGAAAAACCTTTCAATGTGGAGGTAAAAACCACGGGGCCTGGAACCATATCAACTTTCACTATAATCAAATAATGGGTAAAGCAAGGTTTTTCTCTCTAGCAAACTAGAGGCTCTCCAAACAGCATATGATAATCATCTCAGTATAAAATTTAAATATTGCTGAGGAATACAGGAAGAAAATAGGGAAGATCTCACCAGAGTCAAATATTTGCCGATTACACAGGAGGAATCATAGCAATCTGAACCGTTCACTTTATAGAGCTCACTACCGTGAACAACATATTAAAATTTCATCTTGATTAGATTTTGAATTGCCATCCGATCAAGACCTCGAAGGATTAAAATATTTTTCTCCTTTTTGTTTTCTCTCTCTCGGCGCCGCTCGGTTCTTTCCGCTGTCGCACGCTCCCACGAAAACAAAGGTCTCGGCCTTAAGCCCTTTTAATAGGACAAGTCCAATCTATGGGCGGGACCCACAACAATTCTCCCCCTCACGTCCATATGGGGAGGACCAGCAAACTAGCACTAGCTCTGCAGGCTACAAGCTTTTCTGCATGTAATGATTTAGTCAGCATATATGAAGCATTATCATCTATATGAATCTTTTCCAACTATAGCAACTTCATTTACAAAGTGTCTCGTATCCAGTGATACCTCACATCAATATATTTCGACCTCGAATAAAAAGTCGAATTCTTGCTGAGATGAATTGCACTCTAACTGTCACAATATAGGATAAATTTTTCTTGTTTCATATCAAGTTCTTCAATAAACTTTTTCATCCATAATAGCTCCTTGCTGGCTTCTGTCACTGTAATATACTCTGCCTCTGTACTTAACAAAGCAATACATTTCTGCAATTTGGACTGCCACGAGATAGCTCCCCCTGAAAAGGTCATCAAGTATCCCGATATAGATTTTCTAGAATCAACATCACCTGCCATGTCTGCATCTGTATATCCATCTAATACAGGTTTATCTGTATCAAAGCATAGACATATTCTATAAGTTCCTCTAAGGTACCTGAGAATCCATTTCACTACAGTCTAATGCTCCTTCCCAGGATTAGAGAGAAATCGACCGACGACACCAACAACATGAGTAATATCCGGTCTAGTGCATACAATGGCGTACATCAAACTGCCAACTGCGGATGCATAAGGAATGTTCTGCATTTTCACATTTTCTTCTTCACTAGTAGGACACTGTTTGGAACTCAATCTGAAGTGACCTGCAAGTGGAGAGCTAACCGGCTTGGAGTTGCTCATCCGGAACCGCTCTAACATTTTCCCTATATATTTCTCGTGAGATAGCCATAGTTTCTTATTCTTCCTGTCACGAGCAATCCTCATACCAAGTATCTGCTTCGTTGATCTCAAGTCTTTCATAGCAAAGCACTTGCTCAATTCAGTCTTCAAGCTCTGAATCCTCTTAGCATCGTGACCAACAATCAGCATGTCATCAACATATAATAGGAGAATAATAAAATCATCACCAAACATCTTTATAAAAATATAATGGTCAGAAGTGGTTCTGTTATACCCATGATCTATCATGAAGGGGTTCTGTTATACCCATGATCTATCATGAAGGAATCAAATTTCTTGTACCACTATCGAGGAGCTTATTTCAAACCATATAAGCTCTTCTTCAGTCTGCATACCAGGTTTTCCTTGCCTTTAACTATAAACCCCTCTGGCTGCTCCATATAGATTTCCTCTTCAAGATCACCATGAAGAAATACTGTCTTCACATCAAGCTGCTCAATCTCCAAATTCAGACTGGCTGCCAAGCTAAGTACAACTCAGATCGAAGACATCTTGACCACGGGTGAAAATATCTCTTCAAAGTCAATACCTTTCTTTTGACTGAAGCCCTTCACAACCAGTCTTGCTTTATACCTTGGTTGTGAGCTATGCTCCTCTGTCTTGAGTCTGAACACCCATTTATTTTTTAGTGCTCTCTTCCCCTTAGGCAGCTCCACTAGATCAAATGTGTGATTCTCATACAAGGATTTCATCTCTTCTTGCATGACTTCAAACCACTTTTCTTTTTTTGCATGTGACATAGCCTTCTGAATGCATTCTGGCTCTCCTCCATCAGTCACCATGACATACTCATGTGGAGGGTATTTCTGAGAAGACCGACACTCTCTGGTAAACCTTCTCAGTTGCTGTTCTGCCATTTGTTGTGTAGAAGCCTGCTCACTATGCTCATCTGTTGCACTGTCACCATGTATAGGCTCATCATCGATTGCATCACCATCCTTTGTAGCCTATCCATCATCATCTACTCTGGCTTGAGATATAGGAGAAGGGTCAACAAATAATTCTGTAGTAGACTTTGGCTTATTTTCATTTTCTACATCCTCAATAGTTTGATCTTCAAAGAATACTACATCTCTGCTTCTAATCAGCTTCATCTCTACTGGATCCCATAGCCTGTATCCAAACTACTCATATTCATATCCAAGAAAAATATACTCCTTTGACTTGCTGTCAAGTTTTGACTGCTCATCTTTTGGAATATGAATAAAGGCCCAACATTCAAATACTTTGAGATAATCATAGGAAACTAATTTTCCTGTCCATACCTTCTCAGGAATATCACCATCAAGGGCATATGAAGGAGAAAGATTAATTAAATCAACTACAGTCCTCATAGCTTCACCCCAAAAGGAACTAGATAACTTTGAATGAGAAAGCATGCACCAAATTCTTTCAACAATGGTGCGATTCATCCTCTCGCCACTCCATTTTGTTGAGATATCTTGGGAATAGTCTTCTCCAATCTAATGCCATGTTGTCTGCAGTATCTCTCGAACGGATTCCGGTATTCACCACCATTATCTGCTCGGATACATTTCAGTTTTCTTCCTTTCTCCCTTTCAACACTGGCATGGAATTCTTTAAAGACATCTATTACCTGATTTTTAGATCTCAAAGCAAAGGCCCATAACTTTCGAGAATGGTCATTAATAAAGGTGACAAAATAAAGTGCACCACCAAGTGCCTTTGTGGTCATAGAGCATACATCAGTGTGAACTAAATCTAGCACATGCGATCTTCTATGAAAGAGAAGCTTATGAAATGAAACTTTATGCTACTTTCCATGTAAACAGTGAGTGCAAGGTTTCACGTGCATACCTTTTAAAGGAAGCAGGTTGTGCCTAGATAGAGTCTCAAGTCCCTTCTCACTCAGATGACCAAGCCGTCGATGCCACACATCTGTGGAGATTTCTTCAACTGCATTCACTACTCCACTGCGTACTTTAGCCTGCAATCTGTAAAAGCCATATTTCTTGCCTTTTGCTACAACCAGGAAACCTTTGGTGAGCTTCCATTTTCCTTCGCCAAAGTGATTGGAGTAGCCCTCATCATCTAGGACACATACAGAAATCAAATGCAATTAGATATCAGGAACATGCCTTACATTTCTTAACAACAGTCTGCACCCGATATTGATCTCCAAACAAACATCTCCTATGCCAATAATGTTAGCTACTGCATCATTTCCCATCCTAACATGCCCAAAATCATCTTTGGAGTAGGACGAGAAGATGTCTCTCCGAGATGTAACATGATATGTAGCAGCTGAATCAATTACCCAATTGGATTCTTGACATGTGAGGTTAATACATGCATCATCACATGCAATCACGATCTCATCATCAAATGCAACTGCAGTCGTACTCTGTGTATCTTCTTTCTTTCTATTAATTTTATCATGATCCTTTTGTATTTTTGCACTCTCTTTGAAAATGTCTTAGCCTTTTACAGTAGTAGCAAGTAACATCCTTTCTGGACTTTGACCGGCCTCTGGATTTTCCATGATTATTTTTATCATGGGATCCATTATCTCTTTTACCATTGAAGGATCTATTTTTACTTCTCCCCCTCTGCTCTGTAATCAGTGCCTCATAATTTGTATCTGTCAAACACTGCTCATTTCGTTTGTTTGCTTCATTCAATATACTTTTTTTGACCATAGTTAGGGTAAGTTTATCACTGGCAGTGGAATTACTCAGCGTCACCACCAACGTCTTCCAGCTATCTGGTAAAGAACTCAGCAAGATCAATGCCTGCACCTCCTCATCAAGAAGCAACTTTATTGTAGCCAACTGATTCAGGATCTCCTGGAAATTATTTAAGTGCTCTGAAGCATTCTGCCTATCTTTATACTTCATGTTCACCAGTCTTCTGATCGGGTAGGCTTTATTCTATGCATTCTTTCGCTGATATAAATCTTTTAGCTTCTTCCAGACCTGATAAGCATCCGTTTCTGTCGCAACATCATGGATCACACTCACATCAATCCATTGTCCGATCGTAGCCGTGACTTTTCTGTTCAACCTTTTCCACTCATCAGCTTTCACATTGTTTGGCATTATTCCCTGCAATTCAATTGGCTCAAACAGATCTCGGTAATATAATAAATCTTCCATCATCATCCTCCATAAGAAATAATTTGATGAAGTTAATTTAACCATACTGGATTTCTCCTCCATTTTAATTAGCACAAATACTGCCTAACCAGGCTCTAATACCAGTTGTTGGGTTAAAGCACGATCACAAATAATTATACTCAGGATAAATTTTAACCCCTATGTGCTAATTAAAATAGGCAATAACCCAACAATATCAATCCAGCAAAAGCAAATCAAACCAAAGCACAAGAAAATCGGATTTATATGGAAAGCTTTCCAATGTGGAGGTAAAAACCACGGGGCTTAGAACCATATCAACTTCCACTATATCAAATAATGAGTACAGCAAGGTTTTTCTCTCTAGCAAACTAGAGACTCTCCAAACAGCATATGATGATCATCTCAGTATAAAATATAAATATTACTGAGGAATACAGGAAGAAAACAGTGAAGATATCATCAGAGTCAAATATTTACTGATTATACAAGAGGAATCACAGCGATCCGAACCGTTCACTTTGTAGAACTCGCTACCCTGAACAACATATTAAAATTTCATCTTGATCGAATTTTGAATTACCATCCGATCAAAATCTTAAAGGATTAAAATATTTTTTTTCCTTTCGCTCGGTCCTTTTCGCTGTCGGACAAAAACAAAGGTCTCGACCCTAAGCCCTTTTAATAAAGCCGGTCCCATCCATGATTGGGACACATAACATAAACTAATAAAATTATATTATATTATTATATTTGATAAAAAATCATATTTGATATTTTTTATTTAAATTAAAAAAATATTATTAATATTATTAATATGTACATGATAAATGAAAAAGTAGTACCTTCCTTTCTTTTCACGGAGCGGAGCAAGATGATAAAGCATTCATACAGTACGGGCAAAAAATCCTGAAAGAGCATGATTAGTATTCTGTGCAGCTGGAATTTTTAATGCATTCCAAGATATTAAAGAATATTATAAATGTTAAATTATATTAATTTTTTTATAATATTATTATGCCAGCACCTTCGCCAATGGCTAAGCCCGTCGCAACTCACTGCACGCACCAATTACTAAGAAGCCACGGTGGACTCAACACGCGGAGCATCCGGTTTCGTTTAAAACGGCTTACTCACATCTTCCACGCGCCAAAACGGACTCCAAAGTTCCGCTCCTCCACGCCTCTTCGACTCCGATTGCTGATCAGATTTCAGAGAAGACACCATATAAGAGAAGGAACTCCCCCAGCCAACGCCTCAAACCCTAGAACCCGAATCGGTGATGACGTCCCCAGAGGAGACGCCGGAGGAAAGCCCCCACCACCAGCTGGCGGCCGGCAGGCGGAAGGGCACGCCGAGCAGGCCGTGGCTGGTGGTATCGGAGTCCGGGCAGGCGTGCTTCGAGGAGGTGGAGAAGCACTCGATCATGCGGCGGACGGGTATTCCGGCGCAGGATCTGAGGCTCTTGGATCCCCTGCTGAGCTACCCTTCGACGATTCTGGGGAGGGAGAGGGCTATCGTGCTCAATCTGGAGCACGTCAAGGCCATCATCACGGCCACCGAGGTGCTCATCCCCAACTCCGAGGACCCCATTGTCGCCCCTTTGGTCCACGATCTCCAGTCTCGCCTCTCAAATCCTTCTGGCGCTCCTCATCAGGTAATGATGGTGTTCTTCTTTCTGCTTTTGGATCTGTTTTTTTTTTTTTTATCTACTTTGAAAATTTGATCTTTGTTGTGATTTTTGGTTTATTAGGTCAGACAGACGGTACGACTCCTATATTTCAAAGTTATTTCTTCTGGATTTTTAATCATTAAATGATAGTAGTAATCTAGATAAGTGCAAAAGATTAAAGGTTATGGTTTCGAAGTTATGATCTTTTTGCTAAGATTTTTTCTATGTTATCTTTCATGTTTGCATTAAAATAATGTTGGGATTTTTTCTCGATAAGGTTCTGTTTGGATTTTCTTTTAGTATTGGGTTGAAAATAGATTTATGGATTGGACTAATACAATTATGAAGTTCTACAAATTGGGCTAGACAGAATATCTATAAATAATTTTGGAGCTGACTGGCCCAAATTCTGTACGTAGAGAAAAAAAAAAAAAACCTAATGGCCTTTCTATTTTTCTTCTTACAGGATCCAGACCAAGTTATTCTTGGATATTTTACGAATATAGATCTAGCCTAGTATGTAGCATGTGATCTTTTGTTAGTTGTACTAGCTCAATTCATAAATTTTACAAAATTTTCAATCTAATCTTATATGAAAATCTAAATAGATCTGATATTAATTAGAATTTAGAGGGGGCTAGAAAAAAATTTCCATTCTTTATAATAATATTTCTTCTCTTTATCATTCTTTAAAGAATTTTAACACAAACCATGTTTCTTTTTTTTTCTTTTTTTCTTTTTTTTTTTTTCTTTTTTTTACTTGATAAAAAGATAGGGAAAGCCCACAAATAGTTTAGAACGATCTCTCTACTTACCCAAGATTAGAAATTTGTTGCAACAATCATTTTGCTTTGATGAAATGATTACAAAATGCTATTATGTCCGAAGGTTGCAGGGTCCAGGAATAAGTTATTACCTTTTGAGTTCAGAGTGCTTGAAATCTGCCTTAAATCTACTTACAGATGCCTTGAAGCTGAGGTATGCATTCCACATTTTTTTTTTTTCTTTAGATAAATTGTGAGTGGTTCTCATCTTCATGCTTTGCCATTTGTATGGCTGTTTACTTAGTGCGACGTAATGGCTGTTAATTACAATATAATTTTTTTCTCTTTTTTGGTGAGTAGTTACAATATAGATTTTATTAAGACATTATCTCTAGGTTGTCATGTATTTTCTCTACCCATTATAGTATTTCTTTTTTTTTTTTCCTTTAAAAAAATACCATTAAAATGTAGCAACAACAACAAATTAAATTATCAAACTCCAATCCCAACTATTTTGCGATTTATTTCCTCCAAATTATTTTTAAAGTGCTACTCTTTTTTGTGTGCACTCAAGGTGTATACACATGCACGTCAGTGCATATGCATGCATCTTCAGTATCTCCTTCCTTAACCTTTTAAAGAAATTCAACCCTTTTTCTACAAGCATCCATGCATCCAAGTTGTACATGCTTATATCATCGTTCTTCAACACTTTGCTTTCAGTAGCAGCACTATTCTTCTCATTCTTCACCTTATCTTTTTTGTTTTTACCAAACATTTGCCTCAGCATTCTTAATAATCCTACCCACAATTTATGAGCTTGAGATCTTATGGTTTCCCCTAATTTTTGTTTTTTAAAAGGGCTTACTGTTGCCTTATGAAATTCCATCATTATCTTTTTTTAGAAAATTCCCTCAAATAATTCAAATAGCATGGTTTGATTAGATAACCTATAAATGCCCACTCAACCCATCAAGAAAATTCTAGTTCTATAAATCTTCAGCTATCTACATTTCTACAAATCTTGGCCATCAATTTTGATCAAATACTTCATTTTTTGTTTATTTTTTGCTGTGTATATGTTTCCTATACTCTGTTTGATTCTATCAATGTTTATTTCTTATCCTCCATAGCTTATCGACCTAACCTTGTAGATGAGCAAAGGCCAGATAATAATAAAAATAATTGATTTGGTTAGATCTAGAATGTTTGGAAAGAAATCTTTGCTTTTTTGTATTCAAATTATAGCTCAGGGTGACTGCTATGGCACAACAAAGATTCCTTCGCGATATAGAAAATTAAAAATAAAAGAGTAATAAAATAGATAGAAGAAGATTGTTAGATTTAAAAGAAAGGAAGTGGAGGAATGCTGGAATTGGACCCGGGTGGACTCAGTAGGATGGAATTAGCCTACCCATGCCCCTTGTTTCCAAGCAATCATCTTCCATGGCTCTTGGTAATCTATCTCTCTTGTACACGTTGAATGGCATGACTATAATAGTGGATGGCTTGCATTGATGGTCTCTCCTCTTATATGTCTCCTCTATTCTCATGGCTCCCCAACACTACCACTAGTGCCTAATGACCGTCTCCTCACCCTCTAGCAGGGCTTCCTTCTCCACTACTTCTACTTATCCTCCTCCCCTCCACTTATCGATCTCTGTTGCCATAGTCAAATCCTGCTTCTACAACCTTGATCATGCCCATCTTCAACCTCTCCTATATCATTAATTCATCTTTTCACCATCTCAACCTGCTTTGTCCTCATCCTCTCCATTCATTGCCTCTTGTATACTATCACTTAGTTGATGGTAAGGCTCTCATCCACTTCTATAAGAACATAGGAGAAAAAGGAGGTGATGAAAATTGGGCTACATAAGTTTTGGGTCAAGCTTTAAGCTTATGGCTATGCTCAGTTTTGGATTCTAGTTGTACCTGGGTCAGAGCGGGTCAGAGCCTATGTAGTCTCAACTTCAGGGGAAGAATTGATAATAAGCATAAAACCATCACTTTATTTCTACATTTGTTTGAATAAAATGTTTAGCTAATTGTAATCATTTCATCTTTTAACTTTTTTTGTCTTCCTAATTGATCTGTCGGATCTATGTACAACTCGAGGCTTGAAGAAAAAAAATTAGTCTAGGCTTGGGTAAGGGGATGGAAAATAACCTATCCTAATGCATTTCCTTCCCTAAAGTGCATCAAGTAAAATGGGGTCTTAGGGCCCTTATTTCAATAAAATATACTATATACAATTCCAAGACCGCTAATCAGAACTAGATATTAAAGTTTTATATAGACTTTTAAATTATATCAACCCTTAAAAATAGGAAATTAGGATGAAAATAGGAATTAAAATCTAAGACTAAAAATAAATTCATTCATTAAAGTCTTTAAATTCCCAATTACATCAGATGCTTCCATTTTATTTGATCACTTGCTCGTGATCCTCCAGATGTTGGCGCATGATGAATTCAACCATTGAAACCATATCACTCATGATAAAGCCTAATATTGATTATCCTCGTGATTATATCCTGATATGTGAGAGATTTTCATTTTTCAACTAATACTAACATTCCGCTTGGTGAAGCATAGGACAATATTGTTCCTTTGGATCATTAGGTGGACGATCAAATGGATCTAGGAAATGGTTCTCAATTTTGAGTTATTGGATGCTTGTGGATTTTGATTGTGTTCATCATGTGGTGGATCTCTTGCTGAGGAATTGAAAACCATTAAATCTATGAACACATATTCACTGCTTATTGGTCCCTTGGGAAATCTTCAATTCTATCATAATAATATGTTCCATCGTTAGATCTTCAACTATTTGCTTTTCATCTTATGATTGGAGTTCTTTTCATGTACTGGGCCCTCTTCAGATAATGGAGTTCAATACGGATATATTCTATCATACAAGAATTAGATCTAATACCAAAAAAATACTGGAATTAGATCATATGTTAGGATTTTTAATTAGTGGTGGATCTATAATAATATGTTCTACTGATTGCATATCTAAGTATGTGAGCATGTCTTCAAGCGAAGAATTATGTGACTTCATAAAATCAATAATGTTGTCTACTTGCGTTGCATGTAAATAGATTTGGATTGAAGTTGTTTAAAGTCTCTTGTTGCAAATGTGATGCTTGGATTTGGTTTAGATCTTAAATAATTTAACTCCAAATAGGGATTAGCTAGGCTTGTTAGATTGCAAAAATCCAGGGAAATTCACCCTAAAAAATTTTAAAATAGGATGAAAGTAGGAAACAAAACTCTTAAGGGTCTATTTGGATGATTAGGCTCAAAATTTTATAGGATTCGTGAGTTGGGCTAATACAACTAGCTAAATCAAGCTGGGCTAGGTCTTTCTTTATAAATACGAAAGAACTATTAGATTAGGTGGATTCGAATCCTATAGGGAAAAAAAACCTACCTGTTGGATCGATACCCCTAACCATTCTTACAAAAGGAACGTCCATGTTATAAGAGGCATGTTTATCTCTCTTAAACAGGCAGCGCAGCAACCCCGAGGCACTCGAGTCGACCCCTCCGCCGACTCCCACAAGAGCTACCCAGGATACTAAACCTCGAGTCGGCTCGCTGGAGACGAGGACCACAGCACCAACCAAGGGACGTTGAGTGGCACCAGATCCGCCTTGCCGGTGGCACCCACATCCCCGTGGGCCCAGACCCTACATCCGGACGAACCACGAGGGTACGAGCTAGCCCAGCCAACAATCCCCCCCCCCAGCGAAACAACCGAGTTTTTCCCCCTGCGGAGACTCGAACCCGAGACCTCGGCTCTGATACCAGTTGTTGTCCAGGTGGCTTCCCAAGAGGGGGGTGAATTGGGATAATAAAAACTTTAGCAAGTATGTGCAATTTAAAATCCTTTTGGTGTTGTGGTGAAATATGCAATGCGGAAGTAAATAATAGTACAATCAAGGCAATCACAAACACGAGATTTAGAGTGGTTCGGAGCAACCTGCTTCTACGTCCACTATCCAAGATATCACTTGGGATTTTCATTATATTCTTCCTAGAATACAGTCGGATTGTTTTACCGGGATCACGATTCAAACCCAACTCCCTTTGGTTTTTACACCGGCCTCACCAAAGAAACCCACTCTTGGTTTTATACCGGGATCACCAAGAAATCCAAACTTGGTTTTGCAACGGGCTAACCAAAAACCCAAACTAAAGTAAAACAAGTAAACAATGCAACATAAAATACAAACTCTCAAAGAGTAGATGGTTGCCACTTTAGCTCATTGAATGTAGCTCTTATAAGCTCTCATCTTTCTTCAAATAAAGCTTCAAGAATTGTGATAGGAAGTGAAGAACCCTCTCTTGAATTTGAACATTGAAGCTCTCTCCAAAATCTGAAATATAAACTTGAAAAATCATTTTTCTTCAATTTCTCTTCCCCTCTTTAATCACTTTTTTTTCTTCACTTTGATCCATCATATATATGTTTTGGAAGTGTTCCCATGTTATTTTGATCGTTGGAGTGCCTTGGAAATCGAAATATGATTGTTTGGAACCGTTGGAAGGAAGAAAAACAATTTCTGTAACTAGCCATTGGAGTGCCAAAACCCGTCACTCGAGTCGGCTCGAAGTCTCAGTTAAGAAAACACAAACTTTGGACGAGTCGGCTCCTCTGGGTCGAGTCAGCTCAAGTAATTACAGTTCTACCATTCTGGAGTCATTTTATTGAATAATTACAGTTCTACCATTCTGCAAGAATCGGCTTTTGATTCATTAGTCGGCTCGAGCTGAACTCCTTCAAATGCTTCCAAACCACTCCAAACTTCTTCTAAATCATTTCAAACATCTTCTAAACCTATGATACTTTACAAAAACAATCTTTACAAGAATAATTAGTAACATAATCATGTATCAATATTTTGTAATCATCAAAATCAATCCTATGGTCAACACTAGCACTTTTCATATCATATATGCTTTTAGCTATTGTAGTACTTCCTTTTATGTATATTCCTAATAATCTTTAATGTGCCACTAGGTTCACCTTTTTCATCAAAGCCTATCAAATAGTTTATTATGGTAATCTACTCTCTCTCTCTCTCTCTCTCTCTCTCTCTATATATATATATATATATATATATATATATCACAAAGTTTGAGCTTTATTAACGTGCAAATTCTCATTTAATTTCTCCTTGGAAGCACTTTAATTTTCTCCTGAATAAAAAATAAGAAAGTTTTAAGAAAAGTTTTTTTTTTTTTTTTGACGAGATGGAATAGTCATACACTCATACTATCATAGTATGATCACATCCAACAAAATCAAAACTAAAATATCATGAAAAGGAAAAGAAACAATATCATGGTTCATCCAACGGACTTCGCTAAGTGCTTCACCACATAAAAGGCGGCCCAACCTGCAATGCTATTTGCTTTCCTAAAGATATATGTGACTCAAAAGAGACACAACTCGCTGCCGTACTCTAAGCTAAGAATATTTAAAAATTACTAGATCTAGTAAAAGTTATCATCAACATGTCTTCAACTTTTGTGTATGTGTAAACTCTAGACAAATATGATTTAATCAGCAAGATTTTCATCATTAAATCTTTCCTCTGGTGACATTTCTTAACCCTACAATTGCAGTATCTAATAGACGAACTCTATATTATTCAAAACTCAATACATGTTACAGTATAAACCTCATTCCTAAATACAAGAAGCTATATAACTTAATTTCTTCCCATAAAACTTTTGGTTTTATGTCCAACAGCTAGCAGCTACAATGCGTAACATTGTCAGGTAAATGTTGATGCTTTGATCTCTAAATTCCTTCTTAAGTTATTCGGAAGCCTCAGTAAAACTATTTAGATTGGTAAGTACTTGTTCAACATCATCCAATTCCTCTAATCAATAAAACACGTATCAGCAGGATGTGCTTATGCATGTGCCGTTGGTGTTTTGACTGCACTCATTTTGACTATTATGGATTTTTTTAAAAAAATTCTTTGTGATTATTTTATGTTTCTAAACTATTTTTAGCTGCATAGGATTTTATTTTATTTTATTTCTAATGTCTTACTTCTTCAATAAAGCTCTATATATCTTCTCATCTTAATTTATTTATATCAGACGTTGAGCTTGGAGCAACAGGCATATCCAGCTTTAGATGGTTTGACTTCAAAAATTAGCACCCTTAACCTTGAACATGTTAGACATATCAAGAGTCGCTTGGTTGCAATATCATGGCGTGTGCAAACGGTAAGAAGTTAAAGCTATAAAATAATCTGCAAAATTAACAATATTGCAAGTTTGTTATAACAGTTCATGAATATATTTTTGCCATTTAATGAATTATATTTGTTTGGAAGAGGAGGGAGTGGGGGTTGGTTTCACTCCCTCCCTCTCCCTCTCTCTCTCTCTCTCTCTAAAAAGAAAAAAAGAGTTATATTTGTTTGGACTTGAGTAGTTTCTTTCTAATTAGACAAAAAAAGTTGGCTACATTAATTTAGTAGTTATTTCATGCCCAATTTCATAAATGGGCATCAATGTTGGCATCCTTGTAATTTTTTTTTTTTCTGTTTCTTAATTAAAATTTTATAGGTTTTCTCCTTTCTGGCATTTTTGATTTGTAGATTTTTAAATGCTAATATAATATGTTTTAACAGATAAGGGATGAACTAGAACATTTATTAGATGATGACAGTGATATGGCCAAGATGTACTTGACAAAGAAGCTTTCTCATCAACATAATGGTGAATCTTCATCAAGAGTTGAGGTAGATAATGATGCATTTCAACTAGAGGTGGACAGGTAAGCTTTATTATTGTCATCGAAAAATTAAAGCATAATTTATAAGCATTACAAGTGACATTAAAGTTGTTTTTCCAATAACTGAAGCCATAAATCGTCTTATTCAAAAGTTCTTCCATGTCTTATCCAAGAGATTAAATCTTGGTATCTGGGCTGTGTCCATTTGCTCCTGGGCCGATACAATTCCAGGAAGGGTAGACCAAAACATTTAGTATACTGTTTAAGACAGAACAGTGGTTCACAATTATTGCAGTATCTGTTCGGCATTTTTTTTTGAGAGAAATAATATAGCCGATTAGGTTACTTCCTTCGTAGCTGCGTATACCGAAAACTGGATCTGGTATCCTGATGATCCTTGTTCTCGAATCTTGTACGATGTTTTATATTCTGATTGTTTAGATTGCTCTTATATTAAATTGATATGACCGTTCATCTATATTATATATATATATATATTGCAACCCATTACTATCGTCGATAACGTCCCTATCTGGACCGAAATCATTGGTGCTATCAATACAAACCAGAATCTAATTATTAATTGGACTTTGTTAGGACATAAACTCATCCTAAATGGTACCATTAGGAACAAGTCATTTGTTTACTAAATATGGTGCAAATTGTCACTTTGAATGAAATCTAATTATGTATATGCATGTATGTACCTATATGTGTATGTATGTGAACAAGGTCTATTCATTATCCATTACGACGTGATCAAAGTGCATGATCTGTTACTCTAATAATTTAGAGAAATTTGTAGTAAAATTGTTGCATGTTTGATTTGTTTTATTTGATTTTCAATTATTTAACCTTACCAAAAGATATTGATGGTTTTTGTCTCTTCTTATTTGTGAAGTTGTAGAGATTGCTTTTAATTTACTGCTTACAGGTCGTTTTATAACTTTTACTTTTGTGCGAGAATTTGTGAATAGAATCATTGACAATAAATAAAATTAAGATTAAAAAAATAGTAAAATAGAAAATATTTAAAAGAAATGCTCTAGTCATTATTTTCTCTTTTTATATTATTGTATCATCATACTCATAGTAAATTTTATCATTTATAAATGATTTTAAATATATATAATCAAATTTATAGTAGTTAGAAGAAAAAACGTCTTGGATTGAACCACTGTCCCTCAAGTTCTGCCGTTACCCCTTTTATTTTATGAAAACTTACAAAAAAATTAGGATTTCTTGGAAATTATTTTAGGAATAGTGAAATGAAAAAGGAAATTTAATTTTTTCTCTTTTTTTCCCCTATTCTACTAGCTCTTTTCACAAAAGTCAACAATGAAATAATAAAATACTAGAAGTATTTTCTATTCTAAATAGGAAAAATATGAGAACATATAAAAAGATAAGAAAATTAATTATCAATTAATACAATAAACATATATCAATAAGGAAGAAAAAGTGTAGACATAGTTTATTAAGCTCAAAATTATAAAAAATGAAACATTAACTTTAGTAATGCTTAAGACAATATGTTCTCACTCATCTAATTCTTAGTCTTATACATTTTATAGAAAATTGTAAATGAGACATAAATAAATAGAGAAAATGAAAACATAAGGGGCACAATAGAGAGTATGTTAAGAAGAGAAAAACTAGTAGGGTTTTTCTTCTCTTATCACCTAATTCAAGGTGAGCAAAAATTGTATGATATAGTAGATCATTAAAATAAGTAATTTCAACCATGGCAAAAAAAACTAATTTTTTTGAACATTTAGTTTGATCTTAATGATGTTGTTGAACCAAGAAATTAATGGCCAAGAAAGGATGAGTAGCAGGGTTTTCACTTTGTGTGATTACTCTATAGAGTCACTCGTCCATTATTTGTCAATTAAAGATAGTCTGTTTGGACTACTATTAAAGGTAGGCTTGAGATCTCTAGAAGGCGAAGTATTATTATTATTATTTTTAAGATAGATTAGTATAAGAAACAAGTTTCGATAGAGATGAAATTTGGATGGGATCAATTAGTAATATACTAGTTTATAAGGAAAGAAAGGAATGGTATCATTTTTTTAAGTAGACTCAAAGTATTTTCTTATGTAATTGTTCAACAATGATCAAGGATTAGAGTGCGTATTGTAGTAAGAACTCAAAATATTGTAAAAAGGTTGTTGGCTGCCTTTTTAATTTTACTAAATTGTGGTATCCTTCGTATAATCTTCGATTCTTTGGAAGGTCCCATTGGCTATATTCTTTTCTTTGTGACAAATAAATGGTGTACTTCTAGCTATCCTCTCTTTTCAAAAGAAAGATTTATTGGAATTGTTAATTCTAGATTCTAGCAATTTCTTTCAAAAATTTCTTTAACTTTTTGCTATAGTTATTTTGTTTTGGAATGTCCTAATATATGCCTCCGGTCATGTCAAAGAAGTTTCTAGCATCAAAGTATCTCTATTTTCAGGTATAAAGATTTTAAAGATCAGATAGAAAGTATCTATGGAAACTTACCTACTTTTAAGCCTAACATTCAAGAGTTGGAGACGCTTCTTGAGGCTTATTTTGTGCAGATTGATGGCACTCTAAATAAATTATCTCGTGTAAGCTGTGCTTTCCTTTATCTTGCAATCCTTAAATAACTTGACATCTTTTTATTTTCTTATGAATATTTGATATAATTATTATGAGTTTTATTAGGAAATATATAATAAGATAATTTGCTAAAACTATTCGTAATAAACATGGGCTAACACATAAAAGTTTGTACGTTTCAAAATATCATTCTAAATGTCAATTTAACATTGAAAAAAGTAGGGTTCTAGAATTGTTATTAAACTAATATTTTTCTCTTTATTTTTATATTAGGGTTTTTTACCAATATATCTTTTTAATATAGCTTATTGCATATTGACCCTCCAAATATTGATATTTGCCTATATATGCTTAAATTATTCTATTGTTGCAAGAAATCACCTCCCATTGGCTTTTTGGAGGATGGTATTGAATAAACAACTATTTCAAGTATCATACTAATACCCTTTTACCCTAGTATTATTTGAAAAAATAGCTTTTTGTTTGTACCGAAAAGAACTATATTACTATATAAATTTTCAAGGATATTATTATGATAAGGTAATAAAGGTATTTACTTCAAATGGTTATTAATAAAGTATGATATCAGCCAAAAATTTAATTTGATTGGTATCCATGCAAAAATAGAATGATTTGAGGTGTGCAAATAGTGATTGTGGAGATTAAATATAATGAGGTATGGTTGTAAAAGCATATATGCAAAATATCATTTATCCTGATATATTGAGAGAACTTTGGATATCGTCATGCATTCAATCTATACTTTTAACATACTAGTGCATAATATATTTTGTTTTTTAAAAATATTACTTATTCCAAAAATAATGATTGATAGGAAAAAAATTTGATAAAAATGGGAAGAATGTTATTAAAAATGGAAATTACATCGACCTTCGAACTTTAGATAATTGTATAGATTCATATTTGTCTCTTGATTGCATAAAGTTTGACATAATGCTAAAATTGGTTTTTTTATGTAAACCAAAACAAATATGTCTAACATCATTGCTCTAACATGCTATCATATAGGATTTTTTGTATAGTTTTTGTTAATAAACTCTATTCTCCACTATAAAATTAACATTAATACTAGTAGTTATTTCGTATCTTTCTTCGCATTACTTACTCAAATTTGCCTTTTATTTATTTAATTTGCTTGAAGTTGAGGGATTATGTTGACATCACCGAAAATTACATCAAGATCATGTTAGATGAAAAACAGAATCGATTGCTAGAGATGGTGGTCGTGCTCAGCTCCGCAACAGTGATAGCCACTGCGGGTATTGTGATTGTTGGTATATTTGGTCAGAATATTCACATTGAGCTCTTTGATCTTTCAACATATGCCCAATTCTGGGAGATAACTTTTGGCACCATAACTGGCTGTGTCGTTTTATATATTCTAGCCTTTGGGATGGCCAAGAGAAGTGGACTATTGCGATAACCATATTGCTGATGTATAGTCATATATTTCAAAGATGGAAGGTGTTTTTCACTTGCCACCTTGAGACCACTTTTGAAATTCTAGCAATATTATGAACTCGGAATGGTTATAGACAAATGAAGTTTATTTGGTTCTTCTTTGCTTTCATCT
Source organism: Areca catechu (assembly GCA_021397845.1). Taxonomy (NCBI): domain Eukaryota; kingdom Viridiplantae; phylum Streptophyta; class Magnoliopsida; order Arecales; family Arecaceae; genus Areca; species Areca catechu. The sequence continues at coordinate 186,790,471 of CM038045.1, forward strand.
TTTTTTTTTTGGTATAAATTTTTCTCTTTATCTCAACTTGATATCTCGAGATATGCCTATTTTATTTTATTTTTTTATTTTTTAGTTCTGTTGAGTAGATGACCTTTCTTAATTAAAAGAGAGAGTTTATTTTGAGAAATAAAAAAATAATAATGGGTTTATCCGAATAGTTTTTTTAAGAAAAATGAAAAGCAGCCATATATGAAAAGAACGGAAGTTAATTGGTGCATATTTGGAAGAAATTATATTTAAAATATGGCCTATTCTTAATTATGAGAAGCTCACAAGAAGCTTAATCGAGTAGAGAGCATTTCCTTAACCAAATCAAAGAGAATGCCGAGATGATGACTCAAAGATATCAAACAAATCGAAGTTTTTCTGTGACAAAAATGAATATCTCTGCGATGGAGTTTGAATTTTTTTGTTTTTTCTTTTAGGCCTTCAAATGGCACATGGATGCCTCTTTGTTGGGGTTGGAGGTGATGTTTATTTTGGACACAGCAATTAATATACTTGGTAACCTCTATTTGGCAACCTTCTATTTTTGGTTTTCCAAGTTGCTCTATTTTTTTTTCCTTAACATATCTTGTAAAAGCTACGGTTGAACCCTAACAACATATGCAATTTTCTTCCACACTATTTTTTACTCATCTAAATACCTTGTAAAAACTAAGGAGAGAGTTTTCTCATAGCTTTAAGATCTTAATTTATCCATATGTTGGAACATGTCCATATACTAGATCAATTATACATCGTTACATCCTAAAAGCAAGTTTGGATAATTGTCTTTTTTTGACAACCCTAGCTCTCTCACTGCTTTCACCAATCTATTCAAGAATGTTTAGGCAAAAATGGGCGAAACTATTGAAACTTGGAGAGAAAAAGAATAATTGAGATGGATAGCAATGGCCTCAATGGCTTCGCTGGCTAAGGCCTTGAGGCCAACCCTATCTAAGATCATTTGTTGTTATTTTTGACAATCTTCCCCTCTTAACCTTCTTGACTTTTTCATTTCTTTTAGATACTTGCAAAAGGAGAAAAGATAAAGAGGAGTGGCATATACCAAAATCAATAAGCTTAGAAAAAGAAAGATATAGAAAATTTGCCTCTTAGAAAATGGAAGATATAGAAAATTTGCCTTTTAGAAAAGGAAAAGTTTTTAGGAATTGGTAATTTAATTTACAATACTTAATTCCTTAGACTACCTAAGGATATCTAGTATAGAGAAGAGAAAGATCGAGGCTTTCCTTAAAATATTGAAACGTTCTTTTTAAAGTTATCTAATGTGATTGATCTAGGAATGAGTAAATGTACTCAATCTCTCAACGATATATACGGTGTTAGAATGTCTTATTTGTCATGTACAATAGAGGTTTAATTATTTGAAGATACCAATTAATGAGTTCAACCAAGTTCTTCTTAAGATGTGCCCTAGGATTATATAGAGTGGAAAATGGTTTTCAATAAAAAATGTTAAACTTTTTTATCATTTTATTAATAGAATGAGAAAGGAAGAGATCTATCTCTTTAAGTGATTTGATTAGTTGTATCCTTAAAATCATATTGGCTATATCTAAATCATTCAATCATGGATCGAAGTCATATAATGGCTGCAAAGGGTATTTGGTTGTAATTTGGGTTGCTTTTTGTAAGATCGATTAGAATCCAAGATGGGCATCAAAGATTAGCCAATCATTGGTGATCAAGTATATTTCGATCTTAAGGTTGGTTGGAAATAAATGATAGTTGATGTCATTCCTGTATACCTTCGTGATAGTTGCCAAGTTATCCAAGTGATATGACGTGCACTTACCATATCACTCAAGATCGGACAAATCATCCTCTCCATAAGCTTGTATCTAAATAGTTTAGACCTTTCTTCTAGTTAGAACCTTTAATATTAGCCTAGCCTTATATATTTTTTTATCAAACCATCAAGTCTAATTTTCTATTAAAGCACTTGCTTATAGCCTAACAACTTCTTTCAGAAGGTATGTTAATTAGGATTTAGATTTAATTTGAGTGATTCACTTAAAATTGAACTTGATGACTTCCTTCAAAAAGGGAGCACCAAGTTATTACTCAAAAAGGTGGAATGTTCACCCTCAACAAGAAAAGTAAAGAAACTTCTAAGTCATTTAGGATATTTCTCTTTCCTTGCCCTTAAATCTCTTTTGAGTTTATCAAGTCTACTATTTTCCTCTTTTTATATTTACAAGAAAACTTAAATTTAATAGGATTAGGATTATAGGATGTAGAAAAGTTTAAATAAAATTTATTATGGGCTTTATTTCTAAAGAAAAATATATTCTCAAAGTTATTTGCATCTCTAGCCTTTATAAGGCTAGAGGAATTAGGAGATCTCTAATAAAAAAAAATGGTCGCATGAGAAGAGAGGATGTTTAATAGATCGGATAAATTTTCATAACTTTATGAAGATATTACCCACTTTAAAGATTAAAAAAATATTTTCATAATTTTAATTAATTTTAATATAAATAAATATAATTTTGGTTAATTCTACTAATTGAATCTTTATATTATGAGTATTCATCCAAAACTAGTGTTCTATGAGAGTATGCATGTAAATATCAATTTTGGAAGGTTATTCATATAAATTCTAATATTTTAGAGGCTATTTATACATAAAATTTAAATTTTTTTGCTTTTTAACATGAATACTCTCCTAAATATGCAAAAAAATATTAATATCTTCATAAAGTTGCTATTTGTATATATTACCTTATAAATATTTCTCTTAAATTGTTTATTATTAAAAATATTTTAATCATTTCAATTTTGAAGTACTAATTTTTTAAATAATGCTGTATAATGTGGATAGACATTAAAAAATTAGTAAACTATATATAAAATAAGAATTTTATAAGGATATACATGTAAATATTAATTTTTTTAAAAAAATATTTATGTAAATTTAATTTTTGAGGGTATATAGGTAAAACATTAAATATATGATTTTTTTTTAAATGCAAATGTTTATGACATGTTTGGACGGATGTGTTAAAATCTCGTTGGATTATTGGACCGGACCAATATAAACAGTTAGAAATAGTCTTTCATGAACTAAACCATATCATCAAGTATCCAGGATTAATTTTACTGTTGGACCCGTCCGAATTTTGTAGAAAGAAAAAAAAAAAAAAAAAAAAAATCTCAGCCCTGGAACAAAACCAATTCTGGATATTTGATGATGTGCTGCTATAGCCCAGCCCATGAAAGCCTATCTCTAACCGTCTATATTGGTCGAGTCCAATGATCCAACGGCATTTTCAACCCATCCATCCGTCCCTGATCATCTACCACATAAAATAATAAAATTTTAAATATACGGAAGTATCATTACCGTACCATTAAACCGGGGTCACGACACGTATCACGGCAGCGAGTGCAGGCTTCCCCGCTGCCGAATTCTTCCAGGGCAACGTGACCTAGGAGGACCGGGGTTGCACCTTTCACGGAAAAGAAGGATTCACGTTACTTCGCGCGAATCCACCGTTGGATCGCGCAACAGTCGCTTCGAGATCTGTGCACCCTTTGATATCCCTGCGGGGCGCGGCCAGCTTCGCGGAAGAAGACCAAAATAAAACTCGAACCGGTAACGCGATCCGGAGTTTTTTTTTCGAAGATGCCTCGTACACTTACTGCTATCACGCGCCAAACGGCCTCCCGCTTCTTCGGCTTCTTCGATTCGGATTCGATTTCTGATGGGCTTCGAAAAGTCCTCGAACACCGCGAGGGAAGCAAAACCGCCTCGCAAACGCTCAAACCCTCGCCCTCACGTCGGAGATGAGGTCCCCAAAGAAGGCTCTGGACGACGACCCCCGCCACCGGCCGGCGGCAGCCATGCCGCCGCCGCCGCCACAGCACTCGGCTGCCGGGAGGCGGAAGGGCACGGCGAGCCGGCCGTGGTTGGTCGTCTCGGACACCGGGCGGTCGTGTCTCGAGGAGGTGGGCAAGCACTCGATCATGGGGCGGACGGGGCTTCCAGCGCGGGATCTGAGGATCCTGGATCCCCTGCTCTCCCACACGTCGACGATTCTGGGGAGGGAAAGGGCTATCGTGGTCAATCTGGAGCACATCAAGGCCATCATCACGGCCACCGAAGTTCTCATCCCTAACTCCAGGGACCCTATGGTCGCCCCCTTCGTCCACGATCTCCATTCCCGGGTCTCCAGCCCCTCAGGCGCTCCTCACCAGGTAGTGATGGTGATCTGCTTTGGAAATACTGACCTTGGTTCTCTTTTTCTTCTTTGATTAGTTTAGTCGAAGCATGGAAGACGGAATGCTAAGGTTGTTTATTAATCCTCAAAGATATTTGTTCTGAATTTCCAACTAAATTAAATGCTAGTAATAATTGGAATAAGTATTTCAGATTAAACGCTATAGTTTGGAATTATATATCGAAAGTTATGATCTTTTATATATTATCTTTTATATCAAATAAGCTTTTCGGGTTCTTACTCTCCATAATATTTGCAGGAAGCTGGATTTATTAAACTCTAGTGAATATGCATTTTCTTTTTTTTCTTTTTATTATTATTTTTTTTATGGAAAGGGAGGGAAACCCACCCAATTTCATGATGAATTTCGATGCGTACTTGTGCTTAGTTGCATGCAACTGGTAATTTTATTTAGAAACTACTACTAAGATTTTTTTTAAAAAAAAACTAAAGTAGCGTTTGAATGGTTCAGGATAAAGCTTTGACTACCCATGTTCCGGAATTTGTTTCAGCTACCATTTTGCTTTATAAGTTTCGACCAATAACTTTGTGCTTATCATAAAATACTTTAATATCTGAAGGCTCCAGAGTCCAGTGGTAAGGTGTTAGCCTTTGAGTTCAGAGCACTTGAAATCTGCATTGAAGCTGTTTGCAGGTGCCTGGAAGCTGAGGTATGCATTTTTCCCTTTTACTTGAGATGAAGGTTAGGGGATTTTACCACTGTTTTGTTGAATCTTGTAGATATATGCTTTGCCATATAATATGTGGAGTGCATCATGGGTTCATAGTGTTGTTTGTTGTACCAGATCCGATTGTATTTTCTAGGGCATAATGTATCATTTTCTTCTTTAATGCGTTTGGAACTCTCACTTTGTATAGCTTCAATTTAGATTATTTCTTTTCTCTACCCATTATAATATCTCAACAACAAGAAGATAAATTATTAAAACTCTGGCTCCAACTATTTTGGATTGTTAGATGTAATTTCTCCAAAAATTGTTTTCTAAGTTTTTCCTGTGCTACTCACCCCTGTGCACGCACATGTGCACGTGTACGCACATGTATGCACAGTTTTTAGTAGCAGTCCTATAATTCCTTTAATATACCCATTTCTCACCCCATCTTTTTGGTTTATCAACAATTCACATCAGCATTTTCATATATCCTACCTACAGTTTATGAGCTTAGGCTTGCATTGTTGCCCAAAATTCTAATTTACACAAAATTGTGGACCTTACTATTCTCTTACTAAATTCCATCATATGTTTCTTTTTTGTTGAAAAGGTTCCCATGAATGTTTCAGAAGCATGGATTGATTACATGACCTAGAAATGCCTACTCAACCCATCCAAACAACTCTAGTTCCTTAAATCTTTTCTGTCACTTTTTGTAGAATTAGTCACAAAATGACAGTAATCCACTTCCCATGCAATACACATTATGTATTCTTGTCTCTGCTTTATATGTATTCCACATCATATGCCATTAGTTTCGGTTTTTATTTTCACCAAAGCTTACCAAATAATTTATTGCGGTACTTTGTTATATGCTTTCTCTTAGTCATTATATAGCACAAAAGTCAAAGCCTAAGCTTTATCAATTGCTCTCAGTATTTGTAACATACAAATTCTCATTTTGTTTCTTGCTGGAAGTCAAATGTTCGTGTGTTTTCACTGAATAAAAGATATGGAATTCTAAGCTAAGAAGATTTCACAGTCAACAAAATCTAGTAAAAATTGTTACCTAGAGGCCTTCAATTTTTATGTAGGTGTAGACTGTACATAAGCACGATTTGATTAGCAAGATTTGCAAAATTAAACCTTTCCTCTTGTTTCATTGCTAAACACCTTCATCTTTGTTAGCTAATTGCTAAATCTAGCTTTATATGGTTTAGATATTGACATAGGTTACAGTATAAACTTCAACGCGGAATACAACAAATGGTGAACTTCATCTCTTCAAGCTATACTTTAACTTTTGGTTTAGGGCTTTAGTCTATAATCATGAAAATACTGATGCTTTAATATTAAATGCGCTCTATAAGCTGTATGGAAGCCTCGATAAAATTATTTAGGTCAGTCAGCACTTTTTTAACATCACCCAAATTCCTCTAACCAGTAAAAACAAGTAGAGATGGCATATGCCGATGCATGCATCTTGGGTGTTTACAGCATTGCATACTTGTGTTATCTGTCATTGACAAGGAATACTAACTTTTTATATAGTACAATAGAAAATTTTCATTTTTTCTTTGCTATTTTTTGATATGTCTTTACCATTTCTAGCTTCATAAGGGCTTCATTTTTATCTTATTTTTTCTGAAATTCAAATATGCAACTTCTATCCATCAATTCAAAAGAGCTCTACATGTCTTCTCATATTAATTCATTCATATCAGACACTGACCTTGGAGCAAGAGGCTTATCCAGCATTGGATGACTTGACTTCAAAAATCAGTACCCTAAACCTTGAACATGTTAGACATATCAAGAGTCGCTTGGTTGCCATATCAGGGCGTGTGCAGAAGGTGAGAAATTAAAGGTATAGAGTTTCTTGCAACACATAGAGTGCAGCAAACTTCTATATTAGTTCATAACCATATCTTACCATTTAATGAGTTATATTTGTCTGGATGTGAAATAGTTTCTTTTTAGTTAAGTTTAAAAAACTGGGTGCATTTAGTTTTTTTGTTCCACAATTTTTTTACAGGGCATCCATGTCTACTTTCCTGTATATTTATTTCTGGTCCTTAATTTAGACTGTTCATATACTTTACCCTCTTTTGACACTTTAGAGTTATATATTTCTAATTGTTAACATCATCTGTTCTAATAGGTAAGGGATGAGCTAGAACACTTATTGGATGATGACATGGATATGGCTGAGATGTGCTTGACAGAGAAGCTTGCTCGTCATCATAACGGTGAATCTTTCTCAGGAGTTGAAGTAGATAATGGTGCATCTAAACTGGAGGAGGATAGGTAAGCATTATTATTATCTTCAGATAAAAGATGCAGTTGAAAAGTTGAGAATCCAAATTATCTTTTTCTTAATATCTTGCAGGTATTACAAGTGATTATTTGAGCTGCTTTTTCAATAACTAAGTCCATTAATATCAACATGAAAATAACAATTAAATTGCATTCTGGAAGTCATAAGCTTGTCCCAGATGGTACCACCGGGAAAATGTGTATTATTGCTATGAACAAAATGGTTTGAATCGTTTCTTTGAATGAAATATAATATCTAGACTATATTTATGTGAATGAATATCGATAGAATGTCATGAAGCAACTGTTCTAGTGTATACATATGTAAACAAGGTTTATTCATATCCATTGTGATGCCATCATGGTTAATTGCACATCAACCTTGCGAATATGTTATATGGTCTGTACATATTTTTGTTACTTTCTAATACTTCATATAAACTCCAAGTAAAACAGTAACATGATTGGTTAGCATCCATTTATTTCAGGAGATTGAATTGACCGAATAAAAATGGTGGTTTTGTCTTTTGATTATCTGTTAAGTTGTGAATTGCTTTTAGTATACTGCCTTTAGTTCACTCTATGACTTATCCTGTTTCATTGATTCTAGCATATGTGCATGCAAAATGCATGTCAAAATATAAGGCATAATGCATTTATATGCTGATTAGTAACTAGTTTTTATTTTTGTGCAGAAATTTGTGAAGGAGAATCACTGACAAGAAGTAAATTTAAGATCAAATTAATTAGAAAACAAGAAAATATTGAAAGATAATGCTTTAGGATTTAGTTTATTTTCTTCCTTTACCTCATGACATTGTCACTGTCATAGCATTTCTTATTTTTTACAAATAACTTAAAGATGGTGCAATTAAGTAATGAGTAGTTAGAAGAAAAACCATGTTGAATGAAAGGGCCATCTCCAAGCTCTCAGGTTAGTCCTTTTTATGGAGAATTATAACAGAATTTAATGTTTATATTGAAACAATGTTAAGAATTATGAAAGGAAAAAGGAAGAAAATTCAATATTTCTTTGATCTTTTCTATTGGCTCCTTTTCATAAAAGTTGACAAAGAAAACATGAAACTAATACTAGAACACTATTTTCTTCTTAAAATAAGTAAAATAAGAAACATGTATATAAGAAGAAACATAAGAAAATAAATTATGAATTAAGACAATGAAAATATAAATAGTGCATGAATAGTTGTAAACATAGTTTCCTACTCATAAAGTTCCAAAAAAATGACATGTTGTCTTAAAACACCAAAATTAATGCTTGAGATGGGCTAGATGGGCTACTCCCACCTCATGATTTTTCATCATATATTTTATCAAAAAATTGTAAATCAGAAATAGACAAATGAAAAAATAGAAAACATAAAAGGCAGCATAAGTGAAGTAGATTGCATCCATCATTCCCCTTTCTTTCTCTTTAAAAACAAGAAGAGTGGGGAAATGAAATTTAAAAATGCAAACACACTTAAGAAAGTTAGTTGATGATATCTTGGTTTATATTAAGAAGGCGAAAACTAGTAAGGCTTTTAACTAGAAATTTCTTGATATGTCTTCTATATTGATGTTTATATTCTATATTAATTTTTAGTTTTCTCTTCTTCATTTAATACTTATCGATTCTTTTTATATGTAATGGGCATTATGCATGTTGGCATACTAGTATAGCTTATCCTGAGCCTACAGCCCCTAGCTCTCGGTCCATCATAAATTGACCTCCATGTGCCTCCATGCAATGTGCTTCATGTGACAAAAATCCCCAATAGAATCCCACTGACAACAACTTGAACTCAAACAATGTTAGAGCCAACATAACTTGAAACTAAGGAGGCACCCAGATAGGATTATCTGGCACCTTTTTCCCTAGCTACTAGGGTATTATTTTTATTTCACTAAGGCTATGTTCATTCATGGTTAAGTCACCTTCTCTGATCAAACTAGCAATCTAACTAAACACAGTGAACCAAGACAGGTAAAACTGGCATAAAATACATCAATGAATATCCGAAACATTCATCATCATTATCCTAGCCTCTTATTGTCAAAATTGGATAAGCTATGAAGCACAAATTTAAGTAGAGAAGTCTCAAGCTTTATTTTATATGTGCAGAGCAAAGTAGAATGCAGACACGGTTGGCGAGTTGGGCCCATAATGGGTAAGGATTTGATGTATCTGATTAGTCTTGATATGCTGGCGCACCATGTCCTCTATTGAAAATATGGTAACTTTTTAAATACCTGGATGACCACCAGCCTGGCTGAGCCTATTCACACTAAGTAGGTCCATGGGTCATAGTACAGTGACTATTATTATGCACCATAATTACACATATCGATTAGAAGTTTAGAACATTTTGCTATTTGGATCACAATTTTCATTTGTTGAACCATGAAACAAGAATGGACAAAAAAGGACAAAGAACAGTATATGGCTAGCTGTACTCTTGAGTTGACCTTTTTGGCTGCTGGAGCAAGCCAGAGGGCTATAAGCCTGGATGAGACTACTTGAATTGCAGATAGGACAAATATTGATGACCTGATGCTTGAATATTGCATTTTCCATGTTGATTCTTTTTGCTCCTCTACATTGATAGCAGCTTCGCTTCTCTTTTCACCCAATTCGTTGTGCATAAACATTTTCTACATTAGATCATTGGAACTAGTACTTTAGCCATAGTAAACAACTAATTTGCCCGAATGTTCAGTCTGTGGGTGTGATTTTATTGGAGTTGTTGGTTATGGATTTAGCAGTTCTTGACTTCCTGTAAAGATTTTTTTAACCATATATGATGGTGGATTTAATGTCTCGATTTTTGCCTTAAACATGTTAAGGAAGTTTCTTGCATTAAATTATGTATTCAGGGATGAAGATTTTAAAGATGAGACAGACAGCAGCCGTGGAAGCTTAGCTTCTTTTAAGCCTAGCATTCAGGAGTTGGAGATGCTTCTAGAGGCTTACTTTGTGCAGATTGATGGTACTCTAAACAAATTATCCCATGTATGTAGCCTGTCTTTTCTTTTGCAATCTTTTAGTACCTTGATATACTTTTTTGTCTTATGAGTGGTTGATACAACTATTACTGAGCTTTAAGAGGAAATATATAAGGCAACTTGAAAGAATTATCATTGGTATTCTACCATATGCTAAATGCCTGAGATTTTTAAGTTCTCAAAAGACTGTAAAGGCCAATTGCACCAGAAAAGGTAGTGGTTCTATAATAGTTGTTATGGAACATTGTCTTTATCTATATCTAAACTAATATATAGCCAGAACTCCAGATATTCATTGGATGTTCTATGCACACTCTCACGTGCATTGCATGTGGCCATGCACTGATCTACCAAGTAAAATAGGCTATATCCTGCACATTGTTTGTCTGCCTCTATTCATGCCGACTTAATAGTTTTTTTAAAAAAATATTGCTCATTATGAAAAAATTATTAGTTTGAAGATTGTTTTGTTGAACTCAAAAATCAAGTAGGCTTCCTAGGTTCATGTTTTCATCCTTCTAATACATCAAGTTGGGCACACTGCTGAGGTTTTTCTTCATGTAGACCACAACAACTATGAACACCATCGATGCTCCAGATTGCAGTTACATGGGGACTTTCTGTAGTTTTGTTAATAAATCACATTCTCCATTACTAAATTAACAGTTTCACCAGTAATTTTTATATCTTCCATTTGTGCTTCTGACTCTCGCCCCTATCTGCATATAGTTGAAGGAGTATGTGGACGATACAGAAGATTACATCAACATCATGCTAGATGACAAACAGAATCAGCTGCTACAGATGGGAGTCACAATCACCACCGCAACTGTCGTACTCACTGCTGGCATCGTGGTTGTGAGCATATTTGGTATGAATATAGGAATTTCGCTATTTGAAGTTCCAACCTTCTCTCAATTCTGGGAGACCACTTTTGGCACCATAGCTGGCTGTATCGTCCTATATGTTTTAGCCATTGGGTTGGGCAAGAGAAGCGGACTGCTGCAATGATCACAATTCTGAGTTATAAGCATATGGAGCTGACATGGAAGGTTCTCTACACTTGCAACCTTGAGACCACTTTTGAGATTGCAGTAGTATGATAAACTGAAAAAAGATGGTGGGATAGTGATGTTTTCTGCTGTATTTTTAAATCCCAATTTGATGGTGCTCTTTATCTCAGCCCTATGATTGAGGGTTCAATTTTAAAAAATTAATGAAATTATGATAATCTTTTTATGATTTGTTAATGATATTTAATTATTTTTTGGATGCTAAGATGCAACTCGCATGCATTTTAGATGAACTTATACCTCTTTAAGTTAGCTTGTGGATTGAAAATTTTGATTATCCTAAGTCAAAACTATGATCTAGTTTGGAAAGGGTGAGTGTTGGTGCAATGATAAGGTTGTTCCATTGTGACCTAGAGATCCAAAGTTCAATATATGAAAATAGCCTCTCCGAATATAATTGCAAGGCTCTGCATATATCTGACCCTTCCCAGATACTGTAATGGCAAGAGTGTCATGCACTGGGCTATCTTTTTTAAGCTATGATCCAGTTTGGGTCTGCATTGGGAGGCGCGAGTCTCTAGCTGGTATCCTTAATTGCAAACTTCATGAATTCCCTAAAAAATATGTCTTCCTCTGGTAGGCAATACTTGAGAGAAGCATTCAATTTCCACTTGATAAAATGGAGAAAAAGTTAGCTAGTTGGGCTTCAAAAACATTTTTTGTTGGTGGGAAGGCTTCCTTTGGTATATTTAGTATTATCTTATCAACCCATCTACTACTTTTTTAAGTTTTTTGGCACCTGTTTGGGTGATTAAGAGAACATATTAGAACAGGCATTCTTTTGGAAAGGGTCTCAATTGGTGAAAGGAGGATTCTGCCTCCCTAACTAGGATATGGTCTGCAAATCCAAAGATCAAGGTTGTGTGGGTATAAAAAAATCTTAGAGATCTTAACATGCATTGCTGCATAAATGGTGGTGGAAATTAATAAATCCATCTGATCATGTCAGGAAGAAAATTGTTTTCTTTCTTTATTATAGAAGAGATATTTAGGATTCAAGTTTGCCTCGTAATGCTACTCAGTTTTGTAAAAGGTTTTGAGATCCAAAGGTTTTAGTGTAGCATTTCATCTTTGCGAGGAAATGAGGTTTCTACTTGGTTTTGGCTGGATAGATGGATTGGTAAATTACCTCTTAGATTTATTTCCTGCATTACTTATTGCTTCTGATGAAAATGGATCAGTTCTGCTGACTGTGAGATTGTCGATGGACAGGTTAATTGGAATCTTTCCTTCCAGAGTTGTTTGCATATCGATTTGTTGCTAGAATATGGTAGTCCGATGGAGGTTTTAATCATATTTAAGGCCTCCTTCAGACACTAACATGGTTAAGGTTCTGTTAGGGATGCTTTTATTATGCCTCCAAATTTAAGTTCTTGAATTTCAGTGGCATAAAGTTGTGTGGCTTCTGTATAATTTGGAAAGCCTGTGCTCTTGAAAAGGTAAAGGTTTTCTCAGGTTAGCTTCTAAGAGAAGAATCTTAATTGCTGGCTACTTGTGTAAAAGGAATTGGCCTACTCTAGTCGGATGTGTTTTATGTCATGCCTGCATCTAACTAGCACATTCCTCTTTTTTTTTCCAATATTCTTACTGTAAAAGAATTTGGGACTTTTTGAGAGGAACATTCAGGTGGAATGGTTGGCTGAGTTTATCAGCTTCATCCTGGGTACTCGAAGAACTAAGAGAATCAAATAGGAAATCATAATTCGTTGAGATCTTGCTGCTGCTGTTATTATTTTAATGGAAACTTTGCAAGGAAAGGAATTCAGAATTTTCAGACAAGTTGAGAATGTTCTACTTATCAAAATCAGGGAGTTATAGACTCATTGGCCTTTCTTGATGTGCCAGCGAAATATTTTTCTTCTATTAGAGTGTCAAATCTATTTGCATCTCTTTACCTAAATGCCGTTCCTCTCTTTTGCCTTAGAATTGTATGTTTTGACTCTATATTTGATGATCTTAATGAATGTAGATGTGACTCTGCCCTATCTCTCACTCCATAATAATAATAATAAATAATAATAAATAAAAAAATCTGTTGGTTTAGTTACAGTGGTTACTACCAAAGTTTCTAATATATAAAATTCTGTTAATGTGATTTAAGGTTATACAAAAACTTGCTTATACCATTATTAGGAGTATTTTTGATGTAGTTATTCACATCAGGCTCTGTAGTGTTCCAACCTTTGCCCAGTTTTGACGCAATAAGCGGCTGTCAGCTATATATTTTAATCACGAGTGGGGCAAGAGAACTGGAATGGTCCCGGTTCTGAGTTATATAGCTCAGATGGAAGGTGCTTTTTACTTGTCACATCGAGACTAGTCTTGAAATCGCAACAATTTGATAAATTTAGAAAACATGGTGAAGTTTTCTGTTCTACCGATCTGATCTCAATTTGATGCTTATCCTAGCCTGTGACTACTGATGTGCTTATATTTATAAACTCTTTTTTTATCAGTAAGGTTCTATTCTAAATAGGTCTCTATTTTCTAAAACAATAAAATAATAGTGTTCTTTTGAGAGATAAGAAGAGGTGGTAGTGGCATCCAATCAGTATCCGTATCTTGGAAGTCTCGGAACTATTATTGTAGCATTGGTCTGTGCCCTCTTTACATTTGCATTCAAATGGGGCTAAATCAACCAAATGAGTCCAACCCCAAGTTTTCTTGAGCGTCCGCAACTTCAAGTTGTGTTTTTTTAAGTTTAAAAAAAAAAAAAATCAGCAAGTTTGCATTAATTTCATCAAACAGTATGAGGGCATCTTTGATGGAAGGGTGTTGGACTTTAAAAAACGGGAACGAAAATAAGTGACCCACTTTCCAGCCATTTGATTTAAAAGAATACTGTTCCCATTTACGAAAATGGAAATGTACTAATTCTTTAAAATTCAATTCCTACTTTTTTATAGTATTCAAATATGATTCTAGTTACAAATTAAATGCTTCGAGGGATATAGCCATTCTAATTTCCATTCCAAATGATTTTAATTCCAATTTTAATTTCAGTCATCAACCAAACAAGCCTAAGGTGACAATTGTATTGGATCATAAATGGATTAGGTCAAATGCCGGTTGGATCACAAAAGTCCAAACCTGAACCTGATTGTTAATTAAACATATTAGGTTTTTAAAACTAAACCTTCATTATTTAATAAATAGATTATCCAATCTAGCCCATTTATATGCTTGTTAAAAAGAATAAATAGGTAATTGGTTTACTTAATTCGATTCAATCCCTTTTGATTGATTATCCATGGAAGCATATTAGATTTTAAGTTCATTCGTATCAAAGCAAATAAAAAAAGAAAAAAGAAAAGCAAAGGAAAATAAGCCTAATAATACATAAAACACTAGCAAAAAAGATTAAACAAAAAAAAAATCAAATAATTGAGAAATTACCAAAGAAGGGGAAAGGAGCGAATACATTAGAAAAGATGCTTTGCCATGTGAGACTTTACCATTCTCAGGTCTTTTGCTCCAATGACCATGTTGTTATCCCAGCCCTTGGTGACCTTCATATCAGGTCCCTTGACCTCTTTGGTCATCTCGATCATACTCTCAGTCGCCTCTCCGTCGTCATCGAGCTCTCTCTCATCTTCGGTCCATCATTGACTCCATCCTGGACTCCCTCTCCCTCTGCTCCGACTTCTACTTCCTCCCCCGAGCAAGTACTTGCTCTCCAACCCCATCCCTGACTACCTTGGCTCCCTCCCTCTAATGCCTCTGAACTCTTAACC
>CM038045.1:186810514-186830514 GCA_021397845.1 Areca catechu
TCTAAGCTAAAGAACTTAGTTGGCAATTATGGTAACCATACTGCTCTTCTTGCCCCTTGAACTATTATTCTTATAAAAATTGAAGAGGAAGGATACCTTCAAAGGCCTTCTCCAATGAGAGCTCCATCGACCTTCTACAATAAGAATAAGTACTACCATTTCTACCAAGATCATAGCCATAATATCGAGAACTGCATTGCTTTGAAGAATGAGATTGAAAATCTTATTCAGTATGGCTACTTTAGCAAATATGTTTGCAAGGAAGAAACTTGGCTTAGTGCCCAGGATCTTGGTCAATAGCAAATTCAGGCTAAAATTGATAATGAATCGATGGAGAAGTCGATCAATATAATTTCTTAGAAAACAGAGTGCTCCTTAAAGTGGCAGAGAAGGGAGGTAGAAGAATTAAATATAATTTTTTTTAATAAATACTTAGTTGGGATCCAAAATTCTCATAATGATGCTATCATTGTGTTAATGATGATAGCAAAACATGATATAAAAAAAAAAAATTATTTATAGTGGAAGCTCAACTAATATTTTATTTTATAATATATTTATTCAAATGAATTTACCTAAAAATTAGTTGAGACAAGCTTTTATATTCTTAATCGACTTTTTTGGTGACTCTGTCAGGGTTGAAGGCCAAATCACTCTTCCTATTACTACTGGAACTATGTCCTGATAAAGCATCATATTTTTTACATTTATAATTGTCGTATACCCTCAATGTACAATGTCATTAACGAATGCCCAGGGCATAATCGACTAGATATTGTAATATCAACAAAATGCCTTCTGATCTAGTATTCAACGAGGAATGGAGTTGGCAAGATATGTAAAAATCAACAATTAGCTCGACAGTATTTCATGGTGTCAACTAAGATACAAAAGATTGGTGAGGTACCGAGTATTGGGTAATTAGACTAAAAGGAGCTAGAAAGAGGGAAAAACATGTCAAACAGTTACTTTTCTTTTCATTGAAAAATGATCCCTCCAAATTTGTATAGATTGGAGCTTTTTTGGTCGAGAAAGAGAGGAACCGGCTACTGGAGTTCCTTTGATGGAATATAGATATCTTTGCTTGGTCAACATCTAATATGCTTGGGATTCCTTCTGAGATCATTACTCACAAGCTAAACATTGATTCCAAGTTTAAGTTAATTTGATAAAAGAAAAAAAGCTTTGCTCCTAAGAAACAAAAAGCCATTTATAAAGAGGTCAACAAGTTTCTAGCTGCTAGATTCATCTAAGATGCCCATTATCCTGATTGGATAGTCAATATAGGCATGATAAAAAAGACTAACAAAAAGTGGATAATCTACATTAACTATACTGATTTGAATAAAGCATTCCTAAAAGATAGCTTTCCACTACCAAAGATTGACTAACTAGTTGATGCTATCTCTTGATACAAGCTACTCAGCTTTATGGATACTTTTTCAGGCTCTAATTAAATATGGATGGCTCCTAAGGATGAGAACATTATTTTTATCATCGAAAAAGATATCTATTATTATAAACTAATTCTTTTTAGTCTTAAAAATACAAGGGCCACCTATCAGAGACTAGTTAATAAAGTCCTCAAAGATCAAATTGATCAAAACATGAAGATTTATATTGATGATATACTTGTCAAAAGTTTTGAAGAAGCTGATAATATCAAGGACTTGGAAGAAGCCTTCAATGCCTTTCATCAATACCAAATGAAGCTAAATCTAAGTATACTTTCAACATTACAATCGATTATTTCCTTAGATTTTTAGTCACAAAGAGGGATATTGAAGCAAATCTAAAAAAGTTCAAGCCATTCTTGATATGCGGCATCCGACTTCCAAGAAAGAAATATATTAACTGATCGAGCGCATTACGGTACTTAGTTGGTTTATCTTATAGTCGACTGAATATTGCTTGTCTTTTTTTAAGGTTTTGTGTTGAATGAACAGCTTTACTTGGATAGAAGAATTCAAACAAGCTTTTAAAAAGCTGAAGAAGTTTCTCGGAGCTTCATCTTTACTCTCTAAATCAAAAGTTAGAGAGGAACTATACTTGTACCTGTTACAGCCGTGACAGTGACGTGGCCAGGCTCAGGTACCACCGAGTACGAGCGAGCCACGTGCATGTTTCCCCGGCCAAGTCAGCGCCACATCCTCAAAGCCAGGATCGGCAAGACTACACCGCCCGACGACTGTCTAAGGCAAACCGCCCTCGCCGAGGTTGAGCTCGGCTCGGAGTTCCTCTACCACCTCATTGGCGCCCGGGCCCGGAGGGGTCCGCCTAAGTGAGGTCAGCCAAGGTCGGGCGATCCCCTGCCGCCTCGCCAGGTGTCCACCCAGGAGGGGCCCACCTAAGCCGAGGTCGGCTGATTCTCCGCCCTTCGCCAGGTGGTCACCCGGAGACGGGCCCACCTCGGCCAAAGCCAGGCGACCTTCTGCCACCTCGCCAGGTGTCCACCCAGGAGGGGTCCACCTAAGCCGAGGTCGGCTGATTCTCTGTCCTTCGCCAGGTGGCCGCCCGGAGACGGGCCCACCTCGGTCGAAGCCAGGCGACCTCCTGCCACCTCGCTAGGTGTCCACTCAGGAGGGGTCCACCTAAGCGAGGTCGGCTGATCCCTCGCCCCTCGCCAGTTGGCCCCCGGAGACGGGTCCAACTCAGCTGAGGTCAGACCGCTCGCACGGAGAGGGCCCCGGGGAGAGAGACGGGCCCCGAGGCCGTCCCTCGGGCCGTACGAATTCCAGACGGTGTCCCGTACGGAGGGCGGCGGCACGCGGAACATCACTTGCATCGGCCCGACAGGACCCGCAGCCGAGAGACCCGATCCTGACGGAACAGGCCCCATAGATGGATGGCGCCCGCGCTTGGGGAAGAGAGCGCTCTCACGGAGCCCGAGGCCTGACCGGCCACCCTGCCAGCGCCGCCCTCCCCTCTTTCTCTTCTGTCTTTGCCTTTTCCCTGCTGGGCCCGGCGGACGAGGTCAGGAAGCCGCCTGGCCTCCTTCACCAAAAAGGGGAAAGAGAAGAGGACGGGGGAGGGGAGTTTCCGAGGAGGAAAAAGACAAACGCACGATGAGGGGAGATAAAGAGGGAAGAATCTGGGGACGACAAGGTAAGCCAATTAGCCTGGGGACAAGGAGGAAGCACCAGCATAAGGCCTCGCTCCGAGAGAAAAATTGGAGATCCCAAGAGGGGATCACTGGGCGTGAGCTCGGCAAGAAGGCCCAGCCGACATTCTGGTCCCCAGAGCATTTCCTTCACCAGTTAACTCTCTAAGTCTGGAACCCTTTAGAGGGTCCGGCTGGGGAGTCTGTTCCCTCTCGTCGTCTACTGACTTGACCGTCGGAGCTCCCTCGCCGGGATCCCCGGCCAGGGTCCTCTAACCCCTTTATTGCAGGTTCTCCGCGGGAAGGGAGGCTCCCTCACCAAGCGGTCAGGAAGGATCGGCTGATCCGAGGCACGGGCGCGGCAGCGAGAGCGACAACAGATTGGCGCACCAGGTAGGGGGGCAGGACACTAACCCCTAGTGGGAACCAGCTTTCTGCAGGTGTCACGCTCTCCAGCAATGGTGGTCACTCGTGGTCGCGAGGCGTCCACCAGCCGTGTGGGGGATGTCCACTCCCCTCCAGGGGGCCACAGCCCCGAAAGGGAGCTTCCGGCTCCCCCTCCTCTTCCACAGCAGCCTACCCCGGTGGACGGATCCCTTGCGGCCATCGTCTAGCAGCTGCAGACCTTGACCTCAGCGGTCCGACAGCTTCAGCATCAGCAACGGTCCCTGGCCACTCAGCCGCAGCCAGGGACCCCCGCGGCCCGAGCCGCGGGGCAGCGTGGGAGCCTGCGCTCAATCCAGGGCAGGCCATCCCATCCGAGGGCCATCTCCAACCCCCGGGGGAGCCACCAAGCTCCCGCAAAGAGAAACTATTCTGGTTCGGAGGATCACGAGAGTCGATCCCCGACCGACGGGGCCAAAACGGCGCATCGCAGCAAGCGACGCCGAGGCCAGACCTCGCGCCGAGACGATCGGCGCCCCCTTCACCCGCAGCCTCGGTGGAAGACTCCACCGATGAAGACATCAGGCGCCAGGCCGAGAGGCGCCTGGAGGAGCATGAGCGCAAGCTGGCGGAGTTCGCCCACCGATTCGCCGACCTGCAGAACTCGTCGGCAGACCCGGCGGGCTACGACTCCCGCCCCCCTTTTTCTGAAGAAATCCAGGCGGAACCAATCCCGAAACGGTTCCGCATGCCGCAGGTGGATCCCTACGACGGAACCACCGACCCCCTGGATCATTTGGAGAGCTATAAGGCTCTTATGAGGGTCCAGGGGGCCACCGACGCCCTTCTGTGCATCGCCTTCCCGGCAACCCTTCGGAAGGCCGCTCGAGTCTGGTTCACCCGCCTCGAGCCCGGGTCCATTTGCTCCTTCCATCAGTTGGAAGGAAAGTTTGTGGCGCACTTCGACGCTTGTCGAAAGGTGCCAAGAGAGGTGGACAGCCTCTTTTCCATCCGCCAGCAGGACCAGGAGCTGCTCCGGGACTACATCACCCGGTTCAAGACCGCAGCACTGGAGATCTACAGCTTGGACGAGCCCGTCGCCATGCTGGCCTTGAAGCGCGGACTCAAGACGTCCCGCCTAACCTATTCCCTGGACAAGAAGCCGCCCAGGATGTATTCCAAGCTCCTCCTCCGTGCCCACAAGTACATCTGAGCGGAGGAGGCTGACCGCACCCGTCGAGAGCTGGACGGGAAGACTCCAAAGAAGCCGCTCCCGAGGGACACCCCGGGAGCTCGGAGGCCCGGGCCATCTGCCGACCCTCGCCCAAATCCAAGGTCGAGGGGCGAAGCCACTCCCGAGCGGAGGTACACCCCTCTCCTCGCACCTCGAACGAAGATCCTCATGGAAATCGAGGGCGAGCGCTACCTCCGCCGACCTCCTCCTCAGAACCCAAGAGCCGTCCGAGATAAATCAAAGTACTGCCAGTTCCATCGCGAGCACGGGCATGACACGGAGGAATGTCGCCATCTGAAGCGGGAGATTGAGGAGCTAATCACGAGGGGTTACCTCAGGAAGTTCGTCAAGAACGAGGCCCCCTCTGAAAGGCAGCCGCTCGCGGCCCTACCACCTGTCCCTGCGATCGACAACCGCCCAACGGAGAAGCCCGTGGGCATGATCTCACGCGGGTCCGGCCGAGCAATGAAGAGAGCCCGGGAAGTCCCGGAGAATGTAATCCCTCCCAAGGGAGGGGAAATTAATGATAATGTAAACAACGATGCCGTGGTGGTCGAGATGACCATCGCGAAGCATCCTGTACATCGAATCATGGTGGATAGTGGAAGCTCGGCTGATGTACTTTTTTACGATGCATTCTCTCGGATGAATTTGTCCCCCGAACAGTTGAAGCCAGTGCACACCCCCCTGGTAGGTTTTACAGGGGACTCAGTGGGGATCGAGGGGGAGATCACTCTCCCGGTCACTGCCGGATCCCCGCCCCGGCAGGCGACCGTCCTAATAACATTCACCGTCGTCAGGCTCCCTTTGCCTTACAACGCCATTCTCGGGCATCCCGGGCTCAACCAACTGGACGCCACCATCTCCACGAGGAGGCTGTTGGTGCAGTTCCCCACGCCTTCCGGGCTCGGAGAGATGAAGGGGACGATCCAGCCAGTCCCGCTCTGCCTCCAGACGGTCCCAGGCGCCAGGGGCGCGGAGCTCGCCCATGATATCGACGACCTCGATCTGAGAGAGAAGGAACCCAGGGGAGGGCCCGTAGAGCACCTGCTGACTTTTCCCCTCGGTTCGGATCCCCTGAAGACGGTGCAAGTCGGGGCCCAGCTCCCCGAGGAAGAGCGAACCCGCTTGCTGGAGTTCCTCCGCGTCAACGCTGACGTGTTCGCCTGGTCAGCAGCCGACATGCCGGGCATCCCGCCCGAGGTTATTATGCACAGGCTGAACGTGGACCCAAGTCGCTGCCCGGTCCGCCAGAAGAAGAGAAGCTTCGCCATGGAGAGGCAGAAGGCGATAAACGAGGAAGTAGAGAAGCTCCTCGCCACCGGTTTCGTCCGAGAGGTCCAATACCCTAGCTGGCTGGCAAACGTGGTCATGGTAAAGAAGAGTAGCGGTAAGTGGAGGATCTGTGTGGACTACACCGATCTCAATCGAGCTTGCCCGAAGGACAGCTTCCCTCTTCCAAAGATCGACCAGCTGGTCGACACCACCTCGAGGCATCGCCTCTTATCGTTCATGGACGCCTTCTCCGGATACAACCAGATCCGGATGAACCCGGAGGACGAAGAGCACACTGCCTTCATAACTGACCGCGGGACTTTTTGCTACAGGATGATGCCTTTCGGCCTCAAGAACGCAGGGACGACGTACCAACGTCTGGTCAATAAAATCTTCAAAGACCAGATAGGCCGCAACATGCAGGTGTACGTGGACGACATGCTGGTGATGAGCAAACTCGATTTGGACCACGTGGCTGACTTGACGGAGACGTTCGGCAACCTCCGGCGCCATCAGATGAAGCTGAACCCAGCGAAGTGCGCTTTCGGCATCTCCGTCGGTAAGTTCCTAGGGTTTATGGTGACTCAAAGAGGAATCGAGGCCAACCCGGAGAAGGTCCAGGCCATCCTGGACATGGAGCAGCCCGCCTCCAAGAAGCAGGTGCAACGACTGACCGGCCGAGTCACGGCCCTTAGCCATTTTATTTCCAGGTCGGCGGACCGCTGCCGTCCCTTCTTCAAGGTGCTGAGGAAGATGAATGGCTTTGCTTGGACCGAGGAGTGTCAGCAGGCCTTCGAGGAGCTGAAAAAGATGCTCGCATCGCCACCTTTACTGTCCAGGCCCGAGGAGGGGGAGGAGCTTGCCCTCTACCTGGCGGTTACCCCGGAGGCCGTCAGCTCTGTCTTGGTCCGAACCGACGACCAGGGGCTTCAGCGGCCGGTGTACTATACCAGCAAACTTCTCCGAGACGCGGAGCTCAGGTATTCCCGGCCCGAGAAACTTGTTTTTGCGCTAATAGTGTCTGCCCAGCATCTCAGGCCCTATTTCCAAGCGCACCCCATCGCCGTCTTGACGGACCAACCGCTGAAAGCGGTGCTCTGCCGACCCGATACTTCGGGATGATTGGCCAAGTGGGCACTGAAACTCAGCGAGTTCGACATCACATACAGGCCAAGGTCGGCCATGAAGGCACAGGTGCTGGCCAATTTCCTGGTCGAATGTGCAGGCTTGGGCAAGGAGCCCGAGGAAGGCCCCCCGGCCCAGCCGATGGAGGTTGGCATCGATGAGCCCGGAGAGGACGCCTGGATCCTCCATGTAGACGGAGCCTCAAACTCCGGCGGGAGCGGAGCTGGGCTCATCCTTGCCAACGGCGACGGGGTCGTTGCCGAGTGTGCACTCCGTTTCCAATTCCCCGCAACAAATAATCAGGCGGAGTACGAGGCACTTCTTGCCGGACTGAGAGTCTCCCGCAAGCTGGGCGTGACCAACCTCAGAGCTTTCACTGACTCCCAGCTCGTAGCGGGGCAGGTATCCGGGGAGTACGTCGCGCACGACCCCCAAATGGCGAAGTACTTGGAGCTCGTCAAGGCGGGCGCGTCCAAGTTCCGCCGCTTCAACATCTTCCACATCCCCCGCGGGGAGAACGCCCGTGCGGACGCCCTCTCCCGGCTGGCGACCCTGCCGGACACGATGCTGGGACGCGCTCATGTGGAGCGCCTTGAGGTCCCAAGCCTCGAAGCACCGGTGGAGGTCCATCAGGTCAGCCAGGAGCCCAGCTGGATGGACAAGTACGCTGCGTACATCGCCAGCGGCACCCTGCCGGAGGACCAACAGGCGGCTCGCCTCATCAGGAAGAAGGCCGTGCGGTTTGTCCTGATGGACGGGCAGTTGTATCGAAGATCCTACTCCTACCCCCTCCTCAAGTGCGTAGGACCCACAGAAGCCAAGCTTGTGCTCCAGGAGATTCACGAAGGCATCTGCGGGAACCACGTGGGGGGCAGGGCATTGGCGTACAAGGCCCTCCGTCAGGGCTACTTCTGGGAAACAATGAAGGAAGACGCCGCCGACTTCGTGAAGAAATGCGACCGGTGCCAGCGTCATGCCACGGTGCAGCGGCAACCCTCCAACCCAATCTCTCATCTCTCAGCCCCCTGGCCGTTCGCCCAGTGGGGGATGGACCTCCTGGGCCCATTCCCGCCGGCGTCTGGCCAGCGGAAGTTCTTGATAGTGGCTATCGACTACTTCACGAAGTGGGTCGAGGCCGAACCCTTGGCGAGGATCACCGAAGCAAACATCGCCAAGTTCTTCTGGAAGTCCATCGTCTGCCGCTTCGGCCTCTCCCACACTGTGGTCACCGACAATGGACGCCAGTTCGACTGCCGAAAATTCGAAGAATTCTGCAGCGACCTCGGCATCAGGCATCGCTTTACCTTGGTGGCGCACCCTCAGACCAACGGGGAGGCCGAAGTCACGAACAGGACCATTCTTCAGGGCCTCCGCACGCGGCTGGACCAGGCCAAGGGCAGGTGGGCCGATGAGCTTCCCAGCGTCCTTTGGGCATACCACACCACCCCAAGGACGGCTACCGACGAAACTCCATTCAACCTCGTCTTCGGAGCCGAGGCAGTCATCCCGATCGAGCTCAGCCTACCCACGCTGCGCGTGGAGCAATACGACGAGACAGAAAACCCGGCCAGGATGATGCTCAACCTAGACCTTCTCGAGGAAACAAGGGACAGGGCCCGAATCCGAATGGCGACGTACCGGCAACGTGTTGCCAGATATTACAACTCCCGAGTGCGGCCTAAGGTTTTTCGTCCCGGAGACTTGGTCCTCCGACGCGCCGAAGCATCCCAACCACGGGAATGCGGCAAGCTATCGCCCAACTGGGAAGGCCCGTATCGGGTGGCAGAAGCCCTCCCTCATGGAGCATATTACTTGGAAGAATTGGGAGGTGCCAGGTTCCCCCGGACGTGGAACTCCTCGAACCTGAGAATGTACTACCAGTGATGTAAGGCTCCCAGTTTCTGTAACAAAGCTTCCCCACTTCAAACACTCCCTTCTAACTTCAACAAGAAGGCCTACGGCATCGAGCTCAGTCCGGAGATCCTGGGCTTCGGCCTGGAAGGTGGCGCCGAACCCAGTTCGCCCATGCAAGCCTGGAGCACAGCTCAGCAAGCCGCGCAAGGCTTGAGAAAGCCTGCGGCATCGAGCTCAGTCCGGAGATCCTGGGCTTCGGCCTGGAAGGTGGCGCCGAACCCAGTTCGCCCACGCAAGCCCGGAGCACAGCTCAGCAAGCCGCGCAAGGTTTGGGAAAGCCTGCGGCATCAAGCTCAGTCCGGAGATCCTGGGCTTCGGCCTGGAAGGTGGCGCCGAACCCAGTTTGCCCACGCAAGCCCGGAGCACAGCTCAGCAAGCCGCGCAAGGCTTGAGAAAGCCTGCGGCATCGAGCTCAGTCCGGAGATCCTGGGCTTCGGCCTGGAAGGTGGCGCCGAACCCAGTTCGCCCACGCGAGCCCGGAGCACAGCTCAGCAAGCCGTGCAAGGTTTGGGAAAGCCTGCGGCATCGAGCTCAGTCCGGAGATCCTGGGCTTCGGCCTGGAAGGTGGCGCCGAACCCAGTTCGCCCACGCAAGCCTGGAGCACAGCTCAGCAAGCCGTGCAAGGCTTGAGAAAGCCTGCAGCACCGAGCTCAGTCCGGAGGTCCTGGGCTTCGGCCTGGAAGGCAGTGCAGAAACCATGTTACCTGCGCAAGGATGAAGGCGACCCAAAGTCGGGCCCACTTGAGGCTTGTTCTACTGCGACGCGACTCAGCATGCCCCATCCTTCGACTTGAGCAATGGGAGGACCAGGCCTGCAACTGTTTCAAGTGTTCCAAACCGACATCTCAGAAAGAAAGGAAAAGGAAGGTGAGACGAAACAAAAATCAAGGTTTCGATAAAGTCAGATTTCCATTGATGTGAGAAGTCGGTACAAGCTGGGAGTCCCGACAGGCCGGGACTCCCCAAAAAAAAAAAGAAGAAAAGAGAAGACAATACAAAGCAAAAACAAAAAACAGAAGCAAAAGAGAAGACGACGCCGGATTCACTAAGGTGCGGGGTCGGAGCCCTCTGCCGGAGGCGCGGGTGCTGCGTCCTCGGCTTCTACCACGGCCGGCTCCTGGGGCTGCTCCGGCACCGTGGCATCGCTGGTCGACGGCGCCGCAGGAGTCGCTTCGGCCGCGCTGGAGGTCCTGCTCTCGCCCCCTGGCCTCCTGCCACCGATCACAACTCTGCTCAGATCCAGCTGGGGGAAGAAGGCCCCCACCTTCTCCCGGCACATCCGGAACCCCTTCAGGAAGGAGTCCACGGTGGCCTCCCGGACCTCCGACGTGTACTCGTCGGAAGCCCAGAATTTGGGGACAGCCTCTTGCGCCTCCCGCTTGGTTGCCTCCAGGAGCCCGTTGACGTACGCGCTCCGGTCCTTCACCGCGGCCGCGTCTCGCCGGGCCTCCTCCAGCTGGCGCTCCAGCCATTGGGAATGGGCCTGCAGGCGGGCCTTCTCCGCCACCTCCTCCTCAGTTCGGCGCTGGTTGGAGGTCCGCTCCTCCAACAAGGAGGCCTCCAACTCCTTGTTCCGCTCCTCGGAACGTGCCAGGTCGGACTGGAGGGCTTGCTTGTCGGCTCACAGCTCGGCGCCCTTCTCCATTAAGTCCTTGACGTCGGCCGTGAGCTTGCCGAGTCTCTGCTCCCGCTCGGAGTCCCTCTTGGCATTCCCTACGAGGAAATTCCTCAGTAGGAGGACGTCGTTCCCGATCTGCAATAACAAAAGCAATACAGTTCAGAATAAAAGAAGTTAAGTCCCGAAAGAAGGGAAAAGGAGAAGGAAGAAGCTCGGACTTACCGTGAAAAGCTGTGGGAGGATGCCGAGCAACGCGTCCGTGTAATCCCGGCCGCCCCGAGCTCGGCGGTCTCGGGCGGTGGAGGCGTACTCCATCATCTTCTCTGCCAGCCCTTTGTCGATGATGACAGAGTCCCGGTGGGTGATCACCGGTGCCGGAGCCTTCGGGCCGGCCCCTGCAGCGGCTGCCCCCTCAGTCGAGGCCGCAACTGACGGGCCGACGGTCGCCACGGGCGGCGCTGTCGAGCTGGCAGCAA
Organism: Areca catechu; assembly: GCA_021397845.1. Classification (NCBI taxonomy): domain Eukaryota; kingdom Viridiplantae; phylum Streptophyta; class Magnoliopsida; order Arecales; family Arecaceae; genus Areca; species Areca catechu. The sequence goes on from CM038045.1 coordinate 186,821,641, forward strand.
TGACGGGCCCGGCGATGGGCGGAGCAGCAGGCGCTGGAGCCCTCTCGGCGGCGCCACCAGGTCGCGCGACCGAAGTAACAGTAACCCCGCCCTGAGGTGGCCTGGGCGAGGAAATGACGGCAACCGGGCTGGGCACGGTCGCCGCCATGACCTCCCGGCTCGTCTCCGTGCGAGCCCTCTTCGCTGCGGGCTCGTCCACCTCCATGACGTCCCGCTGGGCTGCCCCCTCCAAAAGGTTCTCCAACGAAAACTTCATCCCTGCAAAACAAAAGAAACAGGAAGTCAGCCAGCTCGGTTGTGAAGAGAAAGGGGGGCAGAGGTCAGAGTGGGGCCAAATCTCATCGGTCTCATGGATGGGGCTGATACCGGCCTCAAAAAGATTCTGCTCAGAGAGCAGAACCTCGAGCGCCGGGACCTCATCGCCCAGGAGCTGGGTATAGGACTCCTGGTCCGCCGGCTCGACCCGGGAATTTCGGTTCGGGGTCCGGTCCGGTTCACTCCAGGCCCAGTCGACGTCGTCGACCGAGACGAAGAAAAACCGGCTCTTCCAGCCCTTGACTGAGGAAGGGAGGTCGAACCGGAGACACCTGGGCCGGGGCGAAATATACCACCAGCCGTCATCGGTGGAGCACTTCTTCAGGGTGAACAAGGCCCTGAAAAGAGAAAAACGGGCAACGAACCCGTGGAAATGACAGAAAATAATAAAGGAAAAGATGACCCGGATGGCATTAGGAGCCAGCTGGGCCAGGACAAGTCGGAAGTGGCTAAGGAAGGAAAGAAAGAAAGGATGCAGAGGAAACCGAAGACCCCCAAGGAGGAAGTCTTCGTAGAAGGCTATGCGGCCGGGGCCACTCATGGTGACGCGCTCCCCGGACCGCGGAACGAACAAACGAATTGACCCTGGAATGCCGTAGGCATCCCGGAGCAGAAAAAGATCACCTTCGGTCATGGTGGAGGCATGACCGGAGGGACCGGCAGGAAGAGAAGGCGGAGCAGGAAGAGAAGGCAGAGCAGGAAGGGAACGGAGGGGCACGGCAGGTGCAACCGGGGGGACCGGATCCCCCTGGGGATGCCAATGGTGACACCCCCGGGTTGCAGACGCCGGCGGACCTCCTCCGGGATTGTCTCCTCATATGAGGAGGAAGAAGATGGAGTCCTCGGCCGGGATGGACCGGCCTCGTCCAGGTTGGAAGAGACATGGCGACGGCGCGCCATAGAAAGGGAAAGGATGAGAAAAAAATCAGAAAAGAAACGAGAAAGAACGAGAGGGGCTAGAGGAGAAGAAGGAGGCACTCACCGAAAATACACCAGACGAGCGCGAGCAACAGGAGTTGTTAGCCTGCAGCAAACCGCCCACGAAGCAAGGGAAAAGGCCTCGTTCTGGAAAGTCCCCTCCCTTTCAAACTCAGCCGACAGCGGCCGTACCCGTCATTCCGTCTCAGGCCATTGGATGATCGCCACGTGAGCGCACGCCCGACACCGACGCCTCGTTAGCAAAGTAACGGCCTCTGCCTCGAAGCGACGCATTAATTACGAGCAAGTGGGCGACGCGTGACGGCCCCCCATAGGTCTTCAGCCGCATCGAGCCACGATGACCAGGATCATGGCAATTATGATGCAAGATCTTCGCCTCTCCATGTCATGTCCGCATTTAATCCCGACGTTCCGTTCTACGACGCCCCGACGGAACGGCAGGCTGGGGGGCAACTGTTACAGCCGTGACAGTGACGTGGCCAGGCTCAGGTACCACCGAGTACGAGCGAGCCACGTGCATGTTTCCCCGGCCAAGTCAGTGCCACATCCTCAAAGCCAGGATCGGCAAGACTACACCGCCCGACGACTGTCTAAGGCAAACCGCCCTCGCCGAGGTCGAGCTCGGCTCGGAGTTCCTCTACCACCTCATTGGCGCCCGGGCCCGGAGGGGTCCACCTAAGTGAGGTCGACCAAGGTCGGGCGATCCCCTGCCGTCTCGCCAGGTGTCCATCCAAGAGGGGCCCACCTAAGCCGAGGTCGGCTGATTCTCCGCCCTTCGCCAGGTGGCCACCCGGAGACGGGCCCACCTCGGCCGAAGCCAGGCGACCTTCTGCCACCTTGCCAGGTGTCCACCCAAGAGGGGTCCACCTAAGCCGAGGTCGGCTGATTCTCCGCCCTTCGCCAGGTGGCCGCCCGGAGACGGGCCCACCTCGGTCGAAGCCAGGCGACCTCCTGCCACCTCGCCAGGTGTCCACCCAGGAGGGGTCCACCTAAGCGAGGTCGGCTGATCCCTCGCCCCTCGCCAGTTGGCCCCCGGAGACGGGTCCAACTCAGTCGAGGTCAGACCGCTCGCACGGAGAGGGCCCCGGGGAGAGAGACGGGCCCCGAGGCCATCCCTCGGGCCGTACGAATCCCAGATGGCATCCCGTACGGAGGGCGGCGGCACGCGGAACATCACTTGCATCGGCCCGGCAGGACCCGCAGCCGAGAGACCCGATCCTGACGGAACAGGCCCCATAGATGGATGGCGCCCGTGCTTGGGGAAGAGAGCGCTCTCACGGAGCCCGAGGCCTGACCGGCCGCCCTGCCAGCGCCGCCCTCCCCTCTTTCTCTTCTGTCTTTGCCTTTTCCCTGCTGGGCCCGGTGGACGAGGTCAGGAAGCCGCCTGGCCTCCTTCACCAAAAAGGGGAAAGAGAAGAGGACGGGGGAGGGGAGTTTCCGAGGAGGAAAAAGACAAACACACGGCGAGGGGAGATAAAGAGGGAAGAATCTGGGGATGACAAGGTAAGCCAATTAGCCTGGGGACAAGGAGGAAGCACCGGCACAAGGCCTCACTCCGAGAGAAAAACCAGAGATCCCAAGAGGGGATCACTGGGCGTGAGCTCGGCAAGAAGGCCCAGCCGACATTCTGGTCCCCAGAGCATTTCCTTCACCAGTTAACTCTCTAAGTCTGGAACCCTTTAGAGGGTCCGGCTGGGGAGTCTGTTCCCTCTCGTCGTCTACTGACTTGACCATCGGAGCTCCCTCGCCGGGATCCCCGGCCAGGGTCCTCTAACCCCTTTGTTGCAGGTTCTCCGCGGGAAGGGAGGCTCCCTCACCAGGCGATCAGGAAGGATCGGCTGATCCGAGGCACGGGCGCGGCGGCGAGAGCAGCAACAGTATCTACTATTTTCTTGGAAGTAGTAAGCTCCATGCTCATTCGATTCGATGGCAAAGGAGTTCAGAAGCCCATCTATTATACCAGTTGAGTACTTCATGACATAGAGACCATGTATTATAAATCTAAGAAGATTGTTTATATACTAATCATCTCTTTACAACATTTCAAGCTTTATTTTCAAGACCATTTGATTATCGTCTTAACTCAACAGCCACTCAAGGTTATCCTACAATGACTAGATATCTTTGGAAGAATAGCCAAGTGGACAATCAAGCTTAATGAATTTGATATCTCTTACTAACCTTGGTTGGCAATGAAAATTCAAATCCTCATCGATTTCTTGATTGAGTGTATCTAGTTAGCTAATAACCTTGGAGAAGAGCTTGCTGAGCAACCTGATCTAGGAACAATCTAAGTTCTTCACATGGATAGCTTTAAATTCTCAAGAAAGTAGAGTAGGATTTATCATCATGAAGTTAGAGGGAGTTGTTACCAAATATGCACTTCACTTTTCATTCAAGACAACTAACAACTAGGTTAAGTTTGAAGCCCAACAGGCAGGATAAAAGCTAGCCAAGGAGCTCAGGATGAAAAGTCTTTGGGTTTTTACCGATTCCCAACTCATAAATAGTCAAGTTACTGGAAAACATAAGGTTGAGATTCAACAATGGCCAAGTATCTTGTTAAGGTGCAAACTCTCACATAAACTCTTAAGTACTTAAGCATCTTTTACATTCTAAGATGGGAGAATGCTTGGACAGATATACTTTCTTGACTAGCTACTTTAGTCAACAACTTTCTTGGATGGGTTTATATTGAGTACCTGAAAGCACCCAGCATTGATGAAATTGAGAAGGTTCAACAAGTCAATCATGAATCGAGTTGGATAGATTCTTTTATCAAGTTCCTGATTGAAGGTATGCTTTCCAATAATCCTCCATCAGAGACTAAGAAATTCAAGTAAAAGTTTTTCAATTTGTAATGCTAAATGGACAACTTTATAAAAGGTCTTTCTTGTTCCTATTACTCAAGTGCCTACGATCAACTAAGATCAACTATGTGCTTCAAGAAATTCATAAAAGAATTCACAAGAATCATCTAGAGGGTAGGTTCTTGGCTTACAAAATTTTAATATAGGGATATTACTCGTCCACCATGCAGGAGGATGCCTTGTAGTTTGTTTGGAAGTGCAACCGATGCCAACGCTATGCCAATATCTAGTGGCAACCCACCAGCCAACTGGCCTAACTCTCTGCTTCTTGGTCCTTTATCTAATGAGGAATGGACATACTCGGCCCATTTTTTTTGGTGATTGATCAGTAAAAGTTTCTCATCATCATCATCAACTACTTTACTAAATAGATAGATGGAGAACCCTTGGAAGAGTTCAAGTTAAAAACTAGTTAGACCAGATTGATACCTGCTGACTAAGCATCGTCTACCAGTGATAGATCGACTTCCTATAGTTAGAATTATGCAAGTTAAGAAGTCGGGAGCCCTACAACCGCAATCGAGAGTTAGCATCTAAGCTACACCAACAGTAGTTTTCCCAACTAAGGGACTTAAACACATTTCACTAGAGATTTACAGTCAGGTGTCTGAGACACCTATGGTTGGGAGTTCCATTTTTGCACTAAAAAGTGAGCTATCTGATTGGTAGATCGCGTACCATACTATGTGATTACGAGTAACTTACTCATTCTAATCTATATTCTTGACTATATTACTTAGGATGTTCAAGCATTTGTTACACATTCATTTAACATAAAAATAAGATTGGGAAAAATAGAGTGTCTTCATTGATTTTCATAGTTGAGTACAAGAGAGGCCGAGCCTAAATACAAGGATAGAAAAAGAAAAAGGAAAAACTACAAAGATCACTTTCCAGGATTAGTCATCCAAGCTACTTCAAAAGCTTTGATTGCCTTGTTGATCACTACCTCAGCATCGGTGATCATCTCAATGATGGTCCCTCCAATATCAACTTCTGATTTAGTAGTCACCTTTGTAGCTACCTATTCAGTATCGACAGGATTGGCCCCAACTTTGATAGCTCTTTCAGTGACTTCTTCTCCTTCATTGTTAGTATTGACAATGGTGCTTAAGCCTAGTTTTGGAAAGGCTTAAATGACCTTCTTCTTGTATTCGAGGAACTCAAAGTGGAGGGCTTCCAGACAGCCGTTGCCCATTTCATTTTTGAAGTCCTTGGATCCCTTGTTTGCTTCAACCATCTATTCCATAATGGCTTGGGCATCGGCTTTGATGGCCTTGGCTTTGAGTTTGATAGTCTTAAGTTGGTTTTCCATGACTATCGTCCTCAAATTGGTGTCCGCCATCTTTATTTCTAGCTTGGACAAGTTCATTGGCCAATTTTTCATCCTTCTCCTTTATTTAGGCCTCCAACTTTTGGACGAGTTTCTCCGAAGCTTGCAATTCCTCCTTAAGCTTCACTTCTTAAATCTCACCAGCTTTTCTCATCTCCTCAGAGACCTTGGTGTCTACTTTCGTGGTCTCCATCTGGTCTTTTAAAGTTTGATTAAGCTCTACAAAGTCGCCAAACCCCTTCTTGAACAAGGGATGTTGCGGGCAAACTGCAAAAAAAAAAATCCTAAGTTAATTGATTGGAATTTAGATATTTAGAAAAACTATAATACTAAATATACTCATCCTAACGGGAGCTAGAAAGATGGATTTGATAATCTCCTCTAGCAGATGGGCTTTTCATTCCTCCTAGTCTTGAGGAAGGAGAATCATCTTGACTAGCTTCTCAGCTAGTCCTTTGCTTTATAAGGCAGAGGTAATCTTACTCACTTCTGCCTCCAAATGGATGTACTCCTCATTTTAAGAAGCCTTTTTAGGCTTTGACGAAGTTATTGGAGCCTTACCCTTCCCTTTGGCCTCCACTTGTACTGAAGGATTCGACTTCCTTGATGCTGTAGCTAGTGGTGTTAATGTTGAAGATGAAATCTATACTATAAGAATCGGTGCTTGGATGATTTCCATCTTATCGTTATCTATAATGGTGGGAGCTTTTGAAAGGCATGATGTTGTGGACCTAGCAAAAGTTGATGGATCTGTAAGAGCCACTCAGGGCTTCTTAAATACTACCTTCTTCAATCGAGGAGCTGCTCCCTCAATTGTAGCCCTCTTCTTAGCATTCTTTAGGGCTTCCAACAAAACCTTCATTTCTATAGAAAGACAAGTAAAGGACTTAGCAAAAATAATAGTAGGTAAATAAAAAATACCAAATTTAAAAACTTATCAAGAGAATTAATGGGGCTGAGCTCTATGTCGTATAGGCTCTACTTTGATAGCAGATCTCGCTACCAGGGGACCTCCATATTTAGTAATCTATTGAAGTCCTCTTCATTGGTAGCGAGAATTTCATCATTTTTTTGGATTTAGATTAAACTCGTTGAATCACTAGTCTTGCACCATCGGGTGTTTCTTCAAAAAAAACAATGCTCGGAATAGAGAAACTCTAGGCTGAGTTCCAACCATATGATAAAGGATGATAAAGGACACAATAATTCGAAAAGAGTCGGGAGCAAGCTTAGTAGGAACTACTAAGTAGAGTCCAAGGTATTCTTAATGAATGGATAGAAGGGAAGGTAAAGGCCTGCACAAAAGAACTCCTCGTACAAAGCAACATAACCTAGAGGATCTAATATTACTCGGTCCTCAAATTGAGGAGCAAAGACTTGAAACTGACTCAAGCAATAGTATTTTTCCCGAAGTTGGAGAACCTCTGCCAAAGTCATTGATGAAATAGTGCTCGTCAGACCTGATGGAATAAGGGCACTTGGACTAGCCTAATGGCTAGTCTGAAGCACCTCCTGGAAAAAAAAGTTTTGACTCCTACCAAATCTGGGGTGATAACTTTTCAAGAGGATGACTCCTGAGAATTCTATAGTTGGGAAACATGGCTTATCAAATGGCTCTCACTTTCGGATGAAGTCATCTTGACTAATAAGAAAAGGATAGAAAGAAGAAAGATTTAATAAAGGCAAAAAACACAAAAGAAATCGCTGGAAAAATCCTAGCTTAAAAATACCTTGAAGACTTTCAAAGGGAAGGTAGAAGCCACCAAAAGTTGCTCCATCAAGAAGGACCCTAAAGAGGACCTAAACAGCCTTAAGGGATAATAAAGAAGCCAAGACGAAAACCAAGGAAAGGGCTCTAACCTAGAAAGCATAAAGAATTGCCTGGGGGGGAGCCAGGTCTGGAGTATGAGCCTTCTTCTTTTTCTCTCTTCTCTGTCGCTCTATGAAAAAGGCAATCCTTGCAACAAATGGTAAGGATCCTTATTTATACTCCATTCAATGGCTATGATCAAAATTTTTGATTCAGGCAAAGCCATAGGATCTTGACACGTGGCCCTCTCTCAGTCGGCTAGTGTTGCTTCAAAAAAGTAACTGATCGATTAACTCTCGATGCCAAGTTCTGTGCAAATCATTTATATGCTATAGTTATCAAGCCACGTGGAGATCCTTATTTGCTGAGGATCGGATGAATCGCTGACCATTTCAGAAGTTATTGTATAATCTTTTTAAGCATTGTACCAATGATTCCTTTATCCACCATCATCAAGGTGACATGACAACTGGCAACGACTCTTGAAAAAGTATTTAATGGTCAAATGGTAAAAAAATCTACTCCACCCCCGAGATCGAAGAAATGACTACTTCTTTTATCCAGAAATGATAAAGTTGAGTAAACTACTCAACAATGCTCTGGACTCAAAAGTAGGGGACAACTATCATGATGACTACTTATTCAGTCTTGATCTCGAGAACTAGTCGGACGCCTGATTGCTTATCGAAATATCGATTACTTTATCAACTAGGGTGCACTCTGATTAATGACTATAGCATTGAATATGAAAGAGATGACTATATCAAGTAGCATAATCAACCAAACCAAGTACTTACTTGGTATCGAGTACTTATTCAGTACCAACTACTTATCTGGTACCGAATACCTATTCAGAATCGACTAGTTATTCAGGTAGATCTAGTCGGGTCTGTCTATGTACAGTGCCAATACTTCACCAATAGAACGTTATCTCACCTACTCAGAGTCAGTATCATCCGAGTAAGCGGCATGAGCTAATAACTTCCAGCTATTCTAGCTAGAGATCGTGGTTAATAATATCTCGACAAACCATTATTTTTCTAACAAAAAAATCTTAACCTTTCAATAGAAAGTTGTTATCCATGTTAGTGAAGGCCATCTCGCTAATAGTATTCAATTACTTTAAGTAACTCTATAAATAGGTCAGAGGGGATCCCGACAAGGTATGATACTTCTACCACTTCTAAATGCTCAGTCTTGTCTCCGCCCTGCCACGTGGAGCCTCTCCGAGCGCGAGCCCTCTGGACCGGGCCCGCACTCCGCCCTCTAGAGCGAGACCCTCGGAGGTTTGAGCCCTATGGTCGAAGTCGAGCTCAGCAGTCCTCCGCCACATGGAGCCTCTCCGAGCACGAGCCCTCTGGACCGGGCCCGCACTTCGCCCTCCAGAGCGAGACCCTCGGAGGTGTGAGCCCTGTGGTTGGAGTCTAGCTCAGCACTCCTCCGTCACGTGGAGCCTCTCCAAGCACGAGCCCTCTGGATCGAGCCTGCACTCCGCACTCCAGAGCGAGACCCTCGGAGGTTTGAGCCCTGTGATCAGAGTCGAGCTCAGCAGTCCTCTGCCACGTGGAGCCTCTCCAAGCGCAAGCCCTCTGGACCGGGCCCGCACT